>JAUNZO010000437.1:0-163065 GCA_031894775.1 Chloris gayana
CGGATCAGGATCCACGGCAGTCGCGTCCTCAGCAGTCGACGGAGCAGTCGCACTGCTGGCCGTCGGCTCTCCTCTAAACGCATCCAACGGCAGCAGGCTCGCACGGCCCCGGCCCGGTCCAGTAGTGTTGACCACGTATCCAGACCTAGTTGCAACTTGCAACAGAGGAGAACGTCCGCCGCCGCCTCCATGATCTACTCGCACCGATTCTAGAACGAACGGGGCATGAAACCAATGAACGAGCCCCGAATCGATGAACCGGCCATCCGCGAATCATCCAGCGCCGTCAAAATCACGAGCTCACATGAATTTAGTGTTGAAAAAACTGTTTTTCCTCAGATTCATTTTTCCTCTCCCCAAGTCCTAGCAGCAAAATCACGAAATTGGCATAATTATCTATGTATTCGAACAAATTGATCATATTTTTGTCTTCCTCATCTTCTTATGCTTCCCTTTTGATTACGAAATACTTTGGATTGTTCAGCTCAATGATGGTGTTGCAGACTTTGCAATAGAGCTTGATGATAGCCAAGTGCTAACACTGTCAGCATGTTGTTCTTCTCAATAGCAGAGGAGGGTCTGGTCGAGGAGCCAGATGGCGAGGAGCTGAGCAATGCCACAGGCGATGGACCGGTGACCGAGGCGACGACCTTGATGATGGACCGGCGGCGGCCTTGGTGGTCTTCTTGGTTGTAAGACTATCAGGCTGAGCGAGCCTTCTGGCCCTTCGATGCGTTCAGCGGAAGCGGACGGTCGGGAGTGCGACTGCTGGGTTCGACTGCTGAGAACGCAACTGCCGACGATCTTGGTCCGCACAAAACATGTCGTGATCCAGTGTCAACTGTCAAGCCAAGGCATTCACACACTCTCGTCTCTCAGTCTGAGCTTAATCCTGTTAATTATTACACGCTCTTTTTCTGAACTTTGTTGTCCAACTTCTTATGTGTAGGTCAGCCATGGCCCTCAGCTACATTTTATTCGAGTGTTTCTGGCCTTCCAAGTTACTCTTCGAAAAGAATGGGGGAAAAAGGAAAGAAAATAAAGAGATAACGATCTGCTCCAATCAAGTCCAGCTACCTGCGTAATTCTACGGCGACCAGCATGTATGGCAGCGTCGATAAGAACGGAATCTTCGTGTCTGTACGTAGGTGCCAGATTCCGTAGGCAGATAGGCAGCATGTACGCCGTTTCTACGGTACAGGACCAGCGCGGCGCGAGTAAGTCACACCCCATTTCTACGGTTCAAGAGCCAGCGCCGCGCGTACGGTATGGTACACGAAGACTTGTCAATGTTTTCCTTCCCACGTGGCCACGTCTAACACAGGTCGAAATTGGCACAAATGGGCTACCGTCATTGTTACCAGACGCTCAGATTCCGGCCGACTGCAAATCCAGGCCCATTGCTAGCGTTTGTGCAGGAAATGCTTCTTGACAAGTCCCAGGCCCCAGGCCCCAGCAGGCATTCAGGAAAGGCGAGCGGATCGAGTTCCTGTGATCCTGTCCACCAGTTCAACACTAGCAACACTGAAAAAAAACACAGTTCATCACTCATGTAGCCTTGTAGCGGGAGTTATTATTCCCTCTCATTTTTAGAGGGTGGCATTAGAATACACTTTTATTTTTTATTTTAAAAATATTGTTGTTCGGGAGAGAGATCAAAGAAACTGCGGCTCAAAATTTAAAAGTGAAAATAAACGATTAGAATAATGAGATAATACTACCAATTTGACGAAGCCCGCACTTTGAGAGTACTATTTTATAGAAGCCCATGTTGTGAGTACCAGAAGATCTTTATGCATAGTCACATGAAAAGTCAGAATCAAAGCAAAATCAATTTTTTCTGAGTTTCTGACACTAGGATGAAAAATATCAAAAAGAGGATGAAAAATATCTGACCATGTGAAAATGGCCATTTCGTCCTTTAGAAAAAGAACGAAAGTTTCTTTCCAGAGAAACAATGCTTAATGATATCATCACAAAATTAAGGCCAACATATAAATCACTAGATCTAATCACTTGACTATTAGAGATGACAGTGTAATCTTGATGATGTTAACCTTACAGGATGAATGCATCATTATTTCGAGATGCAAATTCTTACGATAATTGGCAATGTTATTTTCCTTTTGCCTTTTATATATGATAACTGAAGCATTTTCGTTAATTTGTCACGCACAACATATATGAATAAAGTATAATAGACTCAGAGCACGCAGCGAGTGTACCAAAGCAAAACACAACATGAATTGGATCACGCACCAAACAAACCACTCCACGAACCAAACAAACGACTCCTAGTAGATTTAGCGTTGCCGGGCAAGCTCTATCAATTCCTTGATCATATTTGATCCTATTATTCTACTTATTCTCACACCTATTTAGGAAATCATTGAAATTATTTTGCTAGAGCCTAGTTGTTGTATGTTAATGTTCAAATCACTATGCATGTGAACATTAAACCCTTGATTGGCCATAGACCACTAGATCAACCTAGATACTATTGTTAACTATGCTAATGATAATGTTGTAGTATCATGCTTAAGAACTGTTACTATCTATCATCATACACCTTGTTTATGAAAATGTGTGAAAATGAGTTTGGTGGTGTGTGTTGATGGGTGGGTGATTAGATCAACCGTGTCAAGATGAAATTGGGTGGTAAAGTTACCGGCCGTGGGCAAAATTCCTAGTACTGGTGTAGAGTACTTGATGTATAGGTGATGTCCATTTGTGATGGGCGAGTGTTTGCCCTGTCGTATAAGGACCGGTTCTTTGGACCCCAAATTGGTGATTTAGTTTACAACCACAAACCTGTTATGGACAGGATCGTGCACCAAACCTTGGGTTACGCAACATGAATTTCCACAGGGTGCAATAGATGACGAGAGGCCTAGGGATCGTTTCTTTGGTGAAGTCCAAGTACTTGGCACACATATGGTGGACGGAATGTTGGTGTCATATCCGTTAGATCCCTGGGCATTCGGGGTGGACTTGTGAGCGTGCCTAGTTGCGGTGGCGGTGCTATGTGCTTACTTGCAAAGAGCGCATAGCTTGTGGGTAAAGTGTACCAACCTCTAAAGAGTGTCTAAAACTATTCGGATGTCCGTTGTCATGATATATTGACACACCAAATTTTGAGATCTCATTGATTAGCCACAAATATTAAACCCTTGATGTGTGAGTGGGCGTTCTTGTGCCCGTGAGTTTTGGAAATGGCGTTGGCATTGGTTGCCGAGCTGTTATGACCTTTGGTCGGAAGGCTCAACTAAAAATTATAGAAAGCTGTCGGGATCGATAAATATGTCCCGCAGGTCCGACCAACTAAAAGATACAAAATTGTTTTCCTCTTACAAAAACCCCTTTGATTCTGTAGTGAGCCCTTGCATACACGCTTTTCGCAAAACCCTTACCTAATCCTTGACCACCACCCTAAATGCATGTATACCCTTTGCTAGTGGTAGAGCTTGTTGAGTACCTTATGTACTCAGTTTGTTCTGATTTTTAATGGACAAACTTCCAAAGAGATAAAGACGGTCAAGTTTCGTTGTATGCTCAAGTTACCCGTGGATGATTGAAGTGATCAGGTTTCGTGCCCTTTTCCGCTGCATACTATGAATTGTTACTTAACCATGTTTGCTAAGTCCTTCGTATATCCTCGTATTTTAGTATTGTATGAATTTGAGACTATCTGTTTGTGTGTACTAACTACCGATCTAGGGATTGGTACAGGATGCACAATATCCCTCTCCGGGAGGGGTGTGACCCCTAAGGTCGGCCATCCTAAGGCTAGGCCTTCTTGTCCTGGGCTTCCTTAGTGTCGTTGAATGATGGTCCTAAACTTGTTTAGAGGTGGTGTGCCTTCCCGAGTTGTGCGAGGAATCCTATGTTTTCCACATATGCAATCCAACTGTCTCCTGATTGGTTGGATTAGTATTTTCAAGTATTGATGACATGGAATTTCCCTTAATTCATGGATAAATCACCTACACTAAAATGTTTACCAACACTTGTGGAATTCATCAGTAATAAACTCCTACCGTTATGTTGGTTATTCCTTTTGGCACTTTTATGCAGGCAATTGATGGTTGATTTTGATACTTAACAACCGTCAACAATTACCTGACCCGCCACTAATAATCATTCATACCCCCCCCCCAACCCTAGGCTATAAAAACAACACATACCCTTTCTCCACTCTCCCTCACACAACACACTAGCCACCACCCTGTCTCCAGTGAATTCCTCTCCTTCACGACCTCTCTCTCTCTCTACAACGACTCCCCCTTCCCGGTGCGACTGCCTCCCTCCCGTGTGGGCCCTATCTTCGACAATGTGTGGCAGCCCTCCTCCGGTTGGATCCAACATTTGGGTGGCAACCCAAGTGGGGATACCTTAGGCAGGGCCTAGCGTGGCTGCAGGGTCAGCTGGTAGGGTAAGCGACGAACCATATCTAGTGCAGGGTGGTTGGATCTGGCGGGGTAGGACTCGCTGGTTTTTTAATTCTTTTAAATGTATTTTTAGGGATGAGTCTCTGTCCGGCACTAAGAACAGACACAATTGATGTCGGTGCCTTAGTGAATTCTTTGACATTTGATACTAAGGTGTATTTTGACCCGCCATTAAAAACCTCTTTTGTATTTGTGTTATACTAAGGTACACTCATCTTTTCTTATATCTTCTTAATTTCAGTCAAACATAAAACGTTAAGTAAATTGAGACAGAGAAGTAATATGGGGCGAACCAAGTATCTTGCTTGCTATATAAGATGACTAAAACGATAAGTAGCTATCATGGATCTATGCATCATCTAGCAATTCTATCCACAAATTTCAAAATGCCAGATGATGGAGACGTATACATTTCAAAATGACTGAGAGAAGTCAACGAGTCTTGGCAATGTGAAATAAGGAACAAACCCAAGTTAATAAACTGGGAAATCATGTGCAACAAAACCAAATAAAAACAACCAACCAACAAGTAGTTGGCGCAGTTGACGAAGACTAAACAATTACATGAGTTGGGCGGAACTAGTTTGTATGCCATGTTTACAATGGAGATGACCGGTTCCAAGCTTGTGATCTGTAAAAGACACTTGGCATTTTCTCCTTAGGATATTTTGCAGTGGGACAGTGGCGGACCCAACACTTGAGATTGGGTATTCCTGATGAGTCAAGAAATTTTTTTTGTGTGTGAAATATAAACTGTATATATACGATACTTAATTTTTTGCACAAAAAATTAGGTATATATGATAAATACTTAACTGTTTTGCACAAAAGTTGGGTATTACTGGAAATACCAGCCATTATGGGAGGTCCGCCAGTTCGGTGGGGTATGAAAAATGAAATCCCTCGCATGTTTGCTGAAACGACCTAGAGAATAGTTGTTTGAAAAAAAGTTAGATAATAGGATCTGGGGCGTATATGTCATAATATCTTGTAAAAATACGAAAATGATTGCCACGCACCACCTTAAGCCCACCAGGTAAAAACCTCTATCCTCCGGTGAACTGCTGCTCGTGTTTACACAGATTACATTAGAGTAAATTCCTTTCCTGGTGGCCCTGTTAATGTTGCCGGTTCCTTTCTTGGTCCCCCCAAAAATTGAACTCACCTATGTGGTCTAAAAATCAAATTAACTTTTTTATTTTATTTATTTCAAAATAAGCATTATTTGTTATTTCTATGATTTGACTAATATTTTTTTAATTTCGTAATTGCAACAAATTTCAGCATTATTTTAGGACATGAATCCAAGAAATCAATTTGTGACACGCGCGCACACGGATAAGTTCTTACCATCAAACAAGTAGGAAGGCTATGTAGAAAATACTAAGAAAGACTAGTTCCTAATCTACTTCCTATCTATATTGGTCTATCCTATGCATATACACTTAATATACATAAGTCTACGCAAAAGACTACGAAACCAAGGAACGAAAGGAGCACAATAACACCTATTACACATGTGACTCCCACCATGAGCCCTACGAATGTCGCCAAATGTGGAGGTACGCTATAATGGAACGGGGCTATCAATACTCAAACGATCCCTTCACTTCGTGGAACACACAACATTGGATGCAATCCTTAAACATAAACACTATGTTTATGTCCTTGGAAAGAACTCTAGTTGGCTTGGGAAACCCAACTAAAGCACCCAAAAGAGTCATGAACCATGCAACTTGACATAGCACAATCAATCCTAACATGCATACTACTAAGCATAAGCATTGGGAAACCTAAGTTAGCTATTCTAAGCCTATCCTCATAGCCTTGCCTTACTAGTGGTGTCTATATTGATGTGTGGATGGGTACCCCTCCATATATAAGGTATCCGTAACACCCCGATTTTTGGCCAAATTAAAACCCATTAAATAAACCATTTTATTTTATTCAGGAAAAACAATTTATGAAAATTAACTAGGAATTAAAACTTGAGTACATATATAGGAGAATAACACATAGAATTTTTTAAAAATAAAATCCTAATACTTGCAAACTTAGTTGTTTCTACTTTATTTGCCTTACTTTTTTTTCTTCACCTTATTTTAGTTCATTTGAATTTATTTGATTTTTATTTAATTTTATTTTGGACTAAGGAGTGAAGAAGAAAGAATATAAAAAGAAAAGGGGATTTATTCCCTAGATGGCCACCCTACCCATTTCCCTCCCCAGTGCCCAGCCTCCCTCTCTCTCCGGCCCAGCCCAACACCCCCTGCACCCCCTCTTCTTCCTCGCCGCGCGCGCTGAGCGCACGACACGCGTCGTGCGCCGGCCTCCCGTCGCCCGTCCCCCACATCCTCTCCAGCTGCCTCCTCCGCACTCCGCGTGCACCCCGCCAGCCTCGCTCACGCGCCCAAGCCGCTTCCCTCCTTTGCTCCTTCCCCTCCCTTATCCCCTTGGTCACCGTGCCGCATGCCCAAGCTCCGCCCGTACCGGCCCCCCTCTCCCCGTCGCGCCTGGCCAAGCACCTAGGCCGGCCGTCGTTTGTGTTGACCCGGCTGCTACTCGCTTCCCCCTCCTCCCTGCTCACCTCCGACCGTACCTGGTCCCCTCCCCGCCTCGCCGTCCATCGCGCCACCTCGCCCGCCGTGTCGCCATGGCCGCACCCGAGCTCGCCACCTATAAAAGCCGCCCCGCCACCCCTTTGCTCGCCACACCGCCCGCCGGAGCACCCAAGGCAAGCTCCGCCTCTTCCTTCCCCTTCTCCCCCTCCCTCTCGCCTCCGCCACCGGCCGCCGGCCCTCCCGTCTGTTCCCCACCGCCGCCACGCTACCCTAGGCCTCCCCGCCCGAGCCTTCGCGCCGCTCGGCTCCACCCGAGCAGCCGCACATCCTCCCCAGTCCCTTCCCCCTCAATTCCGAGCCCTCACGGTCATCTTCGCCTAGCGCCGTCGCCACCTAAGCCTCCGGCGAGCTCACCGTCCTCCTCTCCCACAGCCGCGCTCGCGCGACGCCTTCCCCAGCTCCGTCGTGACCCGGTGGTCACCGGCATGTCCCCGACCCTCCCCTCCGGCCACTAGAGCCGCCGGGAAGCCCAATTCCGACGAGCCTCCCTACCGCGCCGCACCTTCGGCCGCCGTAGGACGTCGCCACCCGCCACCCACCGTTTGATCTAGGCCTAACGGCTGAGATTTAAATAGGGCGAAGGGGTATGTCCGATCTAATCTCAGCCGTAGATCTATAGATCAACGCCGCTCGAATTTCCAAGCCTTTCACTTTAGAAAATAAAAAAACCCACATAGCCTAGAAAAGCCATTTTACAAAAGCCCCATGGCCTTTTTCAATATTAGTTAAGAGCCCTCGGATGTTTACATAAAGCCCCCAAGCTTTTCCAAAATTACAAATAGGTCCTTGACCATACCGAAAATGCATTTTTGCATTCTAGCCCCCCCCCACTTTTCCAGAATTACCAAAACTTATGTATCCTTTTATAGAAACCCTATCCGATTTTTATAAAAACACCCCTAGACTTCCGATAGCCATAACTTTTCAACCGTAGCTCCGTTTTGGGCGATTCCGACGCCGTTGGAATCTTCGTAACAAACCCTAGCCCCTGGACCCTTCCTCTTCACTCCATTTTATTTGGTTTTTCCTTGTTATTACTTTTTGCGTTCATTATTTTATGTGACGTAGCTTACGTACTCTAACGTTGTCCGTAGATGAGGAGAACTAGGAGCAGGAGCCCGAGGACCCCGACTACGAGGAAGACTTCGAGGACGCGTTAGGAGGCAATCTCTATCAATTCTTTGATCATAATGGATCCTATTACTCTGCTTATTCTCGCTTTAGGAAGCTAATCTTATTATGCGTTATTCTTCGCAACTATTTTGCTAGAGCCTAATTGTTATGTGATAATGTCTAAATCACTATAGATATGGACATTATGCCCTTGATTGCCATTAGAACACTAGAATCAACCTAGCTATATTGTTAACTACGTTAATGATATATTAGTATCCTGCTTAGGAACTGTTACTATCTACCATCATACACTTTGTTTATGAAAAATGTGTGAAAATGTGTTTGGTGGTGTGCGTGATGGGTGGGTGATTAGACCAACTGTATTAAGGTGAAGTTGTGTGGGAAATGATACCAGCCGTGGACGTAACTCCTAGTACTCGGTGTAGAGTTCTGGATGATTAGGTGCTGTCCATTTGTGATGGACGAGTGTTTGTCCTGTCATGTAAGGACCGGTTCTTCGGACCCCAAATTGGTGATTTAGTGTACAACCACAGAACCTGTTCTGTTATGGGCAGGACTGTGCACCAAACCTTGTGTTACGCAACAAGAAATTCCACTAGGTGTAGTAGATGACGGAGGTCCAGGGATCGTCTATTTGGTGAAGTCCAAGTACTTGGTACATATATGGTGGACGGTATGCTTGTGTCATACGCGTCGGAGTCCCGAGCATTCGGGGTGGACTTGTGGGCGTGCCTAGTTGCGGTGGCAGCGTTATGTGTTCCACAGACTAAGAACATATAGCTTGTGGGTACGTAAAGTGTACCAACCTCTCGCAGAGTGTATAAAACTATTCGGATGTCCGTTGTCACGGTATATTGACATGACAAACCTTGAGCTCTCGTTGATTAGCCACAAATAATATTACCTTGATGTTTGAGTGGGCAGCCTTGTGCCCGTGTGTTTTGGAAATGGTGATGGCCCGGTGTGCCAGAGCTGTTATGACCGCCGGTCGGAAGCCTCATCTAAAAAGAATGAGAACTATCTCGGATCGATGAATATCTTTCCCTGGTCCGACCAACTAAAATTATAAATTGTTTTCCTCTTCAAAAACCTCTTTGATTCCGTAGTAAACCCCGCATCCGCACCTTTCGCTAAAACTCGACCCTACCTTGACCACAACCAAATTGCATAAATAATATCCCTTGCTAGTGGTAGAGCTTGTTGAGTACCTTATGTACTCACCCGTTGCTTCTTTGTTCGACGAAGATGGAGAATACCCCGAGGATGAGGAGTAGGTCGCGTCCTTCGCTCGATGTTACCTGTGGAGTTTATGATGCTTTCCAGTGTGTTTTCCTTTACGTGAGGTTGGCTTATCCGTCTCTTTGAATGTAATCCGGACCATGTATCCCCTAGCTATTTCCCTTTAAGGAATCAATAAAGGTTATTGTATCGGATTTGTATCATCTATGTGTGTACCAACTACTATTCCAGTGATTGGTACGTATACACGATGTAGTCCCGAGAGCGGGGCGCCGCAAGTATCAAGGGGGTGAAGGGGGGGGTGAGGTGGTTTTGAGGCATGGGAATGAATGGAGGGAACCGGGAGGTAGTAACTCTTGGCGGGAGGGAGCTTTCCACTAAGGTTGAGCGCCAAAGGAGCTACCCTCGGGTCAATCAACCCGGGCCGGGCTCCTCCGGGCCTAAGTCTTAGTCGGTGGACTCTTCCGGGCTTCCTCCTCTTGTATTTGTATGTCCCTGTGGTTGATTGTCTTGATAAATAAATTTGGTGTTTAGGCCTCTTTATCCATTTGGCAAATCCGAATTTATTGCAAAGTTCTTCATTTTCCACTTTGTCGATGTTTCCACCTCATTATGTTATTAATTCTACCTACACCAAATAAACTCCAAGGACATGTGGAAATATATTATACTTAAATAATATATGAGGTGATCGTGTTAGTTCTCCTCTCGTTTCGACATATATGACGACAGAATATTGCACTTAGTGGTCGTCAACTATGTCATTACTTTATATATTTAGGCAACAAAGCACTTAAATGATACTATATTCAAAATCATTAATATTCAAGATAATAAGACATTATTATGATAAGAATAATATGTATATTGGCATATAAAGTGGGTAGTAGCCAATAATGACCCAAAATTCTCGGGCCAGGAAGGAACATAACCAAAAGTTTATTTCTAGTCGCTATCCCAAAAGTGGTGTGCTACGGGGTCGTCGCAATGTTATGGGACGTGTACTGCCAAGGCATCACTGCATTTTTTAAGAACCTTGAGGGTTTTAAAGCCCTACAGAGCTTTGTTGAATAATTAATAGTAAATACTTCAATAAGCATAAGGGTTGAGCGGCATGTGCCCATAGAGTGATGTGGGCAGTTTGAGAACCATCTATCGTTAATGGTCCAGATCCGAGAAGATATGATCTAACACATGATGCATGAATTTGATATTTTTTAAGACATATATTTATAACTGATTGTATATGTTTAATAGTACAATTATAGATTTTATACTAGGGTGAGTACATGCCCTTGTGCTCACAAAAACTATACTCATAAATAAAAGATTATGTATCTAGAAACAAGGGAAAGAAAGAAAGACCCTAGCAATGGAAAGTTAAACTTCGTCTTCTATCAAAGCTTTCATTTTGCATGCTTCTACATCTGGCTCTTGGTTTATTAAATCTAGTCATTCATTGTTGTCCAAATACTCCAACACATAAGAAATACTAGTTAAATTCCCGCGCGTTGCCGCAGGATCTTTAGAAAAAAAAGTATGAAAGTTTACTAAACAGAGGAAGATATGAAAACCAAAAATACTTTATTAGAGAACATGTAGAATATGATGATTATATATGGGATGGAAAATTTAATTATTTACCTAGCACAAAAATAACTATTGGTAGCTTACTGCACTGGGCATAATGTCGCCGTTTCTGGTACATCTAGTGAAATGCAAGGTCTTGATGATTGTCACAAATATTTCAAAGATATACTATGCTTAATGTTCAACTACATAATAGGACACCAAAATAATGTTGTAAACTGGATATATGTTAACAAAGATATAGTGGTAGATTTATAGTCGTATAATATTTTCTTTCGAACAAATATGTGTCCTGATTAGATTGAATAGCAACTAATATACAATAAAACAAAACTCTTTAACCCTAACTCCAATTTAGTGAACCATGATCTAGGAAGCAATTTGTATATATCTTCATTCAAGTGAACCTTGAGGATCGTCTACAAATGGATAATAATATACTGACCTATGAGAAGACACTGGAGTCCATTGATTTTAGGAACAAACAAAGTATGCCCCCTTGATGTATATGTTATTTTGTAATAAGAGACATGGGGTGTGAAAGAAGGAATATAAATCTGAGAAATAAAACGAAAAAATCACCTTTACAATTGCTATGCTTATGGCTCTTTGGTATATGGTTTTAACATAAGAATATATCGAGTATAACTATATTGTGTCAGTTGGAAGACTTATTTTTTCTGATTGTGCCATGCTAAATCTCATGAGAGTCTTAGTAATAATGAAAATTGCAGGATAAGTGGTCCCACAAAAATCTCATAAAAATTACATATTCAAAGGGATAAACAACTGGATAACAAAGGGACGACATATAACAGAAAGGGATAACAATGTAATACTAAATTACTAATCAATATGTAAAGGTTGATGAACTATGAACCTGTGAGGAAAATCTGTATGTGAAGAAAATTATTGGATTCTCGATCGAGAAGGTTTGAGGGAGTTCTTCACCGAGGAGGATATACAAATTAATCTGTAAATGAATCCTCTTGTTGCTGGCTAAAAATGGGGAAGGGAGAGAGAGAATAAGTACTCATGAAGGACTACTCATGAATCAAGGGCTGCATCCCAAACTACACAGACTGACAACATTTGGAAAGAAGGAAAATGGAAGGGTCAGGTGCGCATATGTGTTATGGAACACAGAATTTAGGAATATAAATAGCAGTTATCGCAGCAATATGGATTTATGATAGGTTGAGGAAGATAGAGGGTGCCATTAATTTGTTTTGGTCTCTTCATTGCCCAATGGTGGAAGAAGAAACTGCAGCGTGCAAGTAAATATGTAGTGTTGGCTTAGATATGACCATGAATACATGGATCTGATTGTATGGAAGGTTAAATCTGATGGACATAATTTTGTTGATGATGTGGCACAATGTAGTTGCAGAGAAATAAGAGTGAATGCTACTTAGTGGGTTGCGCTTATAAAAGATACGTAGATAGTAGACATGCAGGCAGAGCCCCCCCCCTTTTCTCGGCACCACCTCTTCTTTTTAGGGTTAGTGTTGTCTACCCCTATTCTCTGCTCGCCACAAGCTCTCCTCCAGTCCTCCTCGTAGCCTTACCACTCTGACTCCTGGAGATGATTGCAGCTAGATCCATCTGGCTCACCGTCACTGCCCATGCCATCGTTTTTTTTTTCGAGTCGGAAAGCATTTTCCACTTCCATTCCACAAAGGAACGGAGATCACATCGTTTACAGCAGTTTGGTTTAAGAAAAGAGACGACAGACGGGAGGTGCAGCCTCCCTCCGACCCCTACATTAACACCAGGTCTCTAGAAATGAAAATGCAGGGGAAAGTACGACTAATACGACCAGGCAATTAGAACACGAGCTAAGAAAGAGCAAAACAACGCACTACATCCCGCTTTCGTCCTGTTGAGCTCCTTCTTCGTCTTCCTTCCTAGCTTCAGGTTCCGGCAGTGAAAGCATCACACAATTTCCTTGCCTGCCCATCACTTGCAGTGCCGCTCGTAGCATCGAGTCCGCTCCTACACGAATGATTGCCTGCCCATGCCATCGTTACCGCCGAAAGTTGTGACTCCTCAAGCTAGTGTCATTGGCGAAGTTAGCTGCCAATTTAGAGATTA
The DNA here is from genome assembly GCA_031894775.1 of Chloris gayana. Taxonomy (NCBI): domain Eukaryota; kingdom Viridiplantae; phylum Streptophyta; class Magnoliopsida; order Poales; family Poaceae; genus Chloris; species Chloris gayana. The sequence continues at coordinate 13,130 of JAUNZO010000437.1, forward strand.
AGGTTGTTTGGGTTGACCAATATGGCTTGTATACATTGTATTATATTTCTGACTAGGCTCAACAACAATGCAATGGAATGGAAGAGGGGGAAATGAGAAACAACTGCTAGGGGTGCAAAACAGAAATGCCCGTACTAGCTACCACACATATAGATGAGACAACCAGATTGCAGTAGAATTATTACCTTTGATTGACTTGGGTATTAGATGACTTTACTAGAAGCATGAGCTTAGCTTGTATCCTTTGGAAATAGTTTGACAAATTACGAAATGTAGGGGACTAGGGGGAGGGGGTCCAAGAGCAACAAAGTTGGCTTTCACAACAATCCTTGAACTGCACAAATGCACGGGCCACTTTACTAGTTCAACTAAAAACGCTATTGTAATGTCTTGTATTGCATACAACATCACGAGAGAGTACATACTTCATTTGCAACCTCAAAATAAAATCTTTAAGCTATCATATCATATTCTCAGGAAATCCCATGGCAACCCGTTGAGTATTACCTAGTGTTATTGGTACTGTCTTCCAGGAAGTAGCTCCTGTTGCTTTCAGAATCACATGGCCTACTAGTATCTTGTCTTTTGGTGAGGATTTTTTTATAAAAAAACTGTTCTCTCAAATACTAGATGTGTAAAAAATGTTGAATAAAAGCTCGATAACCTTTCGGCTCACAGGTAGAATGATACTAGCAGAAAGGCTGCACCCCTGGTGGACAGAGCTGTAGTGTCTGCTGTTGTAGGTACTATAACTACAAAACAATTGGTGTTTGCATGTGATGCCAGCCAATGTTTACAAAACCTTGCAGTTTCCACCAACCATAGTTGACGAGAACTTCAGTTCGAGCTAACACCTTAGTTCCAACAATCAGTTGAAACTTGTAATCTCGATACTCTCACCGTCTTCCGAAGACCTGTACCCACCTTTTTATTTAGTTTTTCTGTTCTGGTGAGGAAGAAGGCCTGCCATTTGTTTCCTGACCATAAGGGCAAGTCCTTTTTTTAATACCAATTCTAGTGAAGCCATATTATTATCATTGCAACTAGTTGTTTCTTCTATACGGATTAATTCCTCGCTTTGTGCTCCATCCACCCTCGCCCCTCCTTAAAGCATTGGCGTGTTCTCAAAAAAAGCCACACCTCCCTCGCCCCTGCAGATTAGCTTAGCTTCCTTCAAACAAAATACCATGGACACTGAGGCAGTCCAACCGGACACAAACGAAGAAATTGTCGTCCCGATGGGCCCTGCCGCACAGGAACAGCACCAATTTGAGAGGGAGTTGAACGAGCTCGTGATCATGGAGGTCGCCTCTGCCATCCTTGTGGAGACCGTTGGATCATTCGTCTTAATCTTAGCAACCGTACTTGTGCTTGGCGGCTTCAAGTGGAACCTTAATCTAGTTGACTTTTGGTTTGTCACCTGTCTCAGCATTTTTCAACCTTATAGGTAAGTACTCTCATCGTCTCGACATAATTGACTCTTTAAGTATGTCTAGATTGTTTTCTTCCATGAGCATTTTCTAGGCTGTCTTCTTCATTCGTAAAACTATCATAGATTTGCATTGAAACATACAGGATCCTCTTATATAAGTTTGAAATTAGAGGTCAAAGCAATTAGTAACTTCAGATGATAGTAAAATTGTAACGCCCTACATCCGCTTATTGGCCAAGCCCTCCCGGTGGACACGCGTGTATTATTGCATAGCACCCCTCTTACGTTTTCGTCCTCGCTTCATGTAAAAGGGTTAACCCGGAGGTGTCATGGTTGGAACAACAGGAGTTATATGCTGATCCTCACAATATAAACTTCCAATATAGGACTAATTAATCCCACCTCTAGTTCACTTCACGGGCCTTTTGGGCCGAAACTAGTACGTGTAAGGATCTTGTGGACCGAGAGGGGCTGTTAATTGGTTACTTCGTTTTGTGACCTTGATCAAACTTAACCAACACCTAGCACTCGAACAATTCCTAAACCAATTCTAGTGATGAGCCACTCTAGCATGAGATAAATAACATGCAAGAAAGTATAGCTGAACAACGGGCCATCCCGAGCCGGCCAGGCGGGCCTAAGGCCAAGCCCAAGCATGGCACGATTAGTTTGAAACGGATCGTGTCGGGCCACAAGCCTAAAGGGTCATGTTAGGCCGGGCTGGTATACAGCCCTAAATTTCTTAGACTTTATTTTTCATTAAAATTTATTTAATGAAAAATAATATTTTACTATGAAATAATGAAATATGAATTATTTTCTACCATTCTAACACATTAAAACTAAATAAATAGTTTAATTTCTTTATTGGACTTGACGGGTCGTGTTGTGTTGTCTCATGCCTAACAGAGCTAGACGGGCTAATATACCGGGCCAAACGAGCCATAAATAAACGGGTCGTACCATGTTAGCCTCGATGGGCTTCCGCCTCGTCCCAAGCACGGCTCGTTGTAAAGAGCAAGTAAGCAAAGAGAAGAGTCAAGAAGTTCTCACCATTTTTAGCATGGGGTCTAAGAAGGATGGCACTTTCCCCTAGTCCTCATTGAGTCACAAGCTCCCCTCGCCACTCGTTGGAGTGGAGTCCTTGCCCATGAGCTCACCTCACTCTCCCTAGTGAAGTCACGACCGCGTAACTCGTTGTCCTCCAAGGCAAAAGTTTGTCTCCCTCAAGGACTTGCTCTACTCGTCCAACCGGTGCTACTCACCATGCTCCTCGAGTCCGAACATGGGTGCTCACTATTGGTGCTCCTTCTTGAGGCGAGCCCGAACCTCTCACAAACTTGTGAAGGCCTCCACAACCTTCACGGAGTGCTCAACATTGACTCCTAACCGATCTAGGCCCCGCCATAGACCAAGAGTAATAGCATAGACCCTACTCTACGACCCTCCTAATCTACATGAGTATGGATGCTCTCTTGTTACTCTCAAGCACTAGCTAAGATCATCAAATATGCCCATAGTGCCCCCCCCCCCTTTCTTGCTCTTGGCTGCTCTTGGATATCTCCACCGAACCAATCGGCCAAGAGCCCAAGAGAGCTCCCAAAGAGCTCCCTAACAGCTATATATAGGCGTACCTACCCAAAGCGATTCATTGTAATATACGATCGTAATATGCGGTGCCCATACACCGTCGTTGCTACCGAAACTTTATCCCTCATAATATATGGTGCTCATACATCTTATGATACAATGACTAGGAAGATTCAAACTTCTAGACTAGCCGTTAAAATGGCTAGGCTATCATATCTTACGACAATGAGTCACCATACCTTACAGTGACCTTTGTAACTCCCCACCGAATACCTTGTCTCTCGGTGTCGCTCTGTTCTAGAACACCATATCATACGGCGACCCCACTATATCTTACGATGGCATCCAAGTCCCGTACTTGGCTCACTCGTGCATCCAACTCTATTCTGGACATCGTATCCTATGGCGGCCCCATCGTATCTTACGATGGCATATGTGTAGACATCCTAGAGTTCAAGTCCGAGACTTAACTCACATAGTCTATCGGACTTTGTTTTGGAACACTCGTACTTTACAGTGACCCCACCATATCTTATGGTGGCTACTCGCGACTCACACCGGAGAAAACATGATCTCTCGGTAGCGCTCAATTTCTAGAATGTCATATCTTACGGTGGCATTGCCTTCGACGTCCACCGAGTCAAAGCCCTAGACTTGACTCGCGCAACCTCATCCTCGGAACATTGTAGCTTACGGTGACATCGTCGCATCTTAGGAAGGCCTTTTCATCTTCTTGTCTAGAGCCCAAGTCTATAGCTTGACTCCATTTGTAGAACTCCATGTACTCACCATATCTTATGGTGCCCAGCCCATATCTTATGGTGACCTCATTCTATTATGTCGAGTCACTTCCTAGCACTTGTCTCCTAGACTTCATCTTCTGTTACCATAACTTACGGTGACTCCATTGGATCTTATGACAACCCTTTGCTTCCCGACTCTTGAAGCACATCATCTTTTGACCTCTCCGACTCGGTGTCACCATATCATACATTGATCACCTCCGAATCATACGGTGACCTCCTCGTCCTTGATCTCCAGTCTCGATTATTCACCGAGTCCTCCATGAATCCTATCGCCGTATCTTACGGTGTTGACGTCGTATCTTCCGATGACTTTCTGTTGAACTAAAGGTTTTTGTCTTCACCCCAAACTTGTAGCATTATTGGCTTCACTTCTTCTTCTTCTCTATCATTCCAGGGCCTAAGAGCATCATGTTTGCATCCATCCCCTTCTATACTAGGATGACCCTTGAGTAAAGCCTATACCCTCTTGATAGTTCATTTTTTGTATGCACACAACCTAACCATTCTAGCCAAGTGACTGAACGCACTTGTACTTAGCAGTCCTTAGTCTTGTTCCATCTTCTTGATAGCAACCTCCGTCAAGAGTTTCATTGTTCTCCATGTGATGGGCTTGACCTAAATGAGATATGGTCGTCCTTAAGGTGTCATCTTTCACTTGATACCTCGGTTGGTTGAACCCTACACTTTACAACACTAAGGTAGATATGGGAGTACCTTTCATGGTTGCCATCTTAATCGCCAAAACCATTCATCATGCCATAGTGGAACCTAATGGACGTGAGGCTTACAGTACTAAAGGCTGCCAACGGGTTGGGATGATACAAAAATGAATTGGCAAAGATTTTTATGTGATGACATAGAATTATGATTGACTACTGAGATGATGCAGCTTAAATGACAACTCAATAGAGTTATTCATTCAACTTTGATCTCTCCTCACCCAAAACTTGTGTATCACCGTCCGATTGTAATCCTAACCACACAATATCGCAACAGGAGAGCACTTCATCAAGGGCAGATTGATAAAATTCAAATTGATATGTCATCTATATATGCATGTTTCTTGTACATATGCATCCTGAGATAGATTTCTTTTAGAGGGACTAAATATCACATCAACCTGAGTCGTTTGGAGGAGTAAATTGACTCTTGGTTTTATTTATATGACTGAAGCGGACAAAGTGAATTGTTGAGGGAAAATTGAACTTTTTATTCAATTGAAGCTTGCTAGACAACCATATCTTGCATATGTTGGTCCTTGCAATGATCAGTGTACATGATTATCAATATCTATTATCTTCTTATTTTAAGGTAAAGAAGGATCCTTCACACATTCACTACTCAATCCACAAAAATACCATGTTAATAATAAAAAATAAAAGCTCTAAACCGTTAGATTTCATAAAGATTTAATGGTTGAGATGAACTCAAGTAGTTCAGACCCGAGTCCAATTGGGGTAACAGTCCATGTCCATCTCCAATTTTTAATCAATAGATTGGTTTCAAAATAAAAAATAAGTCTGACTCCAATCAATTTGCAATAGTCCATGATTAGTCCTAATAAATAGATTTTTTGTACTGAACTCAGTAGAGGACAGACACAACAACATTTTTTTTTAAATTGTTTCTTATTCCAGTCTGGTTATTCACTCCCACGGGGAGTTGAACCCAGATCTGCTAAATACTACTCAAGTGCTCTAACCACTAGGCTAAAGGCCCTTTCGCTAAATAAAAAATAATCTCGTTCCAATCCAGAAAGAGAAGGTTCAGAATAAAATATTAAAAATTAAGGAGCCAAGCAATCCTTTCATGAAAAAAAAACGAATCTGTTAAAGAAAAGTTACATCGTTATTTTGATGCTTCAATGACGCAACAAGATCATCGTCATGAAAAAAATGATCATTGGCAAGCAGGAAGAGGCAAACACTGCTACAATAACGCATTGTAGTGGCAGACGCCATTTAGATCACATTAATCAGTTGAGGAGTCCGCCGCTACCTTGTGCTATAGTGCCCTGACCGCAACTACGAGTTTGAACCATAGTGGCGGACACCACAGGCTCGTAACCATGGAGTGAAAGGCCCGCTACTGAATTTTGAAACCCATAGTTGTTTCTATCAGGCCCGCAACTAAATGGCCTAGTTGCAGACCTGACAAAAGGGCCCACCACTACAGACCGCCACCTGCTATAAATAAGTGGTGGTGGGCAGGGTAGTGCCACTCACCCACGTGCTGCACCACCACCTACTAGCTAGGGTTAGGGTTAGGGTCCCCTCCTCTTCTCTCCTCCGTCGTCGTCTCCTCCACCTCCGGCCACCCTCCTCCTCTCGTCCTCCTTCTTCACTTCCTCCGCAGATGGGGAGCAAGGGCCGTCATTGGGGCCACACGTGGAGCATGTGGCGTTCCTGGTGCCAACAGGGCGAGCTCCTGCTGAACACGTTGTCGTATCATCCCACTCCTCTTCCTCCTCCTCTAGCCCCTGTCGTCCTCCGCCACAGTCCTCCGCATTGCCTGTCTCCAGGATCTGGCGCGGCGGCAGAGCCTCCTCAGTGGCTCAGGCGGTGGAGGCCTTCCTCGTGCAGATCCGACCTATAGCACTGGAGCCTGTCGTGTGACGCGGGGTGGCGGATGCGAACGGACGACGCGTCTAGGGCGGTTGTCCGAGCACCGGCTGAGACCTGCCCTCATTTTGTAGTTGTGATTAAGGCATCAGTGGCAGTACTTAGACCATCATTAATTCCTTTTTTAACTAATCTAGTAACTAGGACAATCGCGGGCATGAGTCTGCAACTATGAATGTAACCTCGTAGTGATAAATGCCCAGTGGCGGACTGGCCGGTTTTGCTGTCCGCCACCGAGGTTCCTTTTGGCCCACCGCTACAGAGCGTTATTGTAATAGTGAAAGACTTGGATGATATTAGTAAAATGGTGCCATGATATTAGCATAAAAATGATGCAAGAATATTAGCAAAACATTAACATGATAGATTCTGTTAGACACAACTCAAACAATAGACTTTAGTTACCCAATAGGTGATCCAGTAGAGGGATAAGGCAAAACTAAAAAGCAAGGGAGGTTTGGACTTGCCTTCCGTTGACCTGGATTGTACGTGTGAGCAAGCATAATGCAAAAGATGTGCACATTTGTTGTGTACATGGGTCATCAAAGTAGCAGCCATGAATAACAAACGTGCTGTAGCAATGGTTAGTCGTCAATACAAGAAAATCGATTTGGTGATGAGCGGTTACAAGGGCTAGCATGATAAGCATATATAATAGCTTCAATGATGCATGACTTCCTCTAGATTTTCTTGTACATGGATGTTTTTTTAGAGTAAAGGTGGTGTTGATTACATGCCGGCTTTGGTGTGCCACACTATCATGTGTATGAATAGACAAGATCCTAATTTCTTAACTATTTTGGATAGGAGTATTCAACAAAATGTAAAACTTACTCTAAGGCAAGGTTTAGATGAGGGCATGCTATAATCATATGAAGATTAAGATAGTATCCTGGGTAAAGCAAAGTTTCTAGCTTTAGAACTAGAGCGTAATTATAGCATGTGTTTTTGAGACCTATAAGGATGTGTGTGGTACAATTTTACATGCTTCTGGGTATTACATCAGTATGCTCATTTTAATTTTAGATAATGCATTAGAGATGAGTATTGCTATAGGTCCAACTCGATTGTCCAAACAGCGTCCAACCAATACAAAAGGGATCACAGTAAATGAGCCAAAAAACATCACTTATGTCTTGGTTGGACACACTGGTTGTACAATTGGGTTGGACCCTTAGCATTTTCCATTAGAGATAGTTAAGTGACGATTCATATTATTAACAAATGACATTGCATTATACCATAGACTGGCATTGGGTATGTACTACCACACGGTCATGTAGATTGTATAAATTGTACCACACAGTCGTGTAAATTGTTTTTTTCTCGAAGACGCAGGAGAGCTACGCTTCATTATATTAATGAGAAAACGGGACAAGAACCCGTACGGCCGCACATTAACACAACACACACCACACCCGGGCACAACACACCCAACGCACACAACTCACCCCAACACGAACACAGAACAACCCGACGCAACATGGGAACCGCCGAGAGCTGGAGTTGATTTAGATGGCGCCTTCAAGAAGGTTGTGACGCTTAGACGTCACCGCCACCCGATCCAAGTATGCCGGATCCGAGCTTTCGCCCACGAAGCCTCGAATATGGCTAGAATCTCAGCAATGCCTTCAACAAGGGAGACCAAGTCCATTGCCGCATGGTCGACACCATACAGGATTTCTCCCGATTCAAACTCGCCATCTCCGAAGACGCTCCCAACACCAGCCCACGGCTCCACCTCGGTCATCCTCACACCGCGCCAACCTCCCCTCCAACGATGGCTGCGACAGCAATGCGCGCGCCACCATCTACAACAACCAAACACAACACCCTCGCACGCACAACAACACGTGCCAAAGGCACACCCACCACCCGAACATGACCGGCCAACTCCGTGCAACCACCTCCGTCGTCCAAACCACGGCACACCTTGTCGCCACGTGTGCCGCCCAACGGCGCACCACCGCATCAACAACAAGGCCGCAGATCGCAGCCGAGGGGGACCGGAAAGGCGCCAGCAGCCACATCGTCGCCGCATCCACATTCCAATTGCCTCGGCGCTACGCCTCGTTACCGGAGCACCTAAGCCGCCGGAACCGCCACAGGGCGCGCCGGATCCGGGCGCGAGCCGAACCGGAGCCGGGCCGCCGACGCCGTCGTCCGGGTCGCGAGGGCCGCCTCCAGGGCGCAGCCTCCCGAGCAATGGCGCGCAGCTCGCGCGAGCGCGCCGCCTTCACCCAGGGCCGCCGTCGGGCGCGGCCTTCCCGGACCCGGGCCGCCTACACCACCAACAGGGCCGCCGCCCGACACGCTAGATCCGGTTGCCGACGTCACCGTCCACGGCGGCCCAAAGCCGCCGCCGGCGCCGGTTCCAAGCCACCACAGCACCGCCGCGGGCCTTGCGGGATCCGGTGCGTCCCGCCCGGATCCGGGCCACCGACCAAGCCACCGCATCTCCGTCGCGGACCAAGCGGGGTCCGGCTGCGTCCCGCCCGGATCCGGGCAGCGGGGCACCAGATCCCGCGGGATGGAGCTCGCCGCCGTTCGCTTGTGGAGGGTGTAGGGGGGGGGGCTGCGGTGGAGCGGGGAAGGCCCGCCGCCGCCGTCCTCACGGCGGAGCAGCTGCGGCTCACAGCTTGCTCGGGCGGCGGCGGGCCAAGGTGGGAGCAGAGGGGAAGGCCGGGCGGCGGCGGGGATGGGCTAGGGTTCCGCCCGTCGCCCGGGACGCAGATTATCGAGCTCCGGTGGCAGGATGCCACTAGTCGTGTAAATTGTCACGCGAAACCAGACAATTTAAGTCTTGCCACACAGCCAATTGAACTTATATTTGATTTGACTTTATTGATAGATTGCATAAAAGTATTTAAGTGAAAATATTGTGATCCCAAAATAGATTAAGAGAGACTAGCCGTGCTATTTACTTGGGTCAACTTTTGCTAGTTGCTAACGACTACTATGTATGGCACAGGATATTCGCAAGCGCCTTGTGGCAAAAACAAGAGATCCTGATACAATTTTATCCTTTTGGATGGATGGATAGATTCATACTTCCTTTCAAAGGACGTATTTTGACTATATATTGTTCCCTGCTCAAGATGTTGATTGGTTTATGGTCTTCGTGCCCAATACATCGTGTGGGTTCCAAAGTTCTTGCTCTCACCTGCGTATTTCTTTCGGGTATACGTCTAGCTATTAAGGGGTTTGGTGACACAAGTGAAAGCCATGACGATGTTAGCCTAAATCCTGTGCTTACTCTGTTCTATAGTCTTGTTTTTGTGCAGTCTTTATTGTTTTACCTTGAGTCAGAGCTGTCAATGAGTTGCGCACAACACCTGAGTTATATCCGCAAGCAATATAGATTGAGGTGTCTAGAGGACATGCCACTGCGGCGCTACCACTTTCATGCCAGAAAGATCGGTAGAGATGGAGATTTTTCAATAGTTAGGCGCATGAGTCTAACTTCATTTGCGTTGGACGCGGTAAATTCGACCGAGCCGAGGACGCGCCTCGACGGGGTCCAGCTCCTGCACAGCTTAATACGCGCACAAATATGCGAAAAAGTCGCACTTGCCAAGGTTCGTAGTTGCCCCGACGCAATCGAGTCAATGTTCAGGATGATCGCACTGACTGATACAGATGACATACCAAGGAGAACCAGGAAACTGGCAAGCGAAGTCGTGGCGAAGCTCGCCCCCTACCTCGTCATCTCGGGATCCCCACGCTCAGTGCACTCTATCTGCTCGCTGCTTGAAGCTGGTAACCAAGACAACTTGGTAGAGGAAGGGCTCAACATCCTCAAAGGGCTCTCCAACAACACTGACAACCTTGTGCAGCTATCAAACTCAGTTGAGCTGATACGCAGTATCACAGAAATCATCAGCCACTGGGAGGGCAACAACAGCATCGAAAAGGTTAAGTCTTCGCTAGTAGTAATGACGAAACTTGCCAGCGCAGCGGGCAGGCAAGGGATCATGCTCCGGCGCTGCATCTCACAAGATATACATTTCATGTCAAGTGTAAGGGAGATTTTGCAAAAGCCCCATCCCCACGGCGACCTGCGCAAGCTGGCTGTTGGCGTGGTCGCTGGATTCGCATTGGACAGTAAAGCAAGAAACTGTGAAGACACTAAAAGGAATCTAGGCATTCTTCTTAGTATTTTCTGCGATCCCCAAAGGGAGGTAATACCAGGAGATCTGCCAGTGGCCGAGCAGGAGCGACTGGCACAATTGGCCGAGCAGAAGCGACTAGCGCAACTGGCATCCGGGGAAGCGCTAGTAGGACTGACAACGGAAAGCCAAGGTAACTGTGTTACAACGCTGGAGAGTGGCTATCTTCAGTTGCTCCAACAGGAACTTCGCGATGGACAGGACGCTGCGAGAAGAGCGGTGGTGGCAAATATTCTGAGAAATATATGCGAATACCTGAACCAACAAGACCCTTTCGCTGGAGACAACATTTCAAGGGTAATCATGAAATGTTTTGCTGATTATGCAACGATTCATTTTTTATGATTTAATTCCATGAAACATTAGATTTTGGAGCCGTATTGTCACATTGCACCAGGTTTTAGCATATGTTTCACCACAAGGTTTTAGGTCAAGAATTCTCACATTGCACCACATTCTAGTATTGAACATGGCTAAATGATTTTAAGTCCACATTTTCAGATAAAGGATAACTATACAAAAAGTTTCCAGCCTTGAGCATACATGATGCCTACGGCCAACAGTACACAATTATTACAATTATGATGGAAACAAAGGAAAAACTAATCAAACAGCCAACAAAACGTCCACATAGGTCTCCTTTTGCAATTTTTTCAAGTCCACATGTCAGCAACTCATGTAATTTGGGATAATTTATGTCACTATCACAAACCAAATGAGGCACCTAAACATGAAATTGTTCAGTATAAGGGTCTTAAATGTAACGGGGGAAGCCATGCATGTTTGAGTGCCTAAGCAGTTTTAACTAATTGTTGCCTTTTGTTGTTGAAGAGTTTTTTGGTCCAAAATATTGGCCGCTTTTATTGTCAATATTTTGGACCAAAAAACTATCTAGTGTTTTGTACAATTCACTCTTTTTATTGTCAAAACCTGGTGCAAGGCGTGACAATGTTGCTCCAAAATCTAGTGTTTTGAGCAATTCATTCCTTTGTTTATTACCAAAACCTGGTGCAAGGTGACAATATGGCTCCATAACCTGCGAGCAAGGCGCGCTGACATTTTTCTGTTTGCATGTAGGTGCTAGCAACAATTCATCAGGCAGACTATCTTGTCGGGGAGATCATGGAGGCTTTTCTGAGTCTTGCATTGACGCTAAGTAAAGTAGCTCCAGTGGCAGACTTCAGTGCAGCCCTCAGTGAAATAGGACATATGAATTTCGTACAGAAACTGAAGTCGGTCCTTGATGAAGCAAATGCGCGCCAAGCTGGAAGGCGCCCCGGAATCAGAAGATTTGCAATTGAGCTGACGATATGGATAATACAACATGAGAACCAGCTCCACTGCGTTCAGCACTTCGGTTACTGCAGAATACGGGAAGCTCTGGAGGCAGTGCAGGCCGAGAAAGAAGAGAACTACAAGCTTCTGTCTGCTGGCGGCGTCCCCGTTCTGGAACACACGGAATCACTTTCTGCCCTGGTCAAGAAGGCGTTACATCTGATCCCTGACGAGCAAAATGGACAAGCACCTGCATGAACAAACTGGAAGCTTTCCTTCATTCTCACCTGTGGTTGTATCTGTGTTTTCTGATACAAGGCCTATCGACTCGGGATCCTTGTCGAGTAATTCGCATACGCAGTATTTGTAGTACAAATAAAGGGTGCTGTACTTTCTTGTTCCTGCTCAGTTGATTCTCTTTTTTTTTTCAGTACATGCTTGTTTGCGATGTTGTGCCTCAGTAGTCTGAACTCAGAAGTGCTTTCTGTGGAGCCTTTCTAAGAACGGGCACGAATACACTTATACACAAAAGCAACCTTGCTAATTAATTGATTTTTCATTTTCTTAATCATCAATCGTGTTTCGTGGCCTGCCCTTTACAGGCGGCCGGTTTGGGGTATGCATGGTCGATCGAAACAAGCGCTTGGTCTTCCTCGATCGCTTTCGAATTCAGCATGCTCGGTTGGTGGTAACAGACGAGAGGGAATGAGAGTTGAACGGAACTAGGTTTGTTTTCCTGAGAGAAGGAATTCGAATGAGACTAGAAAAATTTGTGCGGCATTTACCGCACATATGTTTTTTGTTTTGTATGTCACTTGTCGCCCCTTGTTCTGATCTTGAGTTCATCTTATAGAATCATCTTTTCTTATTTTTCTCGATCAACTGAAAACATAGAAACTTTCGATCAACATGATTTGTACACGAATTTGTATGTTATCTAATTTTATAGGGTTATGTAGCATATAGATAGAAGGGAAAAAATGTTAATGTATAGAGTATGAAAAAAAGATTTTTTATATAGACTATCCAATTTTGATCTAGTGGTGCTGGCCGATGATTGAAAGTTTTCCAAACTTTCATTCGAGTGAAAATTAGCAAGTCCCTTATAGTAGTATTATGATTGGCATTAGATATAGTAAACCTTCAAAAGCAAATGAAAAATTGGTCAAGCAAATGAGACGATTTTTAATTCATCCAACAATCAATTTCATATTTGGATACTAAAAATTATAAATTATCATGTCAATATAATTCTAATATCTTTAATTTTTTTCTAAAAGGATATACTACAAAATTTATCTTTACTGAGGTCACTATAGCCGTGCTATTTTCTCAGTATTTCACTTCAGCAAGCAGCTGCATCAAGAACTAACTAATCAAATACATCACGACACATTTGCATGAATTTAGGGTGTAATCTATTGATGAACTACGTACCTATAAGAACAGAATGATGCACAAAGATTTGATGGTTGCAACCATGGCCATGAAATATACAAAAAGGTCAGATGAAAAATCAGAGTCAAGGATAACATCAAGGTTTGTCCGAGTTTCTAACACAAGGATGAAAAGTATATAGCAGTGAAACGGCTAATTAAGTGCACATTTTTATTTTCACACTTTTCAAGAATGTCATATCAGCTTTAGAGTTTTGATTTAATAAATGAAGTGATCGCTCTCCATGCATAATTTCATCTCATGATTTCATAGACAAACCGTAACATTAAATTATTGTTTTGAGACTGGTCAAAACATGTTGAGATGAAAGTTTATACTCTCAATGGGACTTTCAATGGAGTTTCATATATAAGAAAGTGTGTCAAATGGTTTCGTCCCTATGAAAGGTATTTCACCTATTTCATCTTAATTGTTGTGCTATGTCATCATTTTTGCTGATGTGTCGATAAAGCCCAATTGAGAATGACATTAATGCTATCATCACAAGAATAGTGACTGACATATAAATCATTAGATAACCAAATCGGAGATGAGGGTGTAATCTTGGTGACATTGACCTTCGAGGATGAATGCATCGGTATTTTTTATATGCAACGTCTTGGTTCTTCCTAAAATTAAGCAAGTCTTCCCTGCTGAATGACTATGCATGGGACAGTGCAGCTACAAACTTTATTTAATGAATATTTTTACCATAGCCTTATATGAGTAAAATATGAAGTGAGTACTAGGGCTCATTTCAGAAGAAAAAGGAAGACACCTATTTGCCATACAAGATTAGGCAGGAATAAGTACATAGACAAACTAGACAACAAATTTTTGAAATCGTTGCCACTGGTGCAATTCTTTCACGTATGTTCAAAATGTTGGGTATATTTTGAAAGGGAAAAGTCTATTTAACTTTCCCGAACAATCCACTTTGTCTAAATTACACCCGTAACAAAATCTTGACTCACTTTACTCCCTCAAACAATTTAAGTTGGCTCAATCTACCCCTTATGTAATTTCTCTTTTTTGTTGGTATTATTTGAATTTGAAGCTCAAATTTTGCTTGATGCTATATGGTACCATTCTCTCTATAAAACAAACTATTAGATATTATTCTTAAATATTCTATATACAATTTTTAACTATATAGTTAAGATGATATTTGATGCCATTAAAATATTAAAAAATATGTTTAAAATATATATGTTATTTTAATGTAAGGTTCAATAAAAATTATAATCGTGTAAAATTTTAGCACTAAAGTCACATCGTACAAAGAGAAATTGCATAAGGCCAGTCTCGATCGGAGTTTCATTAGCATTAATAAGGTGCCACATAAGCAAAAGAGGTGACGTGGCATAGCAATTAATATGAAACTGGGTAAATGGGTTTCATAGGGATGAAACTCATTTGGCATTGTTTCATAGGTATGAAATTGTATTGAAACTCCCATTAAGAGCATAGAGTTTCATCCCAACACATTTTGACCAATCTCAATGCAACAAATAGATATTCAATTAATGCTATAAGTTGCCTATAAAACCGTGAGATGAAACTATGCATTGAGAGAGACCGTTTCATAGATCAAACTAAATCATCAAATCTGATGTGGCACTCTTGGAAACAGTGAGATGAAACTTTGTATTGAGACTGGCCAAAGGAGTAAATTGTACCAACTTAAATTGTTTGAGGGAGTAATGTGAGTCATGATTTTGTTCGGGGTGTAAATGGTGGTGACGCCTCGAGAACGAGGAAGGCTTATGGCAAGATATCATTAGACATAAATACTTGAAGGGGAAGCCAAAAAGTGTGGCGAAACCTAGAGTTGATGATTCTCAGGTGTGGAATGACCTCCTCAAAGTATATGAATAAAGGTAGCAGATGTAAAGTAAGAAATGGGAGAGGAACCAGATTCTGGCTGGACCCATGGTTGAAAGAACAACCTTTATGCATAATGTACCTATTCTTATTCGAAATGTGTAATAATCAGGAGATCATGGTTAAAGAAGTAGCAGATGCAGGATGGGTTATTACATTTAAACAGGCCTTGCCAAGAATAATTAATAGATTTATATTTTTTTATAAAATATAATTTAGATATATGAACCACAAATTTATTGTAAGAATAATATTGAACACATTATTAACATCAAAGATTAATTACATTACTGATTTTTATTTATATTATCATGAAAATAAAAATCAATCATGACAAATCTATTACTTTGACGATAATACCCTTAACATAGTAAAATACTTGCAAGTAGTTGTATATTTCCGATCTCAAATCTCCACCGTTGGATCAAACTACTTGCAAGTATTTTCTCAAAACTACTTGTAAGTATTGTCGACCGAAAAACTCCTCTATCCTAGACCTCTGTAACACTGGACCCCGTCTCCTTGGAGATGGGGTGGAGAAATCCTCATTTCGAAAAAGTATACATAAGCAAAACACAACATCATCCGACGCATCGACGTGGCTTTTATTCCGGCACGATGACGGTGTAATCTTGGTGATGTTAACCTTACAGACATGAATGCATCAGTATTTCGAGATGCAAGCTTTTATGATAATTGACAATGTTATTTTCCTTTTGCCTTTTATATATGATAATTGAAGTATTTTCGTTAATTTTTTGTGCACAACATATATAAATAAAGCCTATAGGAGCATCTCCAATAATCCCCCTAAACAGATCCTCCAATCCTAAATTTTAGGAGTTTGAACAAAAACCAACTCGAACGGACCTCCTATATGGGCTCCTAAATTAGCTACCGTCCTAAATCCTCCCTCCAACCTCCTAAAAATGGGAGGATCCTTTCCCTCCTCATAAAATACAGCTGTAAGTGGGGCCCACCAAGTTATTTCATTTTTCCTTCTCTCTCTCTCTTCTCCCGCAACCCACCACCACGCCACCGCCCTCCCTCCTCCGTCGACCGCCGCAGCCTCAAAAGGACGGTCCCGGCACCAACATCGACGCGACGCCGCCGCCGGGTGCTTCTACCGCTTCGGCAATCAAGCAGCGGTTCTCGTCCCCGGCGGCGTACAAGCAGCGAGATCCGTCTCCCTCCGTTAACAAAGGCGGCGGCGACTCACGGCGTCGTCTCTCGCGGTGACCAGGGACGCCTCCGGGCGTCATCGCCCTCGGTGAGGGGAACGCCAAAGGCATCCACCTACCGGCGCCCTACCTCCACCCATCGGCGCCAAAGGCGTCGCGGCGGCTCGCCGCGAGAGGGCAGGCCTCGCTCAAGGCGGAGCAGCCCGGCCGGCGGGTCAACGAGGCAGGCGCGAGCGAGCGGCCGAATCCGGCCCGGCGTTGCGGCGACGGTCTCGGCTTGGCGTTGCGACGATGGCATTGGCCTCGGCGTCATGGTGGGGGAATCTCTTTTTCACGAGCGTTCGCTCGTTTCCAACCGAGCAAACCGTTTAAGGTTTTGATGAAACTTTTTTTAGAAAACTTTTTTAAAAAAGATTCAACACAACTTTTGATGTCGAACTTTGATCTGAAACTTTTTGATTGAATTTTCATCAAACTTTTGATCCAAAGTTTTGATGTAAATTCTACATTGAAATTTGATTCAAAGTTTTTACGAAACATTTGATTGAACTTTTCTGTTAAACTTTGTGAGATTCAAAGTTTTTACAAAACTTTTGATTGAATTTTTCTGTTAAACTTTGTGATCAAAAGTTTGGATCGAACTTTTGTGTTTTAAAGTTTTGATGAAACTTTTTTTAGGAAACTTTTTTGAAAAACTTTCCTGAAATGGAAAGTTGTGGGATGAAAAATTTACCACAAAAGAAAAATTTCCCACTCTGTTCGAAAATTTACAAAGAGGACTGCTGGCGCATGCACGAGAATTAGCAAGCCCCAGTCCAGGGCGCAGCTGCCAGCGCTGGAGGAGGTCATCAAGCTTGGCGCCGACGCGGTAGATCGACGGGTTCAGTTTCTGCTCACGTCGTATTGGCCTGAGAGGTGGGTCCTACCAAGCTAGGGGCTCAAAATCAGATTGGGCCCCAAAATATTTTGGAGTAGCCCAGAAATCCAAAAATCGGGGGTTGATCTACGATTGATGCTGGAGTTGCTCTAATAGACTCAGAACACGCAGCAAGTGTACCAAAGCAAAAGCACGACATGAATTGGATTACGCAGCAAGTCCTGACAAATTACAATCCATACGGCCACATGCCCGTCAGCTGGCGCATTGGCGTGGCTTTTATTCTGATACGATGAAACAAAACAGGCTCCACGAACCAAACAAACGACTCTTTAACAAGACCGAGAATCCACAAGAAAGACAAACCACACGAGGACTCGACGCCGTTCTGGACGAAGCAAAACGGGGATTATTTGTTGCATACTAGTACCGATAACTTGGCAAATGGCACGGCGTGACCGTGGCCGTCAGGCAGAGGCACGGGCAGTGTTGGATCAGCGGCGGAAGCTGCGCTGCGTCCGGGGCGTCTCGCCGTTCTCGTCCCTGAGCTTGACGACCGTGTACACGCCGGCGCCCGCAATCGCGCCGAGCGTCGGCGCCAGCAGGTAGATCCACAGCTGCCGGTAGTTCCCCGCCGCCACCGCGGGACCCAGAGTCCTCACCGGGTTCATCGACCCGCCCGTCGTCGGCCTGTCGTTGCCAATCAGCCACACGGTTCAGCTAATAAACCATGCATTTCACGTTTCTTTTTTGCGAGTAATGTAAATCGAGGACACGAGTTTACCCAGCCACGAGGATGTTGAGCGTCACTGCCGCCCCAACTGCGATCCCGGCAAGCTCACCCACCTGGGAGAACGAAAATAATCCATCACTATTGGCAGATGCAGTTGAGCACAATGCACGCAGATAAATGCCCGGTTCATTAACGAATCACTTACGGCGCGGGTGTCGGTGGCGACGGCGGTGACGACGAAGAGGAGGTTGAAGGAGATGATGAACTCGGTGAAGAATGCCTGCGCGGTGGAGATGGTGACGTCGGGCACGGTGACGCCGCCGGAGAGGAAGGGGTGGAAGACGCCCTTGAGCGCGTAGCTGGCGCAGATGGAGCCCAGCACCTGGACGGACACGTAGGCGGGCACCTGCAGCCAGGGAAGTGGCGCAGCGCGGCGAACGCGATGGTCAGCGACGGGTTCAGGTGCGCGCCGGAGATGTGGCCCGTCGACAGGATGATGATCATCACGGCGAGCCCCGCGCACGCCGCGTTCCCGAACGGCGTGATCGCGCCGCCGTACTTCTGGTTCACGATCGGGGCGGCCGTCGCGAAGAAGATGAGGATGAACGTGCCCACGAACTCCGCGCCAAGCTGCACACACACAAGCATCTGTCAGACATGGCAGTTCCTGTCACCTTGACTGTACTGCAGTATGACTCAGGATCCGAAGCTCAGATTGTACTATCAGTCAGTGTTCACTGTGCCTCCTTGGAACGGAGAAATTTCAAGAAAAATAATTGAATCTTTATTAATCCGGGGAAAAAAATCCCAGAACCAGCTGATGTTTTCTCAACGTATAACAGACGACGTGCGTGAGCATTCTAGTGCAACCAACCAAAAAACAAGCAAAAAGCATATGGCTTGCTGATGTCCAATTCAACACCACAGTATTATGCAGCCGCACTTTTCATAATCAATTCAGCGATCGTGTCAACTCATCGACAGAGCAGGCAGACATGGCCGGCAAAAGAGCCAAATTACAAACGACGCAGGCAACCACTCGTCACGGACGAAGCGATCGTTGGGTCAACTTGAGTTTTGGACCTAGCGTTCCTTTGCGTCACATCACCTTATCGCCAAATAATTGTACTTGTAATGTACTTTTCGCGTCTGAAGAACTGAAGCTCGTCGGCGTCAGTGTATTGGGCTCGTTGATTCGTTTTTCCAAACAAAATTGCTTGACGCAAGGGCTACATCAATCCTGTCGTGCTCAGGAACTTGGAAAGTAGATTAATTTGAGCTCGCTTGTCTTCACATATTTTAAGAAGCAGGTAGTATATCTTAACTTTTTTTAATGATATCTTCACATACTTCAACCGAGTTTATCTTCGCACAGAAAACTCTGATCGACATGACCCCTGATCGACTTATTTGTATCTACCCTCGCAAAGATAAAAACTTAGTTGCATCTAAGTATATACTAGTATGTGGCCTTTTGGTCGCTCCTGATAGATCCTCACCAGGAAGTAACGGAAACCCAGAAGTATTCAAAGTTCAAAAAAATATCCTAAAAAAACTGTACCATTTCCCGGGATTGATTAACCGGAAAACACACGAAACAAGCTGAATGGTGGTTGGTTAGGGGACACGAGCGATGATTCCATGGCGTGGACTCGGCCATATGGCCATATCTGCCGGTTACGCGCCATAGCAGCAGGATGGCAGCTGCCGAGCCAAGCCAAAATCTCAGCGACTTGCGTTGCGTGCCACCCTTCTATTCAGAACAGCTTGATGCAGGCTACTACAGGGTGGACGGGAGGACAGGTCACCCATGGGGTCATGAACCAATATACTACGTTCTGTGATCTCATTTCCCATTCGCCGGTGGCATACTATTTTTTCCCCAACGGAGTTATTAATAACCATATTGTCACAAACATGCTACTCTTTCCCCCAACGGAGTACTAGTTTAGTAGGTTAGTACAGTACTAATTGTTTAGCAGAAGATTCCTGGCTAGATGCCTCTTGAAGCAAGATCCCTATATATATAGATGCTCGATCGAACATTTCCTGACACGGTAGAGTGGAGGAGTAGTTCGTATAGATGTCGATCAGCACCCACCCGCCAGCAGACTGACTGACTAGCGCACTGACGGCCTGCATCAGATCCAACTTTGCGATCCTCATCACAGTTGTTGTTTGTTCGTTTCTAGGCTTGTACTAATTAACTCCAGAGGAAATGTTTACTAGTTACATCGGTTTTGCGTGGGATCGGAGTTTAAACATGTTCAGACTTAATGTCTCGGAGTTTGGCCACAAAACCCCAGAACGCCACAGGGGAATAAGGTATCAATCAAATTCACAACAGTCAGCAACTTATGAGTTATGACACTGATCGACAACTTTCTTTCTAAGTCGTACTATACCATGATCGGGGACCTGTTCGGCTGATGTACAAGCCGGCTTATAGTAGCCTTCTCCGCTGCTGCTGCTACTCACGTCGGCTTATAGTAGCCTTCTCCGCTGCTGCTGCTACTCACGTAATCAGCCGAGACCAGCCGGCTTACATGCCAGCCGAACAGGGCCCATGTCGGTAAAGGCTTGCAGACACATGACTTTTGTACTGTTGCTTTGTTTGACCCACACACTATAAATATACGTGCATATAATAGGATGGAATTTCATACTAGTATCAATGCTTGGACCTGCATATAGGCTGTATGCTTAACTTTCGATAATTACACATGACACCGACGCCCTTGGAAACCCGAAAGGAAAAAAAATGATTTTGTTCTATTTGTCCCTAATAAAATGACATCTGAGTGATAATGCAAGGACAAAGAAAAACAAACACACCAGCGAACCGAATGAAACAGATAGAAAGAGCTGATGCGATCATCAACAACCGAGGGAGAAGCTTGCGGCGGATCGGAGAGAAAGAAAACGCAGAAATGCACGTGCTCATCATGTGCATGGAGGCGTACCTTGCGGGTGAGCGAGACGTCCGGCGCGGGGATCTCCAGGACGCAGGTGTGCGTGGCCACACCCCACGTCGCCTCCACCGCCGGCAGGCACTTGCAGTGCGGCATCGACTTGCGGTCGTACGACATCGAGTCCACGCGTGGGCCCTCGAACAGCGGCGCCGGCGTCCCGGGCGTCGTCGGCGCCGACCCGTTCGGCGGCGGCGAGGCCGCCTCCATAGTCACTCTCTTGCTGGTTTCCTTCCTCTCTCACACAACTTTTTTTTTGTTTTTTTTTCAGACGACTGGCAGTGCAGCAGAAATAGGAGACGGGGAACTAATTACATGATTTGATGGTTTTTGCAGAGGTAATGCTACGATAATGGCTCCAGGATCGCTAGAGACTGACACTGATGGCTATGCAGCACTAACGATCCATGCTAGATTTTCTTCCCTACTTTTTTTTTGGTTTTTCTTGGGCTTGGTGGCAAGCAAAGCAAAGACGGGGGCGAAACTTACATGATATGAAGGTTTTTGTTGGTTTTTTGCTAAGGAATTAGTGGGGGAGTATCCAGCCTACCAACTTACGCCTCGCTTGACAACGCCGGCGCTTTTGGAGAGCTTGGAGATGAAGTGGCTTCTTTTTTTGGAGCTTTTTTCTGGGATCTAGATTTGGGAAAGGGACTGGACTTACATGCTTCACAGGTTTTTCTCGAGGTTTGGCTAAGGCGTAATGGGTGGGGAGATGGTGTCCAGCTGCTCTCTCGCAAGAACTCTCTCTAGACTGCTAGGATTGGATGAACAGAGAGACGCATGCCAAGAACAAACAAGAACAGTGATGAAATGCAACAGAGCTGGAGCTGGAGTAGTGAGGCGGCAATGAGGACGGAGCAGGTGGGTTGAAGACGGGTTTGGGAGGAGGAAGAAGGTGCGGGTGCGTGGGGCTGTGTATATAGGGCCGCAGATGCACATGAAGGGGACGGATCGAGGTCAATGGCCCTTCTCCACTTGAAGCATCTCTCCTAACTGCTCCCGTATAATGCGAACTACTAAAAGATAGGGAGATGCATCATCTATCCTAATTGAGCAGTGCTTCGTCGGAGAAGTTTCATCACCCGACCAATATGACAAAACAGATCTTGGGGTAGTAGATTATTAGCTTCCCGGCGTGCGCACAGTAGCCCGCTCTGTTGCGATGAATTGCATTGGAACTTTGCAGAGAAGAACTGCAGCGACGTGTTTCTGCCCAAAAATGAAAATCAGAGTCTTGCAGTGAGTCCCTGCGTTCTTTTTTTCTTTCTCAAACACGCAGGAGAACTGCATGTCATTATATTAAGGAAAGAGAACCGAACCAATACAAAGCCAGGACCTGGCTGGAGTCCCTGCGTTCTGAAGACGAACTTGATGTGCAAGTACTACTAATACTGTCTTGGCTTAACGTTACATGAACAGGGGGTTGGAAATACTAATGTTCCTGTACTATGTTACTAGTACCTCATATATAGTAGTACAGAAAGTCAGACGATGCTGTGTGAATGTGATGTCCCACCAAATTAATTTACGAGGTCTTTGCTCCTGATCTGCGGCTTCGTTTTGTTGTTTAACCGCATCGGGTCTAATCATTACGCTCTGATTGATTTGGAACTCGGTCTGGTGACGACGCTCTCGTTAATAAAATATGCATCGCGTTCATGTGCAATCTGATCTCCAAACCCTTTCGAATACAGTATATAAGAAGAACAACACAGGATGGTCTCATGCACAGTGGGAAGAGCGACGACCCAACGTGTTCAGTCTGGTAAATCCGAAGATTCTGTACATAGGGGCGCGTTTAGTATACCACTTCACATCGCATCTGCCAGCTAGGTTGGCATGCATCATGCGTCGGAGCTGCTCGTTTGTGGCTTTCAGGTCAAAACGAGCTTGATCCGTGGACAAAACGAGCCTCGGAGAATCCAAAGGGCTCGGTGCCGGTGACTAATCTGCAGGTGAGCAGATCCGTTGAGACCTTTTTTAATTTTGAAATTCGGGTGGAACGCGCACGTTGCGTTCCGGTGTTGCCGTTCCTGGCTGTGAATGAAGAAGTCTAGGGTCCAGCGTCTGTCTGATGGAACGGACCAGCGGCCATTGTATTGTCATCCAGCTCCTGGCAGCAACTTGACATGAGATTTCGAGTGATCTTCCCACTTGATCCTGTCCTATTCTTTCTGCCTGATCTCTATCAAGTTTGGTTTTGCAAGAGGACGTTGGAGTTCTGAGCTCGTAGTCTGGTCAAATCTTTCTCTACTTGCTTTGTCGACAAGTTCAGACCGGCGCCCAATGGATGTGGTTCTGAACTCGCACCGTACGTTGTTAAGACTTGCCTGGTTTTTGTTTCCGTCGCTTGTACACAGAGCTGATTATGCACGCGCCACATGATGCCATGATTAGAAGGGTTGATAATACAACTGAGTCACGATCCGGCTTAGGATTTGGAAAGTAGTACAAAGTTTTCAAACCTGACACACAGTGAACATGTACACCAGGCCTGCATTGATCAACGGCGAAGGGCGAACTAATCTCGGCCACGCGAGAGGAACGGCTGAACCAAAGCAAGCGCCGCCCGTTATGAAATAGAAAAAAAGCGCCATGTCTGATGGTGGGATACCTCTGCATAATCAGCACCGGAAGAAGGTTGTTAACAAAATTAAAGCTGCCGACTTAGTACTAGTACTAAACGCCCACGGGTCGGACACAATATATAGGAGAATCATCATCACGGATGCGTAAAGCGGCGACCCAATTCCGGGCAACCTTTCCTCGAGCCAGGCGTCAGCAGAAAACCTAGGTTAGCTGCTAACACCAAACGATCTAAGGTTAGAGATGCTTAGCTCAGGACGTGGCACAACAGTCTGCCCCACTGATCCACACCCGGCCTTTACACCACACTTTCGTCGAATGATGCAGCACGATGCAGCGAACCGAATCGTCTTAGCCGCGCGGTCGAAAAAAGGGCACGAAAAGTGCTTCAATTAAGTACTCTCCTTGCACTGTTGTACAATTAGCAGATGCTTGTTTTCTTCGCGTCCTCTTTCGCACGGTGAACGCAGGTGAAGCCGGCCGACTGGGCACGGACACATGGCAGCACTTGCTGCTACGTACTACAGTGCTGGGAAGCGTGCGTGAACAGAGGATGATGGCATGGCGTGCGTGGCGTTGGGAATCAGGATGATACCTTGCCTTCCTTGAGCGGTTGGCCTGGACGCTACGACCTACGCGATATGCTCTCAGTCTCAGAGGGTAGTAGGCAGGATTGCCCAGGTTACAAGCCGTCGACGGCAGAGGTAGATCCTCGCCGCACGCGAGCTCTGACGATGTGTTCGCCGTGACTGGGAACAAAGTTGAGCTAGTACGTGAAACCTTACGTGCGTTCCTCTAGCTGGTACAGTAGCAGCAGGTAGCTTTTGTAACCGCTGCACGACATGGGTGAAAGGTGGAATGAAGCACTTGTTCTGTTCCTGTAGCGGCAGCTGCAGCTCGCGACACTTTTGTTCCAGGCCGTCAGTCCCATGCATATGCCGCAAAGGAGATCCCCGAGGCTTTACTCCCTCCGGAGGTTTCGTTTCACCCACCGTTCGATTCGAGGCCTCCAAATCGATCGTGATGGATCGATCGATCACCGACAGGACCCGGAGAAGAATGGAAGGAAATGATCGGCCTCGCTTGGCCAGCCATGAGTGCCATTTCAGTAGCTCAGCACGGCGTGCACCGCGGAGGGACCCCGTGCCATCCGAAGACTCAAAGGCTGAAGCAAAATGTGTGGCGGGGAGGGGTTCTTTTCCTTCGCTGGGGAAGAATGACGCGCCAACAGTTTCAGTTCCTGATGCCGAGGCTTTTCCCGGGCGGAAGCGTACCAGGAGATGGAAACGCGCGGCTTTTCCGGGGTGGCGAGGGGGACGGACGTGGACATTAATGGCCCCGTTGGTTTCCTGCCATCTAAAATTTAAGCACTGTCACGTCAAAGAGAATCTTATTATTTATGAATATTTCGATCAATTTAATGACAAAACCTTTTTGACAGATTGGTGCTTAATTTTCGAGATGAATCTAATGAGACTTAATTAATCTATATTTTGCTAAAGTGATGCTACAGATAACTGTCTTCTAATCACAACTTAATTAACCTCATTAGATTCATCTCAGTAAATTAATCTAGAGACCTGTAATTTGTTTTATAATTAAACTTTATTTAAGACTTCTTAAATAAGTAAGATTCTTTTTGATGTGACAGCTATAAAATTTAGACACCAGAAAACGAACACACCTATTGCCTCCCTTGCGTAGCCTATCTTGTCCTCGGTGGTCCTAGGCGTGGAACGTTGCTGCCGATAATGGCGATGTGACGCCGTGACCGCTGCCTCTCGAGCCAAAAAAGCAATCGCTAGATCAAGACGTACTGTACTGTACCAGAATCAGCGATTACATTACACGAAGCACGGTAGTCATTCATAATTACAGCTATGCTCCTCGTCAGTTGTTAATAACAAGCAAGCAGTTGAGCTTATCACTTGTCAAGGTATATAATGTACGACCCCGACGGATCTAGTAACGCAACCTGGCTGGCTGGTCTCTTCTAATAAAGCGAGCCGCTGCTGCTGATATGGGCCCTGTTCGTTTCCACCTCTAAAATTTATATACTCGTCACAACAAAGAGAATCTTACTTATTTAGTAGTATTTTTATTAATTTAATAACAAAACCTATGTCGCGACCCTCCCTCTAATTTGCGAGACTGAATCTAATGATCCTAATTAATCTATGTTTCTGCTACAGTGATGCTACAGATAAACATCTTCTAATAACACCATAATTACCCTCGTTGGATTCGTCTCGTGAATTAGATAGGAGGTCTGCAATTACTTTCGAGATTAGACTTTATTTAAGTACTCCAAAATAATAAAATTCTCTTTGATTTGACCCTCTAAAAATTATATACCTGGAAACGAACAGGCCCATGGTGACGATGCCAAATTATGGACGCCGTGCCAACCCCCTGAAGTCGCCGATAAAGGGGAATAAAAAAGATTGCATTGTCAACTGTCATGAGCGATCTTCCTCCGGGCCATGATGCTCCTCGGAGAAATTAAAGTGAGAGGTGGCGGAAGAATTTGTTCTCGTCTCGGTGGCCAGGCCGCGAGGGAGCATATGCCATGCTGTAGCCGCAGCATCTGAAAGCCAGGGCTGCTGGCCACAGATGAACGGTGTGCCACCAGAACCAGAGGTGGTGGCACATGGAACGGAATGTGTTGGTTACCAAAGTGTCCTGCCCATGGTTCTGTTAGCATTAATTATGAGATTAGTACTTGATGATTAGGATGCTTCGTCTCGTGCTTAGGAGATACTAATTGAAATCAGGTGTGCGGTTGAGGAGGAGCAGGCGATCGAGCGAAGAGTTCTGCATTCTGATCCACATGCAGATGTCACATACCATATGATTTGCGGGTGGGGTGAAGATTCACCGAACAAGACAGCACCTGTACCTGCACCTTTTCCCTCTTTTTCTTTTTCTGATTGAAACCATACGCCGTCCTGTACAGCTGTACTTTGACGATAGGTGGTGCGGCCACTGTGCACGGGGACCTCGTCTCCTAGAGGCGGAGTTAGTAGTAGTAAACCATTTTTTTTTGGCACCCCTGAAATGGAACAGTGCGGCTCCAGCTGTGAGTCTACGATCTAGCGAGCAGAAAAGCGAGACGGATCGGTCACACGATCGAACAGCACGGAGCATCTGTTCTTGGCAGCTCATCACGCACATGCATGTAGGAGTAGTACCGACGCGCATCATCCATTCGTTCCGCACCGGAATAGCAGGCACAACGCAAAAGCGAGAACTTGAGGCCCGGAACGAAGGCATCATTTCGAGGTAAATAATACCAGCCGCGCTCGAGGATAGGGCCGGGCACGGAGCGACGCTGGCCTCTGGATTTCGCTTTGGATCGCCATTGGTGGCCGTCGTCGTTGCCTTTTCCTTCCCACCGCTCTGTTCGGCAATTCGGCGTGCCGCAGATACGCGGTATGATTGTCCGTGCGCGCGCTAGTGGGAGACAGGCGGGAGAGGCGAGTACTGCATGCGCCTGCGCGCGGCAGGAGCAATCTCGGCGGCTAATGGTCCTCAGGAGGTTGTGAGGACCGGAGAGACGGCGGCGTAATGGTCGATGATGCTACAGTTACCCTACACGAAACGTGATCTCGAGCTGTCACTCGTAGTAAATCGCGGTTTCGCGACGCGATCCTCTCGGTTGCCGACACGTTGATCCCGAGTGAGATCACGACGTCGACGTCGATCTCGGTTCGACCGACCGGGCAGTGACCGCGCGGGCGATCCGAAATAAATGGAATAACACGCGAACGGACTAGACTCCACGCACTTCGAGCTCGAGCACGGGCCTAGCCCTGGAGCTATGAAATTTGATGATCAGGCTCGGTGCATCAGCGTTGCTGCTAGCCTGCTTTTGTCGCCTTGCTGCTGTACACGCGCGCGCTGATTGCTTCGGCCGAACTCGACCGGCGTGGGACGTGACGGCGGGTGTGGAGCCAAAGCGCTAGGGAAGTCGCCCGTGCCCGATGCGGACGCGGACGTCGTAGGTAGGCCGGCTGGAAAGCCCTCACAGGCGCTGCTTTAACCTCCGTGAAGCTTCGTTTACTACATCACGACTGTACTTGACAGTGGCAACGAGGGCGCGGCGCGTAGTTTTGTCAAACGGTGAGCAGTTGATCACCTTTGCTAGTTCTGTTCGGGTGGTGGGCTGACCTTTCGTTCCGCGAAGTGGATGGGGCACAGCACAGATGGATGTTCCCTTTTTACTGGGCTCGTTGGACCAGCCCACAAGATAGCGCGGCAGGCCTTTGCTGGGCTTGCCTCGCCAGTCACCAGTGAGGAATGGGCCTACTAACGGCCTGATTAGCGAGGCTAATACCCGCTTAACGTACCAAACGTTTCCGCGTGTGCTCAACAACGTTCCGTCACGATTGCGTAGCACGGGCTGAATACTTCACTGCTGGATCACGATGCGTGAGAACGTACTGACCTGTGTGAAATGATTGAGAAGAGTTGGTCACGGTTCGCTTCGGAATTAATCGGCGATCTCGACACCCGAACCCACTAGCGCCGCTGACACTTGTATGGACGGATGATCCCGTAGGCAAAACTTGGAGATAGCGCGCCTCCACGTACAACACATCATTAATCTTCAGTCACCGGGCACTGCGATTACGCCAAATCTTCGGGGGAAAAAGAAACTCGTGGTCGCCGACCAGGGCAATCAGACAGCCAGCTGGCGCGCCCATCCCGGCCTCCCGGGGCATCGCGGGCCCTACCGGTGAGAAAATAAATCGAAGCCCAACGGGTCGCTACCGCGCTGCGGCCCAGTACAACCCACCGCAACGCAACGGCCGTCTCGAACTTTCTACGTTTCACATTGCCTTTCCGGCTTTCCCCTTTTCTCTCCCTCTACCCTCTTGACAGCGTCGCACTCTCACCGAAGGGCAAGGAGTCAAGCGCACACCCGCACACGACTTTCCCAAACGCCGCCGCCGCCGCCGCCGCGAATCCGCCCCCGGTTCGTCGAGGTCGACCTCGAATCGATTCCTCGCGCGCATCGCGAATCCAGGTACGGGAAACCTTTCACCTTGTGTTGTTACTTTCACCCTCGATCTGATACGTGGAACGTATTGGTTTTGGGGGAACGATTTGGGCCCCCAAATTGTTTGCGGCATGTTTGAGTGAATCTGTAGGATTGTTTGGGAGTAGGTTATAATTTCTTCGATTGCTGCGCGTAGGTTAGCGGATTCGGCGGTTCGATTTGTGTTTACTAGGCGGGTGTTTATTGCTGCAATTCCTATTTGCCCCCAATTCCTATGCTCCAGTGCGGTTAGGCTATGGACGGGATGCTTATTAGGTGCCTTAGAGGGCGTGCAGGTGCAGTTTATTGTAGCATACTAGTATTTCTGGCTTGTGGGAAGCGGGCTCGTCCTTGAAGTGAATCGAGAGGACAAAGAGAATCGTCCAGAGAGATGAGAAGCGTGGGCTCTTTTCACACTGCAATGTGCAAACTCGCTCGTATGTGTATCGCCTCTGTCCGTAATTTTAATGTTGCGAGTAGACAGTAGTATGTCACTTGGCTTGTGCTATCGATTGCTAACCGGGGCCCCTGCTTTGATTTGCAGCGGAGATGAGTCACGCTCAGGACGGGCAGAGGATGTTCTTCCCGGTGGGGAACCCCTTCAGGATGATCCTACCAAGGGGAGCCCACCTGTCGCCGAAGCTCACCGAGCTGCTTGCCTCTTATGAGGAAGGTCTGGCCTCGAGCTTGAGGAAGCTCAAGCCGGAGGACACCTCGGAGGTGCTCACCCTGTCATGGATGAAGGTTGCAGTGGATAGCTTATCGGAGCTGCACACCAACATAGCCACTCTGATCACCGAGCTTGAACTGCCTGTCTCGGATTGGGACGAGAAGTGGGTGGACATATACCTGAACAGCAGCGTGAAGCTGCTGGATATTTGCATCGCGCTGAGCTCAGAGCTCGCTAGGTTGGATCAGGGGCAGCTGCTCATACGGTATGTTCTGCATGTGTTGGACTCGGGGAGCAGCGTGCCGTCGCAGGAGCAGCTCAGAAGAGCTGAGGCATCACTCAAGGAATGGATGGAGCGAGCAAGCACGAGATCTCCGAAGCTTCAGGACTGCTTGGCAGTGTTACAGGAGCTTGCTGGAAATCTTTCTCTGATGAAGGTTAAGCATTCTGCTAAAGGGAAGGTGCTTATGCGTGCCTTGTATGGAATTGAGGCAGTTACGGTGTTCATCTGCAGCGTGCTTGTAGCTGTCCTGTCGGGTAGCTCCATTCCACTGGTGGAGGTTGAGGTTCCTGAGAAATTTTGTTGGTCTAAAGCATTTAGTGACCTTTATTCTGCTATAAGTGGAGAACTTAGAAGGCAATCATCCAGAAGCGGTGCTGTAGCTGTGAAAGAGCTGGAGGAAGTTGAAGCGTGTGCTAGAAAGTTGCATACTTTGACCAGCAGTGCTCAGCGTCAAAATGAGAGGGCCAACCTGGCTTGTGCTGTTATCAATTCCGAGCAAGTGCTCACGTCAGATGCTTCAGCACACGAAGGAGTTGACAAGGATCATCCTGAACTGGCTGGTTTCACAACTCGAGAGTGTGAACTGACCATGAGAGAAAGTATTACAGAAGTAATGGAGGAGGTTGAGGTGAACCAGGTTGCCATGACTGCTGGCCATGCAAAGGAAGTGATGATGCTTGAGGTTACAGGTGATGGACAGCACGCAGATGATAATATGAAGCAGGTTGATGGTGCCGAGATCAATGGTTTGGAAAGGGAAGAAGAGTTGCTGAACTGTATCTCGAGCATGTCAAAAAGTGCCGAGGGGCTCCGACTCGGGCTTGATTCGGTGTCAAAGAGAGTAGGGGACTTCTTCCAGATCGTGCTTACAGGACGTGATGCATTGCTTTGCAATCTCAGGATCTCAGATGAGAGTAAGGTTGCTGCCAAGGTGAGGTAGTATATATGCAAAATCTGTAACCTGTGTATATACAGGTGGACAGCACATGTTTTATTCGCTTTGCTTCTGACCTGTGGCCCCTGCTCAGCCCCACCAGTACTAAGCTGGGACCACATATCAGAAGTATTGTGCATAATCATGTGCTGGTCTTCGTGTTGTGCAAGCCTTGCGTGGTGTATGTAGCCTGGCGTGCTGTGGTTGTATGATTGTATGAACGTGTCCTAGGCTGTTCACGGTTCTTCTCTTTTGGTGAGTACCAAGTAGGAGTGGTAACTAGTAACTAGACTGCTGCTGGGAATAGACTATAGAGTGTGCTGACTGTTGAGTTGATGTTAGCGGAATGTACAACGGCGAGAGTAAAGTAACTGTATGTATGTGTGCTGGTATTAGAGCTGAAAAATGCTTGGCGTAGTGTTGTCCGTGTCACATAACTTGCACTTATATGGCCAACTTGCTCCATACTAGTAGTTTCATTGTGCCGTTTTGGTTGGCATTGAACTGCAATAAGATGATATTTGATCATGTTAGGACGACCTTTTTAAATCGGGAATGCCATCTGAGGATTGAGTTCTTCTTAACCCCGGTGTTGTGCTTAAAAAGAGAGAGCAAAGTCTCAGTAAAAATTTCCCAGTTCCCAACTGTAATGGGGATTGAGATCCTTGCAGTTGGCATTTTGCTTTAGTCACTGTTTGTAACAACCAGGAACCACTCCTGATTTTTACAGCAACTGAACTGCTATCTGAAGTTGCAGTTGCTGGCTTGCTGCTAAATTCATGAGCGTGCTCTATAGTTGTGATGCGTCCATAGCTGTTTTTTTCTTCTGAAGATATTCTCCCGTGATAGAATGGTGCGCATCTGATAATCTTATCCTTTTCCCAATCGAGCTTGAGCATGGGCGCCTCGGGCTGCTCAGTGCTTACACCAGTATAAATCGCCATCATTTTCTATAGACTTCATTTATTTATGGCATGCCTTTATTTATTTGCATCCCCATCCCATGTGCCCATCACCGAACGACGCGGCAACAATCGATTCAATGACGTCTACTGCAGTCTAGCTGAAAGAACAATCTGGATCGGCCAACGAGCCAGAGCACGTTGCCATGGACACGCAGCTCCTGCTCCCCGCCGCCTTGCTCCTCCTCCCCCTCGCCGCCCTCCTCCTCGTGCGGCAGCATGGGAAGAGCAAGAAGGGCGCCCGCCTCCCGCCGGGCCCACCGGCGGTGCCGGTCCTGGGCAACCTGCTCTGGCTGACGCACTCCTCCTCCGACATCGAGCCCCTGCTCCGCCGCCTCGTCGACAAGTACGGCCCCGTGGTGTCCCTCCGCATGGGCTCCCGCCTGACCATCTTCGTGGCCGACCACCGCCTGGCCCACGCGGCGCTGGTGGGCAGCGGCGCCGCGCTGGCGGACCGGCCCGCGCTCACGCGCGGCCTCCTCGGCGAGAGCAGCAACACCATCTCGCGGTCCAGCTACGGGCCAACCTGGCGGCTCCTCCGCCGCAACATGGTCGCCGAGACGCTGCACCCGTCGCGGGTGCGGCTCTTCTCCCCGGCCCGCGCCTGGGTGCGCCGCGTGCTCGTCGACAAGCTCCGGGAATCGGGGGAGGCGCCCGGCAACGGCAAGGTGGTGATGGAGACGTTCCGGTACGCGATGTTCTGCCTGCTCGTGCTCATGTGCTTCGGCGAGCAGCTCGACGAGCCGGCCGTGCGCGCGATCGCCGCGGCGCAGCGCGACTGGCTCGCGTTCGTGGCCAGCAACACGGCCGTGTTCGCGTTCTGGCCGGCGCTGACCAAGCGTCTCTTTTGCCGTCGCCTTCAAACCGGCCTGGACGCGCGGCGGAGGCAAAGGAGCTCTTCGTGCCGCTGATCGACGCCCGCCGCGAGCGCAAGAAGAAGCTGGTCAGCGGCGGCGGCGGCGGCGCGGGGCAAGAGAAGTACACGACGTTCGAGCACGCCTACGTCGACACCCTCCTCGACCTCCGGCTCCCCGAGGAGGACGGCGGCC
Organism: Chloris gayana; assembly: GCA_031894775.1. Lineage (NCBI taxonomy): Eukaryota > Viridiplantae > Streptophyta > Magnoliopsida > Poales > Poaceae > Chloris > Chloris gayana. Next base: position 45,632 of record JAUNZO010000437.1, read on the forward strand.
GCGCGCTCACCGCCGACGAGATGGCCAACCTATGCTCGGAGTTCCTCACGGCCGGCACCGACACCACGTCCACCGCGCTGCAGTGGATCATGGCCGAGCTGGTCAAGAACCCAGCCATCCAGGCCAAGCTCCACGCCGAGATCGAGTCCACCTGCCGCGCCGACCACGACGAGGTCACCGAGGAGGACACCCACAACATGCCGTACCTCAAGGCCGTGGTGCTCGAGGGGCTGCGCCGCCACCCGCCGGCGCACTTCCTGCTGATGCACAAGGCGGCGGAGGACGTCGAGGTGGGCGGGTACCTGATCCCCAAGGGCGCGGCGGTGAACTTCACGGTGGCGGAGATGGGATGGGACGCGCGGGAGTGGGAGCGGCCCATGGAGTTCTGTCCCGAACGGTTCTTACCTGGCAGCGAGGGGGACGGTGTGGACGTCACGGGCAGCAGGGAGATCAGGATGATGCCGTTTGGCGCTGGCCGCCGGATCTGCGCCGGGCTCGGCGTCGCCATGCTCCACCTCGAGTACTTCGTGGCCAACTTGGTCAGGGAGTTCGAGTGGAAGGAGGTGCCCGGCCACGAGGTGGACCTCGCCGAGAAGCGCGAGTTCACCACCGTCATGAAGAAGCCGCTGCGCGCAAGCCTCGTGCCCAGGAGGAGCCAGAGTACAAAAACTCCTCCCTAGTAGTATTGTCACCTGATTTTCTTAGAAAAAATAAACTGGGCGAATCGTTTCTGGCGCTTCATATACCATTTCAGCAGTTCACCCCAAGCTGAAATCTGTGGGAAAAGAAGTTAATCAAAGGGAGGCCACATCAAACACCATCTAACTCATCAGCCGAATACTGAAAAGTTCTTTTGCCGCTTGAGTTGGGTTGTAGCGGTGGATTCAGAGTACCAATCACTAACTATGAGAATCACAGTTCAACAACAGAGTTCAACAAGTTACAAACGTTCACTTCAGACAGAGATGGAAACATATATTTGCACTTCAAATAGGACCACACGAGTGATGTTAAACATTGAATCAAGGAAACTGCACTTACAGTCGCACTCAGTTTCTATAGTTATCGATACCTGAAACTAATTGTATGATCAGCATGTACATATGTTTTATGTGCAAATCTTTTGGGTCCCAGAGAGAGATACTGAAAACATACCTCCCCCCTCAAAGAAAGCGACGGACAGACGGTAGAGAAAACTTAAACATCACAGATATCAAACACATGTCACATTCATCAGTCATCACAAATCCAAAGCTGCAGATACAAAATACAAACACTGCAGAACTAGTTAGACATGAACAACGTGAGCTACGGAATCTTAATCTTCTTTCCATCCGCCTTCCAGTTACTGCTGCAAAGCCAATTAGAAACCTTAAACAGATGTCTGAAAATAGCATCCTTACAATTTGTTTTACAAGGTTTTTATAGTTGGTGGGCAGCGTATTTCCGTAAGCAGCAACTAGGCCCATTCGGTTCATGAGGCCCAAATACAAATGTTGTCAACAGATACAAATATCAAAAATTTTGAATCATTAATTAAATAAATGTTATCAACAAATAAAAATATTGAGAGTTCTTTGTCAACAGATTAAATTGTTGAATAAAAAATTGACAAAATATTGTCAACAAATGAAAATATCAAGAATGTTATATCAACACCTGAAAAAATGAGAAAATTAAAATTGTCAGATAAAAAAATGTTGTATTAAAAATGATTAGAACTTAAAATATTGGGTTGATCCGAGTTGGAGTTGTTTAAAATGGAAATGAGTCCAAAAAATTTCAAAATAGATATCGAAAACGCTTTTGTGCGACTAGTTGCAGCCCATGGTGTCGGAGCTGCAGGAGGTGGACGGTTTCGGCGGCAGAGGCATCACCACGGAGAGGTTAGTGGCGGCCTGGTCGGCGCGAGCGGTTCTGACGCCGGGGACAGCGGCAGAGGCGTGGGGTGACAGTGACGGGAGGAGAAAGAAGGAACACGTAGCGGGGGGGGGTATCCCTCCCTGATAGACATATACCTAAAAAGACAAAACAATTTCCAAACTTTTTCAACCTAATTAGCAAAACCGACCACGTCATGAACTAAAATTTGTCTATGTCACAGAGGAAACGGTTTCCTACCTTGTTTATGTATAGTCCTATCCGAAACCGTAAAGATAACCAGTTCTAATTATTATAAGAACGAAAGATTCATATGCAAAGAAGTGTATCGAATAGTCTTTTTCGCCTCCTTGTGAACACAACTGTTGTGTTTTATATAAGCTGAAAGATAACGCGCAACCAGCCCACCGCCACACGAGACGATGAAACGTCCCCGCACGGGAGTCGGACATGGCTGGTCCTGCATCCCAGAGGAGCTTCTCGATGAGATCTCCGGCCACCTTTCCACCGACGCCGACCTTCTCCACATTCACCAAGTGTGCGCCCACTGGCGAGCCTGCACTTGTGCCCCGGCCGCCTTACGCCCGTGGATCGTGGGCCGCCGCACGTTCTGGAGCCGCTTGCCAACAACACAAGCCGATTACTCCCTGTGGCTCCCTCGCCGCCTGTTTCAGCGGAAGGTGGAGATCGGCGCCGCACCCGCCGGCCTCCCGTACTGCCGCGGCGCGTCTCGGGGCTGGCTCGCATTATCGGACGGGGCCCAAGACGCCACGAGGCTGGTGCTTTGGATCCCATATCCGGCACTGAAATCCCGCTCCCTCCCCTCGGTTCCCTCGTCCAGGTCTATCTCTCCGGCGATCCTCTCGCCTCGCCAGACTGGATGGCAGTCGCGAGCAAATGCTATGGCAACGAAGGAGTGAATCAAACTTTCTTTTGGCGACCCGGGGATGCCGCCTGGAACTTCCTGTCCGAGCGACGCACTGGCGGAATCGGTAGCATCGCGTTACACGGCGGGAGGATATTCTACTTGGATTGGATGCGAATCCTGGCCATCTGCGATCTCAACCTTGGGGCGGCGGGCGTCCAAATGAGGTATCTAGGCAACTCGATAAACCGGCTCTGCAGATGCGACCGCTTCCACCTCGTGGATGGGGCGTACATGGTGGTATGCGCCGGCGAGCTGCTGCTCGTTGTTCTGCGCAAGGACCGCGGCCATCCGTTGTTCTGCGAGATCTATAAGCTGGTGTGGAGGCCGGATTCTGAGGGGCTGCTGGAGCTCGGCGAAAGAGTCTGGGACCTCGGCGAGCACTCGCTCTTCCTGGGGCGCGGCGAAAGCTTCGCCCTTTCTGCCAAGGAATTCCCCACTGTAAAAAGAAATCACGTCTATGGATTGCACCACGATTGGACTCACTCTCGTAAAGGTCACCACCATACGCTTCCAGATTGGGCCTTCGTGTTTGATCTGGGGTCTGCTGCTCGGAGGGAAATTCCATACCCGCAAGAGCTTAGGGAAGATGGGACCAATTGGTGGCCGATTTTCTGGTTCTGTCTCAGAACACCGTTCGTGAAGCAGCAAACGGAACACCATTCATAAGATAGCAACCGTGATATCTCAATGTGGTGCATTTGCACTGTTTCAAAAGGAGTTTCGTGGAGTCAAGAGGAAGTGTGGTTGCTGTTAGACACATCAGAAGAAATTCCCATCACTAAACTCCAAACTAAAGAGCTTATGGAAGATGAGAAAATTGTCTCGCAAGACCTCTTAGGTGCAATCTTAGGCCTGTCTACATCGGAGAAATCTTCTTGTGAAATTTCTACATTCAGTTTTTGGAATCTTGTTGTCGAAATTCTGTTAGGTCCTATGCTTTGCAGTGAAGAAGACCAAATTTCAGTCACATTTAAGGGGTGTTCGTTTCCTCTAGGGACTAAAGTTTAAGTCCTAAATTTGGGCTAAATTTTAAGCACCTTTTGGAGGGCTAAAGTTTTGCCTCCTTTTAGCTCTTCTTTCTCTCTAGAGCTAAAGATTAGTTCAAATTGATAGATAAGCTTGTGTGGGGGTTATAAATAATAGGACTAACCACAACCATTTTTGTTTCTTACTATCCTTTGGTTGTTGGTACATTTAGTCACTTAGTATCCTTTGTTGGTTGTTACACTAGACACTTTGTTTCTTAGTATCCTTTGTTTTTGGTTGGTTGTTACAACTCCTAACATTGCCTATATAAAGGAACCAAGGCAGCAGCTATAAGCACTGCAAATCATTCACAACTCTAAGTTTTCAGCTTGTGTTTTAGTTCTTAGTTTCAACAATTGGTATCGAGCAAGGTGTGAGTTTTGATGAGGATGTCTACCTCGTCCACTCGTCGGAGAGCTGCCGTCGCTGCTGCTACTACCGCCGACGCCGAGGCTCGTGAGGCACGCATCGCTGCGGCCGAGCGAACGGCACAACACGCAGCTGAGGCTGCGCGTGCCGCGGTTGCTGCGGCCGAGGCTGCCGCCGCCGCCGCTGCGCCTGCGCTAAGAGGAGGACGATGAGGAGGTGCTTCGGACGTGTCGCGGAACCTTCACGAGGAACCGCCGGGCGTCTCCGTCCCCTGTCCGCCGCCGCGACCGACGTGTTCGTCGCGGCGACTCACCGGTCGTCCGGCGCATCATCAAGGAGTCCGGCGGGAGCACACCGTGGCCCATGCTTACCAAAACGAACTACAACGATCGGAGCTTATTGATGAAGGTGAAATTGCAGGCACGTCGGCCGTGGGACGCCGTCGCCTACGGGGATGTTGAGTTCCACGAGGATCGGCCGGCGCTCGACGTACTCCCGGCCTCTGTCCCACCGGAGATGGTCTCCTCTCTCGCGGACAAGCCCTCCGCCAAGGATGCCCGGGACTCCATCGCCGCGTCGCGCATCGGCGTCGACCACGCGCGAAGGACCACTCTGCAAAGGCTACGTCGGGAGTGGGACCGCCTCGGCTTCAAGCCCGGGGAGGACATCGACGACTTCGCACTCCGCCTCAACGGCCTGGTGCAGCAGCTAGCAAGGCACGGCGATGACGACATCAACGAGCGGAAGGCGGTCGAAAAGCTTCTCCGCGTCGTCCCCGTCAAGTACACACAAATCGCTCCGTCGATACGGACCCTCTTGGATCTCTCGACCCCGTCGATTGAGGATGCGGCGGGTCGGCTCAAGGCCGTCGACGGTCGGGACGAGGCGCCCTCCGCCGACCCCGTCTCCATAGGTGGCAAGCTGCTCTACACCGAGGAGCGGTGGCTCGCACACCGGAAGGAAAGCCGGCGAGGCGGAACTCCGATCAAGGACCAACGCCGACGGCCCCGCAGGAAGGACAAGTCCGGCGGTGGTGGTTCTGCTAGGCGGTCGGCGGTGGTGATGGCGGTTGTGGTGCTGGTCGTGGCGGAGAACGCAAGGCGACCCGTGATGATCGGTGCCTCAATTGCGGCCGTCGCGGGCATTGGGTCAAGGACTGCAGGCAGCCCAAGCGCGGTGCCGCTCATCCGGCCCAAGCGGATGATGATCATGAACCATCACTGTTTCGGCCCACGTGAGCCCGGAATTTCAGCCCGAGACGGGAGGGTTTTGATGCAACCCTAGCCTCCCCGCCTCCGGCTCCACGCCGCCACCCGCTCCATCCGGCTCCGCGCTGCTCCACCTCGACAAGCCGCATGCACACGTCTATCTCGGCACCGACTTCGGTGGTGACAAGCTTGAGGGATGGTACCTCGACGGCGGCGCCACACACCACATGACCGGCCGCCTCGAGCACTTCATCGACCTAGACCGCAGCATTCGAGGCTCCGTTAAGTTCGGCGACGAGTCCGCAGTCGAGATCCGCGGCGTGGGCTCCGTGCTGTTTGAGGCCAAGACCGGCGAGCACAAGTTGCTCCATGGAGTCTACTACATCCCGGCAGCTGCGGAACTCCATCATCGGCCTCGGCCAACTCGACAAAGGCGGTGCGAAGGTAGTGATTGACCAAGGGGTGCTCCGGATATGGAACTCGTGGAGCCGCCTCCTCGTCAAGGTCAACCGGGGCGCGGCATGCTCTACATCCTCCACATGAGGGTCACCCGACCGGTCCGCCTCGCCGCTCGACGCAATGATGATGCCCGGCGCCGGCATGAGCGGTACGGCCACCTCCACTTCGACGCACTAGGCAAGCTCGGGCGTGAGGAAATGGTACGAGGGATGCCGCGGATCGACCACGTCGAGCAGCTCTGCGACACCTGCGTGATGACCAAGCTCAAGCGGCGTCCTTTTCCCCGTGAGGCCAAACACCGCGCGGAAAATCCATTGGAGCTCGTTCACGGTGATCTCTGCGGCCCCATCACGCCGGCAACACCCGGAGGACGACGCTTCTTCCTACCGCTTGTGGATGACGCCTCACGGTACATGTGGGTCGTCCTTCTCCCGACGAAGGCGGCTGCCGCGGATGCCATCAAGCATGTACAAGCAACAACGAGAGAAGGAGTGCGGCCACAAGCTCCGAGTGTTGCGCACCGACAATGGCGGTGAGTTCACGATGACCGAGTTTGTTGCTTATTGCATGGAAGAAGGGATCTAGCGGCACTACTCCGTGCCGTACTCGCCGCAGCAGAACGGCGTCGTCGAGCGTCGCAACCAAACCGTGGTCGCTACTGCCCGTGCCGTGCTCAAGCAACGCGGCATGCCGGCAGAGTTCGGGGTGAGGCCGTGATGACCGCGGTACATTTGTTGAACCGGTCACCGACCAAGGGCCTAGAGGGCAAAACCCCATACGAGGCCTAGCATGGGCGCACGCCGGCGGTCGAACACCTGCGAACGTTCGGCCGCTGGCGTACGTGAAGGAGCTCAACCGCGTCGGCAAGGCCGGAAGACCGGAGCACGCCCGGCGTCTTCATCGGCTACGCCGAGGGTGCCAAGGCCTACCGCATCCTCGACCCGGTGACCCGACGCGTGCGCACATCGCGCGACGTCGTGTTCGATGAAGGGCGCGGGCGGGATCGGACCAAGGACACCGGCCGTGGCTCGGTGGCGACAACAAGCGACTTCACCGTCGAGTACTTGCAGCTTGCGGGAGGCGAGGAGCCGGCGGACACTCATCAAGCTCGCATGTGCCGTCGACACCGACCATGAGCCGGGGCACCGCTTCGGGCTCAACATCGCGCTCTACCACGCCACCGGCCACACCGGTAGCTGATCCGATGCACCGGTGGCATGCGCGCTCCCGTCCTAGCGACGCCATTGGAGAATGATGAGGACCGCATCGACGTTGCGCACAATGACACTCCTCTGCGCTACCGCACCATGAGCGACATCCTCGACGAGCAGCCGGCACCGGGTTCGTGCAGCGGAACATCGACGCCCGCTACACCGACGCACACCGGCGAGCCTTGCTCGTTCGCGGAAGCTAAAGGTGATGCAGCCCGGCGCGCGGCAATGCAACAGGAGATGGACTCCATCGAGCGGAACCGCACGTGGGAACTTGTCGACCTGCCGGCCGGCCATCGCCCAATCACTCCGAAATGGGTGTTCAAGCTCAAGAAGAATGAGGCGGGGGAGGTGGTCAAGCACAAGGCACGGCTTGTCGCACGCGGTTTCGTCCGAGCAAGAAGGGATCGACTACGACGACGCGTTCGCGCCCGTGGCCCGCATCGAGTCCATCCGCATCCTCCTCGCCCTTGCTGCCCGGGAGGGGTGGCACGTCCACCACATGGACGTCAAGTCGGCGTTCCTCAACGGCGACCCGAAAGAGGAGGTGTACGTGCGATAACCACCCGGATTTGTCATTGCCGGCCAAGAGAACAAGGTTCCGCGGCTGCGCAAGGCACTCTACGGTCTACGACAAGCCCCGCGCGCGTGGAACGCTAAGCTGGACAACACCCTCAAGGAGATGGGCTTTCAGCAGAGCACACATGAGGCGGCGGTATACCGACGTGGCCACGGCTACTCCGTTCTGCCGGTGGGCGTCTACGTCGATGACCTCGTCATCACCGGCACCGGGGAAGAAGAAGTGAAGGCATTCAAGGCGCAAATGAGGGCCACCTTCCGGATGAGTGACCTCGGCCTTCTTACCTTCTACCTTGGCATCGAGGTTTTGCAGGACAACGCCGGCATCTCGCTTCGCCAAGCTCGCTATGCCAAGCACATTGTCGAGTTAGGCGGCTTGTCCGGATGCAATCCGGCCCACACTCCAATGGAGGAGCGGCTCAAGCCGAGTCGTTACGGTGAGGCGAGAGGAAGTGGACCCGACACGATATCGGCGTATCGTCGGCAGCTTGCGCTACTTGGTTCACACCCGGCCGGACTTGGCGTTCGCCGTCGGGTACGTTAGTCGGTTCATGGAACGGCCAACAACCGAGCACCGAGCAAGCTGTCAAGCGTATCCTGCGCTACATCGCGGGCACTTACGACTACGGTCTACACTACTCGAAGAACCCCGGTGCTGCACACTTCATCGGATACTCGCGACGGTGACCTCGCCGGTGACATCGACACGAGCAAGAGCACGAGCGGCACGCTGTTCTTCCTCGGAAATTGTCCTGTCAGCTGGCAATCACTCAAGCAACGAGTGGTGGCGCTCTCAAGCTGTGAAGCGCAGTACATCGCCGCCACACAAGCACTCGGCTAGCTCGGCTTTTGGGCGAATTACTCGGCAAGAGGCCCGAAGCGATCGAGCTTAGGATAGATAGCAAATCTGCCCTCGCGACTGGCCAAGAACCCTGTCTTCCATGAGAGAAGCAAGCATATCCGCATCAAGTACCACTTCATCGAGAGCTGCTTGGAAGAGGGGAGCGTCAAGGTCAGCTACATCAATACCGTGGACCAGCTTGCCGACATCCTCACCAAGTCCCTCGGGCGAGTGAAATTTCTTGAACCGAGAACTCGCATCGGTCCGGTTCACCACAAGTCGGCGACAACACACAAGGCTTAGGGGAGATTGATAGATAAGCTTGTGTGGGGGTTACAAACAATAGGACTAACCACAACCATTTTTGTTTCTTACTATCCTTTGGTTGTTGGTACATTTAGTCTCTTAGTATCCTTTGTTGGTTGTTACACTAGACACTTTGTTTCTTAGTATCCTTTGTTTTTTGTTGGTTGTTACAACTCCTAACATTGCATATATAAAGGAACCAAGGCAGCAGCTATAAGGACTGCAAATCATTCACAACTCTAAGTTTTCAGCTTGTATTTGAGTTCTTAGTTCCAACACAAACTTTAGCCCTCCCGTTCGTTTCCTTAAGCTAAAGTTTAGTCTAAAGTTTAGTTTTAGCCCTTTAACCTCGTCGAATCTGAGTAGCATCACAAGCTAGGTAAAAGACAGTAGCGTCATGCTATTCGGAACCATATTATTTGAATGGTCATTTTGATGTGTTCTCATATTTGATGGATATTTCTAATACCAATAGGGTACATTCTATATGCACAACTGCTACTTCGTGTTTTTAAAATACCCTGTTATGCCGAAGAGGCTGTATGGATTGAATGCTGGCAGTGGCAGTTTTGATCCAATAAGCCCAATTTTCGGTGGTGGACCTTGATCCCTCTTGTTTAATAAACAGGATAAAAGTTTGGAACATATAGATATTGAACTATATCTCAGCCCTGTTAAAGTTTTAAAGTATTCCTTTTTTTTTTTGGCGGCGAAAGCTTCCCTTACCTATACTGTCTGTCAGTACTGATCATTCATATTTTCATTTCTTAGTCAGTGTGGCGGTCGGATCACCAGGAGAGATGATAAATACTATAACAGGCAGCAGAAGGGACTGAACACCTGGAATAGGATGCTGCTATCATCACAATCATTTGGTCATGGTAAATTACATAATTAATCTCATCTCTTGGACAAATAGTTGCATCTTGGGGTGCGGATTTCTGCATCATATCCAACTCTGAAAAAATGTTCTCAAAGAAGAATAGGGGATTTGTTGAAACGCCTAATAAAGTAACAGTATTAGAGGTGTTCTTTCTTATTTGATTTGGAGATGGCTCAGTGTAAACGTATCATTATGATGTTGACATTTTCCACGGTCGTTGTCATGCTACGTACCTAGTAATAAGTGCTAACGCATCAAAAAAAATATATAGCATACCGTTTCCGAAAATGTTGTTGTGTTTGCAGCTATAAAGAAGAATTTTTTAATAAGCCTCTGTTTATTTCCTTAATGTATACACATCTGTTTTTTTAATGAACGGAGGGAGTATAAGTGAAGATATATCCTATATATATGTAGTTGGTGGAAAATCGTAGAAGTTCCCGACCTCTGCTGACAGGTTCTCCATGATTCACAACCTCTGATCTATACGCCGTACATTGTCACGGATAGCTAGCTATATCTGCTTGATATGAAACTCGGGGTCGGAGGAATAAGCCCCCAACGACGAGTGAAATAACCCCCTACGCAAGGACTCTCCTGCTGACCTGCGTAGCCTAATTGTTCACTCAGTAACACGTGCGACACGAACCGCGTCACGTTCGTTGCGTCTGGATACCTCGACGGCATATGCTTGGGCTGTGCTAGGCAGCAACCTAGGCGGAAGCAGACGGCCATACGCGTGCGTACAAGTAAGGCGTGCCACAACGCTGCGCCGCGCGCACAGACAAGACGTGGCCGTTGCCTGCGCCGTGTCACTCCGGTCAGGTTTCGTCCGATGTGTCTAGAATTCATTCAATACTTGGCATTCACTGTGGCAGCATGCCTTGCCGGTCCGCCTATAAACAGGGCAGGAGGCAAGCCGACGCACATGGTGAGTGCCAAGCACAGCGAGCAGCTCCCAAGTGCACCACGTAGCAAAGCTAGCAATGCCGACGCAGCAACGTTCAACCGAGAATGGCAGTGGCCGCGTCCGGGTGATCTCCCGGCGCGTGGTCCGCCCCGACCCGCCGCCGCCGCCGTCGGCGGCGGCGGTGACCGTCCACCTGACGCCGTGGGACCTCCGGCTGATCACCATCGACTACATCCAGAAGGGCGTCCTCCTCCCCAAACCCAACCCTGCCACGCCCGCCGCCGACGTCGTCGACCACCTGGCCTCCGCGTTCGCCCGCGCGCTTGCCCGCTTCCACCCCTTCGCCGGCCGCCTCGTCGCAGACGAGCGGAACGGGACCACCACCACCGTGTCGCTGCGGTGCACGGGCGAGGGCGCCGAGTTCGTCCACGCGGCGGCGCCGGGGTAACCGCCGCCGACATCACCGGAGGCTTGTACATCCCCGCGACCTCGTCGCGGCCGTGTTCCCGCTGAACGGGCAGCTCAGCGCCGACGCGGTCTCCATTGATGGAGGCGCGCGGCGTGCACCGGTGCTGGCCGCGCAGGTGACCGAGCTCGCGGACGCCGTGTTCGTCGCGGCGTCGCTCAACCACTCCGCCGGCGACGGGACCACGTTCTGGCACTTTATGAACACGTGGTCCGACCTGAGCCGGTCCGCCTGCAGCGGCAAGGCCACCACGGGCCGACCTCAGCCGGTGCTGGAGCGGTGGTTCCCCGACACGTGTCCCGTGCCCGTGCCCCTCCCGTTCCCCACGCTCGATCACGTCATCAAACGGGACCACCACGCGCCGGTGCAGCTGGACGAGTGCTTCTTCCACTTCTCCGAGGAGAGCGTGAAGAAGCTCAAGGCCCGAGCCAACGCCGAGGCCAGGAACCGCAACGGCGACGCCGCAGCCGTTACCGTCTCGTCGCTGCAGTCCGTGTTGGCGCACCTGTGGCGCGCCGTGTGCCGCGCCAGGCAGCTCGACCCATCGCGGCAAACCACGTACGTGCTGCTCGTCGGCTGCCGCGGGCGCGTGAAGGCCATCCCACCGGCCGGGTACGTCGGCAACGCGGTGGTCCCGTGCACGGTGACTTCAGCCGCGGGGGACATCGAACACAAGGGCCTGGGCTGGGCGGCGCTGCAGCTGAACCGCGCGGTGGCGTCCTTCACCGACGAGGCGGCCGTGGTGCGGGACTCGGTGGAGCGGTGGGTCCGGGCGCCGCGTTTCGCGTACACGGCGGACATGCTCAGCGGCGCGGCGGCCCTGGGCACCGGCGGCTCGCCGCGGTTCGACGTGTTCGGCAACGATTTCGGGTGGGGGATGCGGCCGCTCGCGGTGCGGAGCGGGCCCGCCAACAAGATGGACGGGAAGACCTCGGTGTATGAGGGACGGGGTGGCCAAGGAGCCGTGGGGCTGGAGGTGTGCCTCGCTCCCGACGCGCTCGCCAGGCTCCTGGACGACAAGGAGTTCATGGCCGCGGTCACCGTGCCGTGACATGACTCGGACTGCACCATGCACGTTGTATGTGTATTTGACTCGTGATTGAGGTCGTACTTGTGTTATGTATGCATCCATGGCAGTGTTTTCTAGTGAAAATAGCGCTGTCCATTTCTTCGGCAAGACAGCGAAGTACTAGTGGTATAGAGTCGTGGCAAGTCAACTATCAATCATTCCCACAGTATATAGAAGCAACAATCACTTGGAAATTACTCCCTCTTGATGTTGACGTCAAGCTCCGTCGCTGCTTTTGCTTGCACTGGTTTTCAAAAATTAGTCACTGACTGTCTACTATCCTTAAAAATTGAAACAAGATTGCTAATCACTGGCAAGAATCTCGGGATGACTGTTTCAGCTGTGGGGCGATAGAGCACCGCCATTATTATATTTATTCTCTCTTCACTTCTCACTCATCCAATTGAATTAAAAATTTCGTGATGCGTACGATGTTTTAACTCAATATCAGTTTTAATTTTTTATCATTAGTCTTATTCAAAATATTAATTTAAATATACACTGTTTTATTTTTAATACTAAAATAAATTATAACATAATTTATGATATTTTTATTTTTAAAATAAGATAAATTGTCATATGTAATTTAAAAGTCAACATCGACTAATTTAATATACTTTGTTTTATTTTTAATAGTTAAATAAATTATAACATAATTTATGATATTTTTTATTTTAAAGTAAGATAAATTCTCATATGTAATTTTAAAAGTCAACAGTGGCAACAACTTTAAAAGTAGTAAGGGTCTATTGACTAAAGATATACTATGACAAAGGATGCGCATGTGTGGAGGGAGAAGGTGGACTAGGAGAACCGATTAGGGATAATTCCTTGAGAGCCATTGCAATTCCTTCGAATCCCTTATTTGCCATTGCAAAAGTACATATCCCTTATATGTCATTAGGTTGAAAATTTGTACCCTTGTATGCCATTGAAGTTCACTCCGTTAGAAGGAGACGTTAAATATTTCTCATAATCCGAAAGTACCCCTGTGTGTTGTGGGACCAAGTTGGCAGCAAAACCCTAGTCCTCCAACTCCTCTGCTCGGATCGATCCACTCCCGAAACGAAAAAATAAGGAACGAGCAGGGGCGCCGCCACCGGATCCACCAGGGGTTCCGACGCCGGCTCCGGCGCCGCCGCCGCCGTCCCGCAGTAGCCGCCGCCGCCCGTCCCGCAGTAGCCGCCGCAGCCGCCAATCCCGCGGTAGCCGCCGCCGCCGCCCGTCCCACGGGGCGCTGCCTCCCGTCCGCAGGGCGCCGCCGTCGCCCGTCCGGCAGAGGTGCCGCCACCGCCCGTCCGGCAGGGCGCAGCCGTCCCGCGTCCAGCAGGGCGCTGCCGCCCGTCCGCAGGCGCCGCCGTCCCGCGTCCAGCGGGGCGCTGCCGCCCGTCCGCAGGGCGCTGCCGTCGCCCGTCCGCAGAGCGCCACCGTCGCCCGTCCCGCAGGGGTGCCGCCACCGGCCGTCCTGCAAGGGCGCCGCTGTCCGTCCGGCAGGGCGCCGCTGTCCCGCGTCCAGCAGGGGTGCCGCCACCGCCCGTCCCTCGGGGCGCCACCGCCGCCCATCCAGCAGAGGTGCCGCCACTGCCCGTCCCGTAGGGCCGCCGTCGCCGCCTGTCCGGCAGGGGGCACCGCTGCCTGTTCCGCAAGGATCTGTCGCCCTCTTCCTCGACCCTCCGGCGCCGCCTCCACAACTCTGCAGCCCTTCCCTGCGTTCTTCTTGAAGGATGGATTTCTCACCACGTAAGATGGACCGTTCCGAGGTTCCTGCAGGGTATGATTCTTCTTCTTGTGATGCATATCTGTTAGTCAAAACAATTGTTAGGGTTTGGAATTGTGTAGCATTTTTAGTAGCTAACTCTAACTCTAAATTTCTGTGTTCATCCACGGGATGGACCCAGATTCAACGTTCAAAATTAAATTGATCACTTCATCTCCGGGTGATAGAAAGGATGCGGGTAAATACACATTCACTAAGTTCGTAGACAAAGACACCACAAACTATAAAGACTTTGTTGATGATTATTACAAGGAGTATCCATGGGGCTTAAATGAAACTTTGCATCTCGGTTACTTTGATGATATTCTGAATTCTTTTGTTGATGTTACAAGTGACCAAACTATGATGGTTATGTTTGGTAAATTTGAGTCCTCAAAGTACATTGAGATGAAGGCATGCATCCTTCCTGTGGCAACAGTCCAAAGCTGTGACAAATAACACCCAAAATGCCCCATCAAGTATGACTGAAACCATTGTGCATGACATCTCGTCCAACCCGTCCAATGCCAAAGTACCTCCAACGCCATTGCAGCCAGTTATGATTGACACCACCTATCTTGCAAACCCATTTCCTATGTATGAACATGTTGGGGTGGATGAAGAGGGAATGTATGGGGTTGAGGTTGTAGATGTTAGCATCCCTAGTTTAGGTGTGGTTGAGGAGGAACATATCGGTGATGGTGAAGGGAGTAGTGAGAGTGGGAGTGAGAGTGGTGAGGATGAAGATGAAGATAGTAGTGAGGAGGAAGATAGTAGTGAGAGGGAAGAGAGCAACGAGAGAGAATCTATGGCGCCACCTGTTCATGGATATGTAGAGGATTGGGTTGTACGAGATGTTATTCCAGATTTCACACCTCTTGTTGTGTATGACAAAGAGGATCCTCCTATGACCGTGGGCTCTATATATCCTTCCATTGCTGAATTTAAAGTTGCACTCTCACAACATGCTATAAAGCATGAAAGAGAGATCAATATTGAAAAAAGTGATAAGGATAGAGTGAGAGCCTATTGTTCATCTAAGAACAAGGGCTGCCAATGGAGGCTCCATGCCTCTGTTCTACAAGATAATGTCACAGTTCAGGCAAGTTTTTAAATTTTGTTTATTAATTAGATTTGTGCAGTTCTGTTTTTAATTTTTGATTATTAAATACATTTCTGCAGTACTGTTTTTAATTTCTTTTTATTAATTAATTTTGGATCAATGTCTTGTAGGTCAAAGTGAACCCATATGAGCATACTTGTTCTAGCAGACGTAGAAGCAAAAAGATGAAGAATGCAACAAAGTTTTGGGTTTGTGAGTCTGTTTTAGAGTGGATCGGGGAGGACCCATGTGTTGGGGCTAAGGAGCTGCAAAGAAGGATTAAGGACAAGTACAGAATTGAAGTTCCTTACAAAAGAGTTCATGCTGGAAGAGGGTTAGCATTGGACAAGATTTTTGGTAAGTGGCAGGACAGTTTTGATATGCTCTTTAGGTGGAAGGCTGAAGTGCAGAGGAGATGTCCTAATAGTGTGGTGATTATTGACTACCACACTATAAACGAAAAGAGATGTTTCAGCAGGATATTTGTTGCTTTTAAGGCATGTGTAGATGGATTTCTTGGAGGGTGCAGACCATATTTGTCTATTGATAGCACCTTCCTCACAGGTATGTTTAAAGGTCAACTTGCTACAGCATGTGCCATTGATGGACATAATTGGTTGTTCCCAGTTGCTTTTGCTATCATGGAGTGTGAAAGTGGTGATAATTGGAAGTGGTTCATGGAGAGGCTGCATGATGTTATTGGTGAACCTGCAGGTTTAGCAATATGTACCGATGCAGGGAAAGGATTAGTTGAAGTGAAATCTGTTTTTAAAACAGCAGAGCATAGAGAGTGTATGAGGCACTTAGTTACAAATTTCAAGAAGAGGTTTCATGGGAAAGTCTATGAAGAGAACTTATGGCCAGCTGCATATGCATGGCAAATTGAGAGGTATGAGGAGCACATGGAGAAGATTAGAGCAAGCAACGCCGAGGTTCAGCCATGGCTTGATAGTCACCATCCCAATCTTTGGATGAGAAGTAAATTTTCCACAATTACAAAGGTTGATTATGTCACAAACAACTTGGCAGAGAGTTTCAATAACTGGATCAGCAAGTATAAGGCTATTCATGTAATAGATTTGGTGGACACACTGAGGCAAATGATATTGATGAAGTTTGAGCGAGAGAAGAGTGGTGTCAACAAAGCTTGGTGGGGTAATATTGCCTCATATTATGACTGAACTAACTGCTAAAAGTTTTGACTTGAAGTACGAAATAGTGAGGAATGGTGATGATAGGGCTGAGATATCAGGGAGACAGTGGACATTCACCGGGCGCCTTGAGGAATTTAGACACATAGTTGATATCCATGAGAAGACATGCACATGTAAGGAGTGGCAGCTCAGTGGTAAGCCTTGTTTGCATGCTATTGCTTTCCTAACATCAATTAATGAAGACCTAGAGAACTATGTTGATAAGTACTATTCAGTTGAGAAATTCATTGCAACATATTCTGGGAGGGTTCCATCATGTGTAGATAAGAGTCAATGGCCCAAAAGTGATCATGGATTCTTCATGTACCCACCTCTTTTGAGGAGGGTAGCGGGCAGGCCTAGAACTTTGAGAATCAAGGGATCACATGAACCTGGAGCAAAAAGGAAAGGCACCTCACACCAATGTGCAATATGCAAAGGCTATAAGCATCATTGGAAGAATTGCAGAGAAGGTGATCCAGCAGCCAAGGAGGCACTACAAGCATTGGCAGCCAAAATGAAATTGGAAAAAAGGAGGGCCACAAAGAAAGCAATTGCACAAGCTTTGGCCAGCGTTGGGGGTGCATCTTCTTCGGCTACTACAATGATAAGGTATCCTTAATGTACATACAAAATCAGTAATCCTTCTATTTATGTTGAGTTTACCAATTTCATTGCATTTCTTTGTAGTGCTTGTGGATCCAATGAAATTGAAGCTCCTGGTAATTTGGCAATGGTCATAGCAGTTGCACCAACTCCAAGTGAAGCGGCTGCACCAACTCCAAGTGTACCACCCAAGAGAAAAGTTACATCAAGGAAGGCCAAGAAAAGAAGTGAACTAGGAGAAAAGGAGAAGGAAGGAAGTGCAGCAGCTACATCAGCACCAAAAAGAAGAAAGAAAGTGTACCAGCAGCAACAACAGCACCAAAAGCGAAGAAAGGAAAGTCAGCGGCAGCAGCACCAAAGAAGAGCAACAGAAGGGCAGCAGCAGAAGCAACAGCACCAAAGAAGAGCAAGAAAAGGGCTGCAGCAAGTCCTTCCACTCCTTCCAAGTGCAAGATAGCACAAGTAGCACCGGACAGTCCCGCCATGGGTACTAGGAGCAAAGTGAAGGAAAAAAGCTTAACTGAGTTGCTAGCATGATGCTTGCTGAATTTGAGAACATGTTGCTTGTATTTTGTGATTTCAGAACCTGTTGCTTGTATTTTGTGATTTCAGAACTTGTTGCTTGTATTTTGTGATATGAGAACCTTAAAACAGCACTGATGCTTGCTGAATTTGCTTGGATGCTATTGGTGTTTGAAAATCTGAAATGACACTAATCTGAAATTTTGTATTGGCTTCATGTTGCTACTGTTGTCTCAAAATCTGAAATTTTGTATTGGCTTGCTATGATTATTTAACATGTTGTCTTATTGTTGATTATAATTTGTATATATGAAAATGATTATACCAATTATAGATGCTACATGTCAAAATTTCGTATGAATGGCATTGAAGGGATTACAAATTGACTAACATCAGAACACATCTGAATGGCATTGAAGGGATTACAAATTGGAGGTGCAAACTACATCAGGGGCAAAGTGGTCCTTTCACCTAGTCCGTCATGCTCAAACTAACAGCAACTAAACGTCCATGGCATACAAGGGTAACAAATTGCATCCCAATGGCATATACGGCATATGCACTTTTGCGATGGCAAATAAGGGTCTGTGAAGAATTGCAATGGCTCTCGGGTAATTGGCCCAAAGGATTAGGTGTTATGGTGCCTTCATGTGTTACCGTGTTACTATTTTTTTCACCTCTACAATGGTTAAAACATTTCAACAAAAATATAAATGGATAGCTCATGTCGCCTTTTACTAACCTGCAAAAGTTGAGTTGTAATAAAGACTTAAAAAATGTAACAAAAAAGAGAAATCAGCCGGTGAACAACGCGGGTTGCAACTGTTCACATTAAACCCACAACCCGTTACTGTTCACAGACTAATTTCTCTCCTTTTTCACATTTTTTTGTAAGTATCCATTGCATGTCAACTTTTGCATGCTAGTAGAAGATAATATGAACTATCAATTTATATTGTTATTGGAGCGTTTTGAGCATCGTAGAGGTGCAAAATAAAGTTGGTAACACGGTAACACCTAACCCGCTTGTAACACCTGATCCTTTGTCGGTGGATGAGAGATGATGGTTACATTTTTGTGGGATGAGGTTGATGAGTTTTTTTATTTGAAATGATGGATAGAACATTTCAAATCTTTTTATTTGTGTGGTGGGTTTGCATGGATGAGTTAGATATAGTCAACAATTTGACATAAAGTGAGATGTAAAGACGTAAAGATGGAAAAAATGGAGTACAGATGTATTATTACGTTGCAGGATTATAATAGTACAACTACATTTACAAAAGAATAATTAATTATTATAAATTAAAACACTATATTTACGAAGTCAAATATGGTCCCCATAAATCGTAAATGCATCAAATTTTATATCACTTTTATCGGATTTTACAAAATCACTTGTGTCCATGAGTTAAATAGGCTATAATACCACCGTACAAAATGATAAGATGAGTATAATGTCGTTGAACTGTTAGTGAGCCTAGCTTCTGCTCCTCTGTTAAATGATATAAGCATTTGTTGACTAAAGATACAAAGTTTGATCATTGTTTTATTAAAATTTAGATAAAATATAAAAACAAATAAGTCACATTTAAAATATATTTAGTGAGAAAATAAATCATAAAGAAATAAATAATATTGTTACAAATATTTTGAATAAGGCGAATGATCAAACTTGATTAGTATCGATCAGAAATGCTTATACTTGTTGGATAGGGGTTATTTACTTTTTCACCATCCTCCCAACATGGTCATTCCCAAAAGCCACCCTTCCGAACGGCCATTCCCATACACCACCTCTTTTCCACCTTGTAGCTCTTCCTTGCCACTTTTTCTCCCTGGCGTGTGTATGTATCTTTTTTTTAATATTCTAAGCATAGATTGAGGTGGAATATAATGCGAAGTTTAATATTCTAAGCACCTCGTAGCTCTCCCTTGCCATTTTCGTACGCAATATAATGCAACAGGTTTGCCTTCGGCATCAAATTATATTTTGGTGAAATAGGACACAATCACACAATGGAGGAACAAGCCAAAGCAAAGTTCAGACATGGTTTGCTAACGGGTTCTTGTTACATAAATAAGGTGCAGAATAAAACAAAATTTATGGTCACTAACAGGTTTTTTGTCATCAGACAATACGTAGTTTAGACATGGTCACAAAATACAAAGTTTGATGTTCAAGGTTAATGGTGGACTTTGGCCGTTTTGGTGTACGCAAAATCTGAATTCAGCTTCACTATCTTTCTTTCATCCTTATGGTTTCTATTATTCTGTACCCTTTTCGTATACTCAATATCAACAACGTTCAGTTCCTGGGTGTAGGTCCGGTGCTTGTCGAAGGCATCAAGCAGATCGCCATGCGCCGTTCACCTGTGTCACCTCCGTCGAAGAGAGGAACGAGAGCGGCCCTGTGTTTGTTCGAACCAAGGCAGCTCTGTTGTGGAAAGAAGCAGGGGAATGATGGTCTTTTTTCATTTGTTTTCCACTTCAGCCAATCCTAGGAATAATAAAAAAGACACCTGTCCATATATGGGGAAGAAAATGGCAAGGGAGAGCTACGAGGTGGGGATCGGGTGGTGTTTGGGAACGACCGATCGTTAGGGTGGCTTTTAGGAATGACCACCTCGGGAAGATGGTGAAAAAGTAAATAACCCGTTGGATAGAGGGAGAGAAGCTATCAAGGTCTCCGGTTCGAGAGTCCGGTTTGCCCTCCGTGACGGTTACTCTCATCGGCGCGACGGGGGCACATGTCCTTTAGAGTAAGTGGGACACGTCGGTCGTTGCGGAGGTAAAAGCGACGGGTGACCCCATCACTAGTTGACGGTTACTCTCGCCTCTTATGAGTTATTTGGAGGTAAGAGAATAGAAAAAAAGTACTTTTTTAGTGGGTCTCACTCAAACTAACTCAAATTAGCACCTATTGGGAGTGCTAGTTTTTTTGAGTGAGTTAAATGCAACTAGCCCAAACTAGGCCTACCTCTTTAGAGAATTTAGGGTTAGTTATGTGCAAATTAACTCTAACCCATGGATCGAAACAGAGCCACATGATTAGAAAGTTACCTTTATTCTCAATCTAACACTTGGATCTAAACACCTTAAAGGATAGAGTTAGTTTATGGTTAGTCATGAGCTAGAAACTAGCTCTAACCTCTAGCACGGTTAGAGTCTCCAAACATGGCCACAGTAAATTGGAAATGCACCAGCACAATGCAATTGGAAATGCAAATACAAATGCCTATCCGATGGGTTCAGGCCAAATAGGTCTCAACGGAGTAGCATACCCGATAGCAATTTTGCCTTCAAGGAGAGAGACGCTGCAAAAATACTCCCTCTCTCCTCACAACGCATCGCAACAACCGGGAGCCGGAAGAGGTGCTGGGGGCGAGCGACTGACGGCGCGAGGTGGAACCGCGGGCGGAGCGCGGGTCGAGCGCCGAGCAGGCACGCGGTGCGAGCGCGTTCAGCCGGCGGCCTCGCGGGGCAGCTCGCAGCGCGTGGGGCGAGCAGCTCCGGCGGCGCACGCGCGGGTCGAGCGGCTCCGGCGGCGCGCGGAGCGAGAGGCCGGCAGCGCGTGGGCCAAGCGGCCGGCTGCAGGCGAGCGCGAGCAGCAGGCAGCAGCAGGCGGGCAAGAGGTGCGCGGGACGAGCTGCGCGCGCAGCGACGGGCGAGCTGCGGCCAGACTCACGCGGAGCGAGCGACGGCGGCGGGAGAGGAAAAAGCAACGCCTGTTGGAGACTTCCACGGAATACATCGCCATGTCGTACTGTACACGGTAGGCAAAACTCTATTTGGCTCTCAAAAATGCATATTGTTGTTGGAGTCCATGGCTGCTGATGCCGGAGTTTAGGATGGGCGGCTGCCGTACCTTGCTCTACTGGGAGATCCGCCTGTGCCATTGACGGCGGCGAGGCGACGAACCCCATCGCCGCTGGTGGCGCGGCACTGCTCCTTGCCGTACCATGTCGTCGGTCTCGTCGCTGGCATACTCCATTTACCGACGTAGGATCGTGGAGTGCAGAGCGGCGGCCTGCTCCTCGCGGCTGCCCTCCCGCGCCCGCCCCCTGCGCGCACAAGGATCGGCGCCGCCTTGCTACCCGCTAACGTCACCTCAGGTAAGGTATCAACAATCTCCAATTAGGAGCAACGAACCAGTGATTAGTTCGAGCGCTGGGTCAGCATTTTCCCTTGAGTAATTGATACTGATGTGGTTTAGCCTGCTCCAGACATTAGGTGTGTAAATTCAGGTTCCTAACATGTGTATATGTTATCTCTATGCATTATGATATGAAATGCCAGTCCTAGGAAGTGAGGTAGCATTCTGTAACTGTTCCCTGTCTCACTGATTTAATTGTTTATTTCAGTTCATGGACTTGACAGTAGCATCATCAGCTTCCTAACTATGCAGCGGTGGGAGACCTTGAATCACATGGCATACAAATTTGAGAAGCTTGACAAGGCCCATGGGAAATTGGCCTTGAAGATTCTGGATTCTGTTCGGCAACAATCAGGTGTGGACAGAATTATCCATATTTACTGTCTGGCTGTTCCAGTCCTCATCCAAGCTCAAATGCATTCGCAAGCAATGTCAGTGTTGAGGAATCTTGCCATGACTGGCTTTTCCTGCAGTGCTATTTTTAGCTCCCTGTTGCGGACCATTTCACGCTGTGATTGCACCAATCGTGTAGTTTTTGACCTTCTTGTCAAAGCATATTTGAAGGAAAGAAAAATTTTGGATGCAGCTCTTGCAATTTTCATCATGGATGACTGTGGATATAAGCCTTCAGCTGTAGCTTGCAATACTATCCTTAACTTTCTTGTGGAGGAAGGGAGCTCAAAACACGTTTGGCTGTTCTTGAGAGAAAGTTTGTCCCGGAAGTTCCCTTTGGATGTTACCACTTGCAATATTCTTCTAAATTCGCTATGTGCTCAGGGTAAATTCAGGAAGGCTGAGGATATGTTTCAAAAAATGAAGATTTGCCACTTACCCAATTCTGTTACGTATAACACTATACTACATTGGTATGTTAAGAAGGGAAGGTTTAAGGCTGCCCTGCGTGTTCTTGAGGATATGGAGAGCACTAGTATAGACAAAGATATGTATACTTATAATGTTATCATAAATAAATTATGTAAACTGAAGAGGAGTGCATCTGCTTTCCTTTTGCTCAAAAGAATGAGGGAGGATAGCATAATACCTGATGAATGTACATATAATACTTTGATTAATGGTTTTTTCGGTGAGGGTAAGATGAATCTTGCTGTCTCTATCTTTAATCATATGCTGTGGCAAAGTTTGAAACCGAGCGTAGCTACTTACACTACGATGATTGATGGATACTGCCAAAATGGGAGACTGGATAAAGCCTTAGGGGTTTTTTATGAAATGCAAATCGCTGGTGTGATGCCTACTGAAGTAACTTACAGTGCTTTATTGAATGGCTACTGCAAACTATCTATGTCAGGACCTGCATTAGATTTTATGGAAGTTCTGAAATCACAAGGCATAACCATCAATAAGACTATGTATACTATTCTCATAGATGGTTTCTGTCAGCAAGGGGAAGTTTCTAAAGCTAAAAAGATTTTTAAGAACATGATTGAGGATGGAGTTGATCCAGATGTCATTACTTATTCAGCTTTGGTTAATGGTCTCTGCAAGATGGGTAAGATGGATGAAATAAAAGAAATTTTGGCTCGGATGCAGAAGAGTGGGATTTTGCCAAATGATGTGCTATATACAAGTCTAATTTCTTATTGTTGTAAGGCTGGGTATATAAGGGAAGCACGAAAATACTTTGTGGATGTTTATCGAAGGGGTCTAGTTGCTAATGCATCCATCCATAACATATTGCTAAGTGCATATTACAGAGAGGGGATGGCTACAGAGGCTGAGGAGTTCAAGCAAGACATGTCTAGGATGAAGATATCGTTAGATGAAACCTCTTTTAACTGCATGATATATAGTTATTGCCACAGAGGTAAGATACTTGATGCACTTTCAATTTATCATAATATGGTTAAGTCTGGCCATTCGCCAAATGTTTGTGCATACCAGAGTTTGCTGAGAGGATTATGTCAAGGAGGCCACTTGGCACAAGCAAAATGGTTCATGAACTGCCATCTTAACATGCCTTTTGCCATTGACGAGAAAGCTTTAAATTCATTACTTTTGGGAATTTGCAAATATGGAACAATGGATGAAGCTTTGGATTTATGTGAAAAAATGGTCACAAATAACTTTTTACCTGATATCCATACTTACACCATTCTTCTCGGTGGCTTTTGCCAGAAAGGGAAGCTTTTGCCTGCAGTCATTTTATTTCAGATGATGTTGGAGAAAGGACTGGTCCCTGATACTATTGCATATACCTGTTTGTTGAATGCATTAATCAGTGAAGGCCTAGTGAAGGCTGCTTCTTACTTATTCCAAGAGGTTATATGCAAGGAAGGCCTGTATGCAGATTGTGTTGCCTATAACTCATTGATGAAAGGATACCTCAGGGAAGGAAATATAAATAAATTAGAAACTATTATTTCTTATATGCATGGCAGTGAGGTTTATCCTAACGTTGCCAGTTATAACATAGTTATGCATGGATATATCAAGAAGGGACTTTATTTGAAATCTATTTATCTTTACAAGGCTATGTTAAGGAAAGGGATCAAACCGAACAATGTGACATATCGATTTCTCATTCTTGGACTATCCGAGTGCGGGATGATTGATGTTGCGGTCAAGTTCTTGGAGAAGATGGTCTTAGAAGGCATTTTTCCTGATAAGCTAGCCTTTGACATACTCATAACATCCTTCAGTGAGAAATCTCAGATGAATAATGCTTTACAGCTTTTAAATTGTATGAAGCAGTTACATATATCACCCAGCAGCAAAACATATAGCGCGGTGATAAACGGATTAATCAGGAAAAATTGTTTGGATCAGAGTCATAAAGTTGTACATGAGATGTTACAGAGCGGACTTCAGCCGAAGCACACACACTATATAGCACTGATCAATGGAAAATGTAGGGTTGGAAGCATTGACGCAGCATTCAGACTAAAAGATGAAATAAAAGCTCTTGGTATTGTGCCAGATGAAGTTGCTGACAGCTCAGTTATCCGGGGGCTTTGTAGATGTGGAAAACTCGAAGAGGCAATCATAGTTTTTAGTAGCATGATGCGTTCAGGAATGGTTCCTACTGTCGCTACTTTCACTACCCTAATGCATGGTCTTTGTAAAGATTTCAAGATTGATGATGCTTTGCACTTGAAGAGGTTAATGGAACTATGTAGATTGAAGGTTGATGTTGTCACTTATAACGTCTTAATTACTGGTTTATGCAACAGTAAGTGTATTTCTGATGCACTAGATCTTTATGAAGAGATGAAAGCCAAGGGACTTTCACCAAATATTACGACATATGTCACACTCACTGGAGCTATGCATACAACAAAAATAATGGATGAGGGAGAGAAACTATTGATGGATATAGAAGAGAGGGGCCTTATCCCCTCAGATGACCATCCGGGAAGTCTTGAAAGGAGGATGGAAGATACAGTCAAAAGGTTAAACACGATAAGAAATTGCAGAAAAGTTATGAAGGTCAAGGTGTCACCAGTACAGCAGGAATCGGTAATCCTTAATGCGGTGCAACACTGAACTGTTTTTGGTAAGCAGGTATCCTGGTTTGTCAGAAGATGAATTGGCAGCAAAATGGCCATATTGTCACAAGAACTGTAATTGCAAGATGTGTCTACGGATGCGAGGAATCAAAGAGGTTTGCACTTAGTACTGTATTGCCATTTTGGCATTTTACAATTTGTTTTCGGTTCTTATTACGTTTTTGAGTTATCATTTTCTGATCTTCATCATCATTTTTTGGTTCCCTACAAAAAACAGCCACGCAGAAAGGAAATTTCTGTAGAAAATGAAATCCCGTATGCCTTTCATGTATTACACTTGCTGCTTCCCTGGTTGGTTGAAGAAACTGCGACAGGAGCAGAGATTCCTTGCCGGGGGGGGGGGGGAGTGTATCATATGAAGATAGAGGCAGGGATTATGTTTTTGGTACTTCCCTTAAATCAAGGAACATGAATAAATTTCCTTCATGAAGAACAAGTCCTCAAACATTCAGTATTTTGGTGACATGGAAGCTAGTGAGGACACAAGCCCCGTCTACTACTGTGGGAAGCAAAGAGTGATGGTAACATTCGTTGCCCCCAAAGGAGCTGGGAGGCTGTGGTGGTTCAAACTTGGACCTCAAATGCTTGCTCTCAGAGCATACGTTTTCTGAATTAGAAGAACGATCTGAAAGAGTTATTAAAATCAAAATATTTACAATAGCAATGGAAAAAAAAATCATCAGTGTCCTTGCTATGATCATTCATGAACGGTGGGAATTCAGAATGTCCGAGAGGCTGCAAATAGGAAGGACTTAAGTGATAACTATCTCTACTGTCCAGTTGCCACAGGTGTCACAGAGGATGACTTGGCGCACTTTCAGATACATTGGGCAAATGGGGAACCAGTTATTGTTTCTGACATTCTTCTGTTAACCTCTGGTCTCAGTTGGGAACCACTAGTTATGTGGCGGGCCTTCCGAGAAAAAAAGACCAATGGCAGCATAGAAGATGAGCACTTGGCTGTCATGGCAATAGATTGCCTTGACTGGTGTTTGGGTGAGCAATTCTATTTCCCCGAATGTGTGAATGCATTGAGTAACTTTTATTTATATGCATTTATATGTGAATATATTTCCCTTCATTATGCTGTTAATTTTGCTTGGTTGCTTTTCCTTTGTTTATTAGATCTATTTAATTCATTTTTCTGATTCGTCAATGTTTCTTCTTTGTTGCATATATTTAGCCCCATGTTGATTTTCATGGTGGTGGTGCCTTTGATTTGACATTTCATGATTACCTCATGTTTCTTGTTACTATCTATGGAAATTTGTAGTGCTTTGCATCCTGAAGTCCCTTTTTCTGCTCTGCCCTTCTTATTTGTTGAAAAATTTGACTTTGAAACCAGTTACTATGTAAAGAAATGGAAAATTCTGTACATTTAGTTAGACTTAGCTAACTAATCTGTGAGTTTAACTTTCTGTGTAAGTTGTAATCTCTGTGTATACACAGAATGTGCTTTGATGTATACATGTAATTGGAAATAATTAAGCAACATGTTTGATATTACAGGTGGATATCAATATACACAAGTTTTTCACGGGATACATGAAAGGCAGAACTCATCCCAGGGCACTTGCCTGAGATACTTAAGCTGAAGGATTGGCCACCATCTACTTCATTTGATCAGAGATTGCCTTGCCATGGTGCAGAGTTTATGAGTACACTGAACCACGACCACGATATGGGCCACTAAACCTTGCCACTAAACTTCCTCGTTATATATTGAAGCCAGATCTTGGGCCAAAAACATACATCTCTTATGGATTTTACCAAGAGTTAGGCAGGGGTAACTCTGTGACCAAGCTTCACTCTGGCATGTCAGATGCGGTATGTTGCCTGATGGTGATTGTTCTTTTTATCCCATATGTTTGTTTCTGGATCTCTCCTTTTCGTGTTTCCTTTGGGTTTCATCTCTAGCCTACCCCAACTTGTTTGGGATAAAAGGCTTTGTTGTTGTTGTTCTTGTGTCTTGCATTGTTTGTGAGAAGTCGCCTAAGGCACCCAGGCATGTCCCTAACACCACAAGGTGCCACAAGGTACTATATAGTGCCATCGAGACGCTATAGCATGTCCCCAACGCCATAGGACACCAGAACACATACTTTAGGTTGCCCTGAATCCGAGTGGCTGACGGCCCCAACTAGCAGCAGTTGCACCACAAGGGCAAGGGTAGGGGAGATGCTAGGACTCTTGATCAATTTATTGCTTAATGAGAGAGACACAGTCCTATCCTTATATGGATTGGGTAACTTGCCCTTAACAAACCAATCTTTAGAATTAAGGAAACATCTCGGTCTAATCTTATCTCTAATAACGAAGATGAACACATGTACAAAAGGAGACAGAAGAGGCGCTGGCAGTGTCGGTTGTAGGATTGCCATGAGCCTGATCGCATGATCGGCTTTACATGACAACTATGGTGTAACTTCATTGTCGGATGAAATTTAGTTATTTTCACAATACCACTAGTATTTGGTCCCATGTTTCAGAAAAACCACAACTTTTTGTAACAAGTTTTGAAAAAACACAAGTATAGATCATTTTTTTCATATTGTTGCCATATACCAAGGTGGTACGATAACCATTAGCGATTCTTTTCTTATTTGTTATGTAGTTACTTGAGTTTCAATAGTTTGTAATAGCAGTAACTAATTGTAAGAAACATGTTTTTTCCTCATGAACCAGGTATATATTTTAACACACACGGCAGAAGTGCCCTATAGGACTGATCAACTTCAGATGATAGATAAGATAAAAAAGAAAATGAGAGAGCAAGACCTTCAGGAACTTTATGGTACATGGGTCACCATCTATTTATTCTATTGATATAACTGCAGATGAGATGTCAAAGGCCTTAGTCATGTAACTATTTTCTAGATAATGGGTAAAATCCCGGCCTTGGCCTCACAAGAGGTTACATCCAACTTTTACATAAGAAGTACCTGTAAAGATTTCTTTGCAGATGCCTACATTGAAAGGGTCGTTTTGGTCTATTATAATTTATGATGCCATTTTTGTTTTTCTCCTATAGGTCTTGACATCAATGCTCTACAAACCAATGATGCTCACGGTAGTGTTAATGGTAAACCATCACCTCGCGAATATCAGGCACAGAATGAGCTAGACAGTGGTCAGCTCATAATCATGCATACCAAAAGAAAGTCATAGGTGTTCCTCATGACAGTCCAGGAAGGTGCAGAGGATCACGGAACTGGTGATGTTTTGTGGGATATTTTCTGAAGGGAGGATTCTGATAAATTACAAGACTACCTTACGAGGCATTCATCAGAATTTCGTCACATCCATTGCAATCTTATCAAACAGGTTTT
This sequence comes from Chloris gayana, assembly GCA_031894775.1. Lineage (NCBI taxonomy): Eukaryota > Viridiplantae > Streptophyta > Magnoliopsida > Poales > Poaceae > Chloris > Chloris gayana. The sequence continues at coordinate 73,959 of JAUNZO010000437.1, forward strand.
CTCCCGTGCCCTCAATAGGGATTTATTTCATTTATTTCACTATGCTACTAACAGTTATGCTAATTACGCAGGTTCTTCACCCGATTCATGATCAAAGTTTCTACTTAACTAAGAAGCATAAGCGTGAGGTCAAGGAAGAATACGGTTAGTAAACATAATTTGTATTTATTAAAGCAATGTTATCCAGCATGGATACAGCAATATGGCATTTTCTTAAAAAAAACTTGATACAGCAATAAGCTACAATCATGTATAGGGGCTCGGTATTGGCCAATCAATTCAGGATATCAGCTTATCTAATGGTGCATTTTCACTATTCATATATCTTGTGACTGGATGGTATAAAAGCAAATGTCAGAAATTACTAGCCCGTAGCCACAAGTGAATTTATGATTTTAATATGGCATCTTCAATCCCACTATGCAATGTCTGATGCTTTGATTCCCCTTTTTGTCTTATGTGATGACATCCGTGTTAAGATGTTGAACCATGGACATTCAAGCAGAAGCTTGGTGAAGCGGTACTGATTTCTGCTGGATGTCCTTACCAGATCAGGAATTTGAAGGTGTGTCAGAGCTTAACTAGTTTGACATGCCGCTTAACTTCTGCTCTTTGTTTTTTAAGAAAAAAGATACAATTACCTCATTGCTTGATACTGAAGCCGTTTCATTTTTGGTAGTCTTGCATATGGAGGTTTCCCCTGAAAGTGTAGGAGAGTGTATTAAGCTGACCAAAGTGTTTAGACGACTTCCATCTGATACTTGGCTAAAGAAGATAAACTGGAGGTTATCATGCTGTATTTTCAATATTCTGGTTTATGCTTACGATGTGTACAAATTGAAATGACAATCCAATAAAAATGTGCTGTCCTCAGATTATAAAGATTATTTTTCATGCTCTGAACAAGGTTATAGATTTCTTGGAATTTTGTTGATCTGAAGGTAAGCAGCAGTCATTCAGTTTTAATTTTCTGACATTGAGTCTTTGAATTTGTAATGAAAGCAGTTTTTTTTCTTCCTGTAATAGTGTGATTTGATGTTTCAGGTTAAAGAGTGGGGATGGACAACTCAACGACGAGGATGAACGCGTATGTACGAGAGGAGACACAAGAGGCGCTGGCAGTAGCCGTTGTAGGATTGGAAGTCACCTATGGCACCATCACTACTAAAGCTACATCTAGGCTTTTTTTTTAAGAAAAGGAAATATATATATATTAATGGAGATACATATGACCGTCCATTATTACAACTTGTGTGGCGGTTTCGGTAATGGAACCATACAATCGGTCCATACCCACCATCAGCTCCATCTAGGCTGATGAGACGATCCTCGTCTGTGAATGTTTTGAGTGGAGGGAGTCACAGACTTCTAGTTTGTTTTTCAACCCATGAGGCCACAACTGATTAGCAACTGCGAACTTCGTTGTCTATTTAAGAGCGTTGTTTTGATCAAACTAGTGTGCACAGGTGCATGGGTTTTGCCGGCGTCCAGATATGGGCTTGTTCGGTTCATATAGAATGGCTTCACACAAGGATTAGTTTTAAGGCATGAATCTAGTGAAAGTGCATGTGTCACATGAACCATGTGAAAGAATGAAACCATGGCTTGGTTCAGTTTTATAGGGTTCAACTCATGGATTGATTCTAGCCAAGGCAAAAAATAGTGGATAGTGGGTTCGTCACGGATTTGTTTTTGTATTGCGGAATGCGGATAGCTGGCGTTATTACGGGCGCTAAGTACCAATAGCTAAATTCAAAAAATATTGATAATTTTTACATATTCTAGATATTTTCTACATAAAAATGATGAATAGCAGTCACAAAACATTGTGTTGTTGCCTTGATCAAACTTAGGTGTCCTAGGGAGTCACAAGGGATGATCTAAAACGCGGTTAGGAATGTGCACTTTACATGTTGACCCATAAAAACTTGCTATATCTTGAGACAAACTGCTATTGCGAGCGCTACATCGCAATCGCGGCCCGATATTACGGATGATACATGCAACTGTGCTGTAAAGTTCCAAACCGCTATTTCTGGACCGCTACAACATTGCGGTAGTGTCATTGGACCGTTACCGCTATTGCGGCCGCTACAACAGCTATTTATTTCCTTGATTCTAGCTCTTTAGGACATAGAATCGGTCTAAAATAGGCTTGGTTTTAGACAATCCAAGCTCAACCGAACGACCATTTTAAGCTAGAGCTGGATAGGCTCCGATTCAACTGTTCCATGTGGTTCAGGTCACGCTCCCCTATGTCGGTTGCTAGCCCTCGCCGAGTCACCACTTAGCAAGCCAACCGGGTCAGAACTTAGGGCTTGTTCGTTTTGGTGAGCTTGATTACAGAACTGGCCTATTCCCGGACATGGATAGAGTGGTTCTAGCCCAGTCACTCCATCCAGCTTGCTATGAACCTTGGGCTGTGATCAATTCATTCCAGGCCTTCAACAAATTTTACATTGTTTGACAACACTGGTTTCAAGCCCAAATCTAATCAGGAATTTCTCACAAACTGCAATGCACAATTCAAATTTTGTATAGAAGAGAATAATATGCATCATTAAACAACATGCTTCAAATTTTAGTTTACCTTGGTCTAGGAACGAGCCATACACAAAATGAAAAATATTTTACAAAAACTTAGAATACATCCTTCCAAAATGTCTCTCTTTAGAAAATAACAATGCATATGGATCATTTAATTCATCAATAATTATGAAATTTCTTCCCATTCACCAAAATTCATGACATACAAGCACAATAAAATGAAAAGAGTGAATGCAACATGAAAGACAATGTTGTAACTTATTGTCATGCAAGATGAAACAAGATAATACATGGCACTGGAAAATATCACTATCTAACCAAACAATAGCACATGCTACAGAATTTCGATGACACATTCACAAGAGCAATCATTAGTCCATCCACAGAAGTACTAAGTACAACCAAGACGTTTCTCCCAAACATGAACTAGAATTTTATTCCTTTGATTAAATTATAGCTGAATACTAGGATCAAGAAGGCAAATTCTCAACCATCGTCTCTCGATCTCGTGCCTATCTCATGTGTTACCATCATGGCCCATGATGAATATGGACGAATATGGGGATAGGCGCGAGGTCGAGAGACAATGGTTGTTACCGGTCACGCGATAATAACGTCCAAGTTATCTTTTTTTTTGTTTTGGAAAACTAGAGGGGCAAGCCTCTAGAATACTTTATTTATCATTGAAAAGAGGTTTATGTACATAATAGGAAAAGGTAAAAACAGAGAACAAAAGAGAAACAAGGATCCTAATTTAATCTATCTATCCATTCTTGCAGCTTAGTTTTGTGCTTCTCTTTGGCTCTATACATAAGCATTGCCATTTCCTTGCAGAATTTTCTGTGACAGTTGAAAATTCAATTGTTCCTTTCTTTCCATATGCTCCATAAGATTTAAGATGATAACCTCCATGAAGAAAGCGACCTTCAGTTTTCTTTTGATCCAATTAATCACTTGCAATGTTGCTAGTCTCCTTGGTATGCTGAGGCTTATGGATTGCCAACACCTTGTTGCAAAGTTGCATCTCACAAAAAGGGGGTCTAAGTGTTTCTTCTTTTTGCAGTATACACATCTCACAATTGTATGAATCTAGCATCATGTGTCTCCTTCGTAAAATATTTCTTGTGTTAAGTCTATCCTGCTGTAACAACTAAAAGAAAACTTTGTGCTTCGGTTGACATGAGGAATTCCATAGCCATCTCGAAGGAAGGATGTGTAGCCATGTGGCCAACTAATTACTTGTACACTTAGGAGACTGAATATTTAACAACTTGTTTCATGTGTTTCCCCTGATCATTGATAGGAGTGAGCTACAAATTATTTACCATCTTATTTACAATTTCCCATTGCTGAAAGGCCCGAATACCGAGAGGCTAATGAAAGAGATGATGAAAGTGATTAGCAAAATGTTCATGTTCTCTAACTTTTAGTGACAAGATTTTCTCCTCTTTTTTAAATGAGAACAATTCTGGGTATTGATGGCTAAGTGGTGCTCCATTAAATGAATCTATCCAAAACTGAACTATTGATCCATTGCCAATTTGCACGGATGCAATCCTTTTGTATAAGTCCATGAGTTTCAGTATTGCTATAATATTATCCCACAAAAAGCTCGAGCATGACAAAACTTCCGTTTGTGACGGAACTTCCATCGCCCCTTTGAGACGAAGGTGGAAAAACGTCGGGACGGAACTTCCGTCGGTGGAGAATATGTGAAGCGCGATTCCCGGTACGGAACTTCCGTTCGAGTTAGGACTTCCGTCCCAAACTCTCTCGGAACCGACGGAACTTCCGTCCCGGTAGGTAGAAACCGAGTTTGGTTGGCTTTTTGGACTTGGATTTTTGGATATTTTGGTTTACATGCTGACTTAGCACATTATTCCCTACACGTAAGATCGTTTCACCCCTCTTGATAGTTTGGCACACCTATACTCAAAAGGCTACAAATGTATTCTTGTGGCTCTTGCTTTTGAGTACTCGATCATCTTTTGTATGAGGGGTAAACTTTCTTACATTGTGGGTGTTGTTCTTTTGATATCCCGCACATATACTTAAGAACATATTAGAAGTTTTAATTATTTATCATTTATCACCAAAACCCACTAGGGGGCCTAGTTGCATCTTCAATCTCCCCTTTTTGGTGATTGATGACAAACAATTAAAAAAATGATAAGGATATCAAATAACAAAAGAGAAAAAACGAACAAAATATAGCGGAGCTCCCCATAAAGAGATGCATGGGTCACACAAATATGTGAGAGAGCTCCCCTATATTTTGTACATGTGAGGTGCCTACAAAAGGTGCATAAGTGACATGCAAGAGTGTGTAAGAGAAAACAACAAAGCGCGAGAGCGGCACACCACATAAAGCAAGCCACATATTTAAGCAACAAGGATGAGATACACACATTAAAGCATTAACAAGCACCACAAATCCACAACAAATAGCTTGCGAGTATTAAAATTAGCCCTATTACAATAAGGCACACATAGTCTCACATAAAGTTCCATGAGTTCCAACACTAGAAAAAGATACAAAGGCTAGAGTGACGCTAAAGTGATCCCTTTTTCTCTCTCCCCCTTTGGCATCAAGGCACCAACAAGCAATAAAAGGAAGGAGAGCAAGAAAAGCTGAGTTCACTCGTCATCGGAGGCAATCTCCTCTTCCCCCTCCTCTTGGCCACGAAAGTCTTCCTCCTCATCACCATCATCATCATCACCATGTCCACCACCACCACCACCAAGGTATGGCGATCATCTTTTGTATGAGGGTAAACTTTCTCACATTCTTGGTGTTATTCTTTTGATATCCTGCACATATACTTAAGAACACATTAGAAGTTTTAATTATTTGTCATTTATCACCAAAACTCGCTAGGGGGCCTAGTTGCATCTTCAAAAAGTATAGAAGAGGCTTGTGTGCAATCAGTTGCCTTGGACAAGCTTGCATGACTACTAAGGTATCATCGGCATATTGTACAATTGGGAAATCCCTTGCAGATGTTTGCAAAGGTAAGCTGGAAAATGCCTGGGTATTTTGCTTTGTTTAAAATTGATTGTAGAATGTATGCATCCCATATAAATAACAATGGGGGTAGAGGATCCCTTTGCCTTACTCCCCTCTTATAGTGGAACACCTTTACGGGGACACCATTTAATAGAATGGAAGAGGTACTTGTTTGTATTATCATTTCCATCAAATTTGTATTATCATTTCCATCAAATTAACCTTTTGTCTTCAATCCTTTTGTTGTTAATATGTCCAAAATCACTTAATGTTCAATTTTATCAAAAGCTTTTTCAAAGTCCAGCTTCAAGAGAATGATTTCCTTCTTTTACTTTTTGCATAGATGCGTATATTCGAATGACTAAGCCAAACACTCTTGAATAATTTTGTTTTTATTTTTAACTTCCAAGCCAAACAATCTTGAATAATTTTATTTTTTATTTTTAACTTAGGAGGCTTTTATTTTTGACAAGCATCGTATCACACGAACTTCTAGAAATTTAAATTTTATGTGATATTTATTTTGTTTTAATTGTTTTGATTCATTGTGACCTATTTATTTTCAGACTTTAACAACGGTGTTTACATTTGAATTTTTGCTTGTGGCATATGTCAATCGTTGTGTTTTCATATTGATAAATTTTGAAGTTATGGTTCACAAGTCATATTCTTGTATTTGCACGGATGTTTGACGATTCCTTCATATTTTAGCCATAATTGATATAGTCTTCTTAACAATTTTTTCATATGTCGTGTTTGGTTTTGTCTATTCTGTATTTTATAACTAATTTATGGAGTACTTGAGGACATAAATACTCTCTCTGTTCCAATTTATGGGAGTACATTTTGTGTCTAGGTTCATGGAACGTTCAATGAACCCTGGATATACGAGTTGTTCAAAGAATGTTCAATGAACCTAGTAAAAGGTTGTACATGTTCAAAGAATGTTCAATGAGCCTGGTAAAAGGCCAAGATGACAATTAATTTGGGATAGATTCTTTTTCAACAATGACTTCTTGTAATCTTTTAAAAGTTTGGTTTCAAAATATGAAAACTATATCAATCCTCCATAAGTTATTTACAGGTTTGGTTGATTGTGTTTGCTTCTTATATTATTCTAATATTTTTATAAAATGTTACAACATGTAAATTCATCATGTTGTTACACAAGACAACCAAACCTGTAAATAACTTATATTTTTTTCGACAGATTCTTTTTCAACAATGACTTTTTGTAATCTTTTAGAAGTTTGGTTTCAAAATACGAAAACTATATCAATCTTCCATAAGTTATTTGCAGGTTTGGTTGGTTGTGTTTGATCCTTATATTTTTCTTATATTTTTATATTTTTATAAACTGTAACAACATGTAAATTCATCATGTTGTTATAGGATAACAAGACAAGATAGTCAGTCTACCCAAAAGTAAGTATATTGTGAAATTGGCAGAGTACAGATATAGAAGTATAGAGGTTATGAAGATTTTTACATCGCACTACATTGTTAGTATACCAAAGCCAGCAAGTGTAGTTAATACATATGCACGCGAGACATTTGTATTGTGTTAATGTAATATATAAAAAATTATGGATGTGGTAATATACTCCCTCGTTCTAAAATATTTAACATTTTAACTCTCAACTACGTTCATCAAAGATGTGGACAATCTATGAATTTAGCAATTATCCAGATTCATGATAGATGATATTGTAGATCTGAACATTCGGAAATAAAGCTAGAATGATAAATAGTGGAATAGTTTTTTCCTTATCTTGTATATGTCGTTTCTTGTGCCAATGGTACTGGCATAGAGAACGGAATGCGTGATAGCCAAAGCTCTCATCGACGCGTACGAGGACCAGGGGAAAAAAGAAGTGGCCTGAGATGTAAAGTATTTTCTGAGCTCGTTGAATACCGCTAGTCTCTTTTCTCAAAAAAAGAAAGGAAAAAGAATACCGCTAGTCTCTGACTTTTTGTACTGGTGCTTCTAGATCCAAGCATCCATCACCGCTGACGGCAGCGCAAACACACCCAGTGGACCAGACTTGAGTCAAGCTCCAAACGGATCCACGCGGATAACGGTGGGTGGGCTTCTGGCTAGATGGAGAACTCTGGCTTCGTCCCCAAGCACAGAACCGCGGCAATGTGTCATCAGCAAGAAGAAAAATATCGCGCAACTGAATCACCATCACAGTCACCGTACGGCACGGTTACACGACCCAATCTCAGCGCGGGTGTCGCTAATGGTCCCACGTGGATTCCTCCCCTTATAAAGCGACGCCCCAAATCCTGGCCAGTGCCCACTTCCAATACACCCGCACCAGGTGCAAAATCCCCAACCCCCGATCCCCACCAGGCGAAACGCACGCGCCATGGACGCGCCGCGGCAGCTCCTCCTCGGCGCGCTCCTGCTCCTCCTCCCCGCCGCGATCCTTCTCCTCCGGGCAAGCAAGCAGCGCCGACGCCTCCCGCCGGGCCCGCCGTCGCTGCCGCTGCTGGGGAGCGTGGTGTGGCTGACCAACTCGCCCGCCGACGTGGAGCCCCTGCTCCGCCGCCTCTTCGAGCGGCACGGCTCCGTGGTCTCCCTCCGCTTGGGGCCGCGCCTCTTGGTCTTCGTCGCGGACCGGCGCCTGGCCCACGCGGCGCTCGTGGAGCGCGGCGCCACGCTGGCCGACCGCCCGGCCCTCGCCTCCGTCCGGCTCCTCGGCGAGAACGACAACACCATCACCCGCGCCAGCTACGGGCCCACGTGGCGCCTTCTCCGCCGCAACCTCGTGGCGGAGACGCTGCACCCGTCGCGCGTGCGGCTCTTCTCCCCGGCGCGCGCGTGGGTGCGCCGCGTGCTCCTGGAGAAGCTCGCGGAGCGCGGGCCCGGCGCGCCCGTGGTGGAGGCGTTCCAGTACGCCATGTTCTGCCTGCTCGTGCTCATGTGCTTCGGCGAGCGGCTCGACGAGCCGGCCGTGCGCGCGATCGCCGCCGCTCAGCGCGAGTCGCTCATCTACTTCTCCAGGAGCATGCCCGTGTTCGCCTTCTTCCCGCCGATCACCAAGCACCTCTTCCGGTCCCGCCTCGACAAGGCGCTCGCGCTGCGCCGCCGCGTCAAGGACCTCTTCCTCCCGCTCATACGCTCCCGCCGCGAGTACAAGAAGAACGGCGGCGAGCCCAAGACGGAGACGACGTTCGAGCACTCGTACGTGGACACGCTGCTCGACATCACCCTCCCCGAGGACGGCAACCGCGCGCTCACCGACGACGAGATCGTCATCCTCTGCTCCGAGTTCCTCAACGCCGGCACGGACACCACCTCCACGGGGCTGCAGTGGATCATGGCCGAGCTCGTCAAGAACCCGGCGATCCAGGCCAAGCTCCACGCCGAGATCGAATCCGCCACACCTGACGAAAACGACGAGGTCTCCGAGGAGGACGTGCACAAGATGCCGTACCTCAAGGCGGTGATCCTCGAGGGCCTGCGCAAGCACCCGCCGGGCCACTTCGTGCTGCCGCACAAGGCGGCGGAGGACATGGACATCGGCGGGTACCTCATCCCCAAGGGCACCACGGTCAACTTCATGGTGGCCGAGATGGGCAGGGACGAGAAGGAATGGGACAGGCCGATGGAGTTTGTGCCCGAGCGGTTCCTGCCTGGCGGCGACGGCGACGGCGTGGACGTGACGGGCACCAAGGGGATCAGGATGATGCCGTTCGGCGTGGGCCGGAGGATCTGCGCCGGGCTCGGCATCGCCATGCTCCACCTCGAGTACTTCGTGGCCAACATGGTCAGGGAGTTCGAGTGGAAGGAGGTGCCCGGCCACGAGGTGGACTTCGCCGAGAAGAACGAGTTCACCGTCGTCATGAAGAAGCCGCTCCGCGCTCACCTCGTGCCCAGGAGGAACCAGCAGATCGCTGCCAGTAGTACAAATTAGCTGTCCAGAATTAGTACAGCTTCATGCATTCACCGACTGTTACTGCTATTCTGCTGAGACCCATCAAGAATAGTTACTGCTCCTTGGATGGGTCTTCCTCTGTTTTGTTCTACAAACCTTATATATCTATCAAGCAGAGCGATTTTTTGCAAATTGTGCTGCCGCTTCTTCAGCCCGGCTAATGCATAGGACCGCTACTCAGACCGATTCTCAAAAGACTGCAGCGAATTATAACTTATTTAGGAATCACGATTCATTAGCAGACGGATTCTCCAAAGATTATTTCAGGTTGTCAGGATTTCCATATGCACAGATCACCAATACCATAACAACATTGTAGATGACCTGTACCTGTAGCTGATTTAACCGTAGCTGGTTGATTCAGCGGTGCGCCTTGGAGTTATACTGTCGCCGTGACGTTGAATTGTTTGTGGTGAAACAGTGAAAGGCCTCGTGTCTCGACTCCGTCCAAAACTCCAATCAGCAACGGGCTGATTGTTGGCAGCCCCGTGCCGGCTCCGCTAGCTTTCCGCCACTGTTCGACACGGATGTGCGAAAGCAACAGAAGCATGGGGGGTATCGGGGCGAAGGAAATCCAGTGGACGCCGCCGAGTGACAGCTCCGAAAGCGTGAGGCCGAAATCTGATGACGCAGCGCAATCAGGCTAGAGAAGGAAGTCGCCGTTTGCGTCTTCACACCGGTTGAACTCTTTCAGGCGTTCACGTTCGTGTCGAGCAATGACGCGTACGTTTCTGCAACGTTCGAGAAGCCGCCCGGCAACGGGAGAAGGGCAACGAAGGGAACGTGCCAACGGCTGCGACTGCGAGACATGAGTGTTACGATTTTTTCTAATTCTGGGAAATCAGAAGGCCCAGAGTGTTCAGCCTGCCGGAAATCGGATCAGGGCTCATTCCTGTCTCCCACTCCCACTGCTGCTCCGATCGGGCCTGTCCGGGAAAACCCAATCCAGTGTTTCACAAGGCCCAACGCCCAATCCAGTGTTTCAGAAGGCCCAACCACAACGCTAGCTCTACGAAGCACGAGGAAAGGTTTTCGAGGACGTCGACGCTCAGACAACATGCCGCTTATGAAGGCGGTGGTGAGTGAACTAGTGATCCTGGAAGGCCAGAGCTCACAGGAGCACACTGATGATGAGCGTATTTCCGTATATGTGAGACTTTGAAAGCGTACTGTATGTTTGTGCTACTACGGTTACGACAATACGACCTATAGCGCTACATGCATGCCGGCCGGTGCAGAAATAACATGTGTCAACTTACTTCGCACGCCCAGGCATGCGGCAAGACACGTCGCTGAGACCTCTTACAGCTACATGCAAACCGACTTTTACCCACGGTGAACCGCGCCGCACGACACGTGCCCACGTACGTGCCCTACGCCAAATGGATCACCACTGACCGCATCTAATATCTTCCTGACTGTAGAAGGTGCCTGCCCGGCTGCCCCCTCCCCCACTCCCTTCTATAAATAGAACTAGATCGAGGTGCCCAGAACCACCAGCGAATCGAAACCATACCATCTCGAGAAGAACTCACACGCAGCGGCACCTGGTATAGCGTAGCCGTGTGCGTTCTCGATCTTCCGATGGATGCTCACCAATCCAACTTCACCTCTCAGGTACTTCCCAATAAACGAATTCTCTTAGTCGTTCGTTCGTCAAACTCATGTGTTCAACAACTTAAAGAGAAATGTTACGAGCCCTAAACATTTATTCCTGACAGGAGCTCAACAACCTTAACGCAATGGGCGGTGCGGTAGCAATACCGAAGCATCTGCTCTTCAAGCAGATCGCTTCAAGGCTTGCACTGTCGGTGTCCAAGACAGTGGTAAGTGAGATCTCTCCTGGGAACTTGACCGCCGCCATAACAGTATCGTCCTCGCCAACAGGCAGGGTGTTCCCCACATCCCCGCCGGGCGGCAAAGCAACTTTCTTCGGCGGTTCCCACGCGACGACGGACCTGAAGGCGCTCGACTCGGCGTTCGGCGAGGCGGCCAGCACCCTCGCCAGGGCCTGGAAGCTCGAGGTCCTCGACCACAACTACGAGGAGCTCGTGGGCCACCGGAAGAAGCACCAGGCCACGGTGTCGTGGGCGCGCGCGTTCCACGACACCGCCGCTTCTCACATGCGCCAGATAAACAGGTTCAAACGGGAACGGCGCAAGTTTCTGTCTGAACTGTCAGGTCTCGTCTTGCAGCACAGAGGCATTCTGTCCGTCTCGGTGTCGACGAACCACCAAGCGCAGGCCTCGGCTTCGGCAGGATATGCTGCTCCCCGCTACACGGGAAACATGCCACCACGCGATGTGCTGCAGGCGCTCTCTCTGGACTTGGTGCACCTCAGCAACCACGCACCACACGATGCATAGCTAGTACTGCAGTCCAAAATAATCTGGCATATGTGTGTAATAGCTTCATAATACTAGCTAGAGCTTTGGTTTGTCTACTCCATCGATACTAGTCTTACTCGTATTTCACAAGAATCCACAGTCATTTGTAAAAAAAACATTGTACGTGCCATGCATGTCACTATCTCTATGCATCTTAATTAAGTCTATCTGGAGTACACTATTTATCTACTTATTATTTGTTTGAGTTCAATAATTTTTTATTACAATAACTCTAGTATCCTTTGTGCAACTTTTTTTGGTGGGGGTGGAGAGGTGCCCCTCCATTCCATCGACCCTCACCTAATACGTTCAGTTCATTGCTGCAATGAACTGGTAGCAATTCCTTTCATTGTGATTTATAATATCTTCCTCACGTAAACTCAAGATAATACGATTCCGTATTTGTCCAAATTTTGCAGCTCTTTTCTCTTCTTCATTTGATCACAAGAATCCTAAAATGTGATTTGGATCAAATAATAAATAAAAAATGTTCAATGTTAATCCATCAATAATCACATAATGAAGCTTTAACATTTTAATTCATACTTCTTTTATCCAGAAAAAAGCAGATCGTAAACCATTTCTCTTGTTTGACTCAGCTTCAAAAGCTATTACATTTTTATGGAAGACCTGAATCAGTGATTCAAATCGAGATCTCAATGTTTTTTGTGACCTTATCTAATTTTGTTATAGGTTTTGAAGAGAATTCTATGATAAGTTTCTTTATTGATCACAAATAATCTTTCATAATATTTGAATAAAAATCTCGATGTATTGGAATTTAAGTAGAACAAGATGTAATACTTGATAAGGCACTCATACAGATGACATTGTGCTTCAATTTATAGAGTTGGATGACAAAAGTAATCTATATTTTTTAAAAGGATTAGATATCATTGTTAGAGGCAATAATAAAAATCATACTTTTTGTGTGTTTTTTGCAGTCTTTCTTTTATGAAAGCCTTTTTCTTATTTTAAACAAGATGTGGTGTGGTTTCATAGATAAAAAAATAGTTTGAAAAGAAAAGAAAAACATTCAGGTGTCTCGTGAATTAAATTCATCAAATAATGAAGTAGCGCACTAATATAATATTCACCGACATCACCAATACGAGAGAGACTCTTGAACATGTACTAATAGTCCTTATAGAGAAAGAAGCATAACAAAACAATATGTTCATGTAGTATGTCTAGATAAGTTCATCCGTAGAAGTGAATAGCTAGATTGGTTAAAACTTTAACGGTTATGAGAGTGACTTTTAGACCATAGGGACATGTGTCCCCCTAGTTTAATTATTAATTATGGGTTTAATATCAATATCAAATCTCTTATTATACTACTAAATGAATGTGTCAAATAATAATTCGAGGTATAAAAATGTCAAATTCATACATAACGTGTCAAATTTGACATTTTTGTCCTTAAAATTATGATTTAACATATTAATCAGATAAATCTGTAACTAATTTAACATGTTTAATAGTATAATCAGATATTTAACATTAGGTTGAAGTTTAATTAGTACTCATCGCATCTCTGGAAGAGTGATGTTCTCACAAAAATATCGAAAACCAAGGCGTGGCATTTTACATGTCTACCCTCATTGATTGCACGTCCCTTCGGCTTGCATTACGATCTCTCCTTACCCCAAAGCATTTTGCACTTGCTGGTTGGCTGCGGCCAGTGCACAACTCCCACTCCGTCGTTAAGACCACCGCTCAATTGTTCTTTTTGTAGAGACACGTGTTTTCTTTTCTCTTTTCTTAGATAGTGATGTACGTTTATTTTGGTAGTCGAGCATACCCCCTCGGAACGACACTCTTTCTAGACAAAATTCAAATGCTAAAGCGACATTCTTTTGAGAACTGAGGAAGTAATTAAACTAGGAAGCACGTTCTCGTTCAATGAAGTATTTCTCTTATTGAGAAGGACCGAGAAATATCATAATTTGTGCCACGGGTTAATGGAGGAGAGAAAGCAAAGAAACGACATAGACTGAATAGTGAAAACATGAGCACATTATGGCCCACCCATTCCCGTCTTGTGTTTGCAAAGACCGGCGAATCAATGCTCACTTCTCTAGGCCTCATTCGGTTACGAGAGAATGAAGCCATGAAGAGCCCGTTCCGGATGTTTTCATTTAGCCAGTCAGCGATCCAGTCCATGACAAAAAAAAGCCTATTAGTTTTGAGGTGGCTAAACAGGCCTGGAATAGTCACTTCCCCGTCTCGAAGGTTCGGAAGACTTCCCCACCTCTGACTCAGTGGATCTTTTCCACATGATGGTCAGTAAGATAAATAGGTCTGGCAGCAAATATGTGCTTCCGAACAAAAAAGGTTGAATGCAAGTCTCTACCATGTTAGACAAATAGAATAGTCTTTTTATACCAAATGGAGCGGGTAGCGGGAATCGAACCCGCATCGTTAGCTTGGAAGGGTAGGGGTTATAGTCGACGTTGGTCGGTTATTTTTAACGTCTCTAATTCAAAATCGAACATGAAATTTTGATTTCATTCGGCTCTGTTATGTCTATTCTCAACACTTAACATCTAAGTTATCTTTTCTGTCTGAGGCCTTACGTTTCCATCGGGAGATGACTTGACTCGGGCAGTCGGCCACCGCCAATTCCGCACCAAGATCGATTTGGCCATGGTGCGGTGCTCGGAGGTCTGGGCTCTGGCATGAAGCTCTCTGCGGCGTGTAAATCCAGATCGAGATGGATCCTTGGCAGCTAGAGACGACAGCAAGACGACAATTCCTTAGACGGCGGTGAATTGGAAATTGGCTAATGAAGATTCTAATGCAGAAGAGGTCTTTTGTTATCGTCCCTCTTGTACCACAGTCAAGGAAATCCTGCACAAGCAGTGTGCCACGCGCAAATGATCGACAGCGAAGCCAGCATCTCTAACAGCTGCCAGAAATGTCGTGGCACGCCTTCACCAAGGCACAGTCGCATACTTTGTACCCCAACTGAGCTTCGGTTGCGATCACACGCATTGATCGGCGAACAAATACAAAGGTGAGACGAGCTAAACAGATCGGTGAACGGCGTCGGAAGTACGGTGCTCCGACTCCCGGTTTGGGACGTGTAGTCGTGTAGATTGAGTTCGAGATGGACCCGACGCGTGGCGGCCGGAGAGACGACGAGCGCGAAGACGACAGCGGTTGGACGGTGCACACCAGTAGGCGATTTTTTAGGAGTTCCAAGGGACCCAGAGGCGAATCGGGAAGCGGCTGGTCAAAGATTCAGCGCACAGGTCCTGTCACACCCGGATTGGAGTCAAAGTTCAGATGCAGGCGCAGTCATTCCTTTTGGCTCTTGCACCAGGCAAAGAAATCCTGCACGAGCAGAGTGTACTGAGCAATGACCGAACAGTGAAACCGCTGTCTCCAACTGCCAGGAATGAATTCGCAGGCCTTAACTCATCAAGGGTGTGTTCGTTTCTCCTCTAAAATTTAAGCATCTGTCACATCAAAAAGAATCTTATTATTTATAAATATTTCGATCAATTTAATGACAAAACCTATTGACAGATTGGTGCTAATTTTCGAGATGAATCTAATGAGCTTAATTAATTTAGGTTTTGCTAAAGTGGTGCTACAAGTAACCATCTTCTAATCACGACTTAATTAACATCATTAGATTCGTCTCGTAAATTAGTCTAGAGCCTGTAATTTGTTTTATAATTAAACTTTATTTAATACTCTTAAATAATAAGATTCTTTTTGATGTGACAACTTCTAAAATTTAGACTCTGAAAACGAACACACCAAGACACAGTTGCACAGACTGAGCGACGGTTGCGACGATCATATACGGCTTGAGTGTCTCTCTGAGTTCAAAAGAGCCACGACCTAAACAGATCAGTGGACGGCGGCGGCAAGCTCTGTCTTTGCCGCCCCTAGTCTCCTCTGCAGTACTTTTGAACTTAACAACGAACGAAGGGCGTTTCCGAAACAGCATCGTCAACTTCAGCTTCACCTCCGGCTGCGAAATCCGGAAAGCCACTCGCACCCAGAACTCAGAGAGACAGTTCCCGATAAGCACTCGCCCAACTGAAAACAAATAAAAGAGACGAAATAAAGTAGTACAATATGATGGGCTCTAGGGCAAAATCTCAAGAGAAAGCTCGCCAAGAACTTGTGGTCAGCCCAGACCGTGCGAGCCCAATTAGCTGCACGGGTAGTCGTATAGAAGGATACTGGGTCGTCTCAGACGCCGTTTCGGGCCATTTCAAACCGGGCCACTTTCTACGATCCGTCGTTGCCATTTGGTTCCAGCCCATATAAAATTCTGGCCCGTTCCATAAATTCGCAGGCCCGCATCCAGTCATCGACGACTCCGTCCGTGGTCGTCCGCGCGCTGTGGATTCACTCTGCCCCCACTGCATTCCATCGAGAGCCGTGCAGGGCACAGTGGTGGGTGCGGTGCAGGTTGACTGGCAGTACCGCGCCCCGCACTGTACATCGGATTGGGACACACTGCCTTCGCGACTTCCCATGCAGGGCACGCTCTGCTGCCGCGCACCCAATGATTGCACCACACCAGCCATAAAACTACCACTGTGCCGGGGTAAGTACGAGCTCAGTCGTCACCCGCCGCGACACGTGTCCGTGCCGTTGCGTCACCCACCCCCACCCGCGTCGGCAGCACGGCCGTGCCCGTGGAAAAGATGTCGCCGGGAAGAATTAAACAAACGTTACGCCCTCGTCCCGGCTCTGAAAAGTTGCACCGGCTCCCGTTGTAGGCCCCGTTCGTTTCCACCCTGTAAAATTTAGATATCTGTCACATCAAAGAGAATCTTACTATTTAGTAGTAATTTTATTAATTTAATAACAAAACCTATGTCGCGACCCCCTCTAATTTGCGAGACGAATCTAATGATCCTAATTAATCTATGTTTTGCTACGGTGATGCTACAGTAAACATCTTCTAATAACACTATAATTATCCTCGTTGGATTCGTCTCGTGAATTAGATAGGGAGTCTACAATTAGTTTCGAGATTAGACTTTATTTAAGATCTTCCAAAATGATAAAATTCTCTTTGATTTGGCCCTCTAAAAATTAGATAGGGGAAACGAACAGGCCCTAAAGCGACTTCTTTTTCTCGGCCCACATCTCCCCGCATCTCCTTCGCCTATAGGAAAACATGTGCCGACCTCCCTCCTCCGCGCCAGTCCAGTTCTGCGCAGCAGCAAATTTCACCCATTTTTACTGACGCCACCGTAAGTTGCCGCGCTGATTGGTCGGATTAGGATATGGCACTCGTTCCGGATTAGGATCTGGGCTCAAGGCTCGGGAACGTGGTCGCTGCACCCGTTCCGTGGCATGACATCACGGCCGTCCCGGAAAGGAGCCCCTGCACCAACCCATGCACCCTATCCAGTACCCGCTCGACACATCTTGGCTCTCCACGGCATAAACAACACGAGGGGAGCCAGTAGCGAGCCCGGATCGGAGCAGGCGCTAAAGCGGGCAGGCACACGCAAAGGCGGCAGATAGGTGAGGCCAAAGCGACGCAAACGCAAAGGCGCGCGCCCTTTTCAGTTCTTTTTTTGCGGGCAGCCTTGGAGCCGTCGCAAGGCTGATTGATCGTCGGAACCGTGCATGTGCCATGTCGACGGCCGGGTTACGCCGTTGCCCGGAGCGCGTGCCACGCACACCTACACGCCGTAGCTATAGCGTATCAGACGCTGGCCTGGAAAGCGCGAGCCCGGCCACATGGGCGGGCGACGACGGAGGGGCCCCGGCTCCGGCGAGATGAGATGGCAGTGGTCGATGACGATGATGATGATTGGGTGACCGGCGGTTGGGCACGGAGTTATTCGTGCACTGCGTGGGGCCTTCACCAAGAATTCCTTTCCTACTTACTGGTAGTACGTACAATTGTATATGCTCGTGCGATGTGGTTTGGTACCTGTACACCTTTCGGATACGCTTCGGAAAAGCGGTGCCGCAGCCACACACGCAGAGAGCAAGCTCGCGTCGCCGGTATATGCTCATATACTAGTACCAGCATTATCCGCAGTGGTTAGATACGTGCTGCTGCGAATAATAATGCGTTCCTCGATGCCTCGCCTCGCTGCAGCAATCCTCGAGTTCTAGGTGACCGGACGGACGGGGTCACGGACGGGACCGAACGGATGACGATCGCCGCCGCCGTTTCCAAGATCCAGCTAATTCAAAGGCCCTGTTTGGAGACTCTAACTCGGTTAGAGGTTAGAGTTGGTTTCTATCCAACTCTAACCTCGAACTAACTCTAACTCTTTATGTGTTTGGATCGCTAGAGTTAGATTGACAAAAAGCTATTTTTAACTCCTTTACGACCGGATTTTGTGTGGCCAGCTCTTGTGTGGCCTCCTCACAAATGAGTAAAATAAATCAAAAATATTTAAAACACGATAAATTTAATTTATCTATATAATATTTTACGCAAACATACACTATAAAAATATTTTAGTGTTGGCCTTACTTTAGTGCGACGGATCGAGTGTGCATGGCCCTATGGTCCCTAGAGAACTAACCCTAATAATCACCCCTGGAGGGATAGTCTTTTGGGTGGGTTAGATGCATCTAACCCAATCTAACCCACCCCGTTTGGAGGATTGAGGGTTAGAGTTGACAAAACTAACCCAATCTAACTCGGCCAAAGTCCAATGGCGTTGGCATCGCACTCGCAACGCGCTGTGCTGTGTGGGCCTTCGCCATGGGGGCGCGCCACGCTCACGTGACGGCACGCGTGGCACGTGCCCGCGGGCCCTCCGCTCCGCGCACCCGAGGCACGGCAGGCGCCAAAATTCAAACTCTTTTCTTTTTGTGTGTGTGTAGAGTCTGGATGATGATGCGGACGTCAGCGGAGGCGGACCGGAACAAGGAGCAGCAGGTCGGAGATCCAATCCAGTGCGACCCAAGGGGCGTGGAGCCAGCGCCAGGCTGGGGGTCCAACCCTGCGGCGGCGCCGGGCCCACCTGCCATGATTTCGTGACGCCACCGGGAGTCAGAGCTCCAGCGCGGCGGTGACAGACCACGCGACGCTACAGCGGACGGACGCGCGGTTCGCACAGAATCCATCTGTCAGGTCGCGGAGCCGAATCACTCGTAGCGAGTTTTACCGGTGGAAATGCTTATCCGCACCAAAACTACGGACAACTCATTCCGTCATAATTTTACCGATCTACCTGCATCATCGACGGCAATGTCTCTGCCACGACGCGTTACTCTCTGGCCTCCGTCGTCTACGCGAACATGCAACGATCGAATCGAACAGTTCGGGAAGAAGCTATCGGCCACGGTCAGAGAAACAGCACGCGTGCCCCCTTGGCCCCTTAGCTGCTGCTGCACTCTCATCCATCCACCCCGGAGCCGTTGCCATCACCCTCACGAGGTTTGTTCGTGCCACGTCCACTACTCTCACATGGCGTGCGCCCTGCACACCAGCCACCCGGTCGTGCAGCAGACTACACACTGAATAGTGATCGCGTGCAGAATGTTCCTGCTGAACTCGATCGGCGGGGACCCTTTGGCCGTTGTTCGCATCGATCTCACACCTCATGGGCGCAATGATGCGCTCCGTCTCCGCTCCATATGGATAAGGTGAGGTCCAGAGCATATGAGCTCGCACATACACAGGCTCTACCATCATCACGGTTCGCCCAGCGCGACGACGACGGCTCATATGCCTAGGTGGTGTGCTCGCGAAGGCTCCACCAGCTAGCTAGCTAGCGGCTTCTGGTGGCATGCATGGCCAGCGCTTTCCGTGTGCTCGGAGGAACGGATACACGGAGGCGACACGAGCGTCGTGCCATGCCATGCATTATGGAGCACGTTACTTACTAGCGACTACTAGGCCTGTGCGGCAATTATGCGTGCTCTTCCGCGTCGGAAAATGCACGCACGCAGTGCCTAGCTCATTGGCGCACCGATCAGCGTCTAGTATCTACCGCCAGCTCGAACTGCTTCAGCAACTAGTTGTAGTAGTGTGCTCGATTATCGTTAACACACACCGGCGGGCGGCGATGATTATACCGACGTGACTGTTGATTACCTTCCACACGGTAGCGAGCACATGATGGTTCATTTGCAAATAATTAAACGTCTAGTATAACGCCCCAACCTTTCAGAATGACTGCTCTACGAATGTAGTAGTAGGCGTGCTATAGTTAAATTGCCAATACAACGCTCACGATATTCCTCACATGCTGGCCCTATCCATTGATGCGTGGGTTGACCTACGGATCGAGCGGGCGATGCAGGATACGCGCGCTGCATGCCTAAGGTCCGCCCGTGTCCCCCATATGCCCGTCCGCAACCATCCCCCACAGTTCACGCCAGCCGCGGCGCTGCCCCAACACCAAGTGCTCCGCATGTGCCGTGCTCCCCGTCCCGGGTTCCATTTCCATCGTCGCCCGCGCACCATTATGCACGTAGCATCAATGCGTGCCTCCTGCACGTTAGTTGACACGGATGAATTATATATGCGCCTGTTAATCACAGTTCAAACGGGTGCTGTGTGCTGATGGTTACCTCGCTCATTTGTTAGAGCCACCAGAAATGAAACCTCCATATCATCCATGATCCACATGACGATTATTTCTGCCCTTCTGGCGTGTGCGGCAGTTGTTCGTTTTCTGGCCAGTGGCACACTGGCCTTTTCCTGCCGCTGTTTGTTTGTTGCAACGGTGGTTACTGCAACCTCCGATCCGGCGCGCGCATGTCAGCCTCACGCTAGCACATTTGGCATGTGCCGGTGTCCGTGCACGGCAGGAGTGACGTAACCCAGTAGGTACTTGTGTGTGTAGCAGTTGATAAGTTGGTTGATGAGATAATTAACTACTAATTGCTCTTTCAGAAAGGCTTCTGCCTTTTGCCGAATGCAGCTCCGATCCGTGAACTACTGGTGCCGGCACTAGTACGATCTGGATTAGGATGGTTCGTTTAAACCAACACCCCGGCTGCTGCTTTTCATGATCGAACAACCTGTACCCCTGTCACTACATCATGGCCGCTTATTGGTTTCTTGAAATTTTTGCACACCGGTGCTAGTTGCTACTTTTCGCCCTGTCCGATTTCTCTATTCGTAAGATGTACCGGCCTTCCATCATAGGACAGTTAACCACTTCGAGACGATGTGGATGCTGCAGGTAGTCTTAGGTACGGCTGAGGATTTCACATCACAAAAGGCGATCATCTTTTTTTGCTTCGTCGATGATAGCAGCGTGTTAATTATTTTTTAAAAAAATGGTACAGCATGTAGTCGAATCCTGTTGTTTTTTTAGATAATGAGATGAATCCTGTCTTTAACAAAAAGAAAACTGTAAATAATAAATCCTGTTAGTTCTGACCATGTCAGGAACTTGTGGGTGGTAACTGGGCAACTGCAAGGCCAACTGAATCGCACGTAAACGGCTACGCTCATTCAGGTCTATTGCGGTGCATGTGATGTGCTCCTGATTGAGGTATCAAAATCAGGAGGGATCGTGAGCCACTTGGGCCCCGTTCGTTTCCACCCTCTAAAATTTATATCTCTGTCACATCAAAGAGAATCTTACTATTTAGTAGTACTTTTAGTAATTTAATAACAAAACCTATGTCGCGATCCCCTCTAATTTGCGAGACGAATCTAATGATCCTAATTAATCTATGTTTTGCTACAGTGATGCTACAGATAAACATCTTCTAATAACACCATAATTACCCTCGTTGGATTCGTCTCGTGAATTAGATAGGGGGTCTGCAATTAGTTTCGAAATTAGACTTTATTTAGTACTCCAAAATGATAAAATTCTCTTTGATTTGACCGCTCTAAAAATTATATAGCTGGAAACGAACCGGCCCTTGCAGAGTAACATTCTCTTCATTCCAAGGAAAGGCAATTGCTGCTATCCGAATCAATGATTCCAGCTGCCAGGGAAACATTTCTCTATTTTCAAAAAAACTATGATTGGTTTAGTTAATTTCGTTGCAGAATCGAGGGAAACTGGTATGTAGTTGGAACAATAATCATCTGATCGCACATTGCTCCCCTGCATTGCACTATATCCTGCCGTGCATGTGGACAGAGATATGTTTACTCTCTCTCTCTCTTTTTTTGACTTTATTGAATGGAACCATTAAGATTTCTCACAACAACAAAATCTTCGTTACAGTTAAAAGGAACCATTAAGATTTCTCACAACAACATAATCTTCTTACATAACTTTCGTTAGAGGGCACGCACGATAAAAAGAATTCGCCCTTTTATATATCATCATGGCATGAACTAGATGCTACATTCCTTACAAAATCATGCGGAAGGAATGAGAGATTAAAGTAGGCCAAATCGCACTGGACGCTCGTGGCTGCGAATTATTGCGCGGAAGAATGAAGAAGCGACCGTTAGGATCATTACCATGAAAAATGCCTAGCTCTGTCGCACGCGTACCGGCACATGATCCAGCCAACATTCCAGCAAGTTTCTTGCCTAGTTTTCAAAAAGAAAAAAATGCGGGAGAGAGCGAATTTAGTCTAGCGTCCGCGTTAGTTATCAGGCTCCCGTATCCCGCATGATGATCTATTGTCCCTAAGACCCCAACTGTCTCAACTGCTACCTCACCACGAATAATTCACAGGCACCTGCAGCCGGGACCGATCACTCAGAGCTCCTCATCGCTGGTCCTCGAGGCTCCAAGCTAGCCGAGCATGTTGTGCTGGATTCAGACGGCGACGTACGCGTCTCCATTCGCGTCGTCGCGTCGTGGAAGCAGGACTCGCATGTTTGGAACGAATACTTCCGGCAGAATTTTTCGCGTGAGTCCAATCGGTGGTCCAAAACAGAGCCTACGTTTATTTATTTTTATCGTGAAAACGAAACCTGGTGGTGGTATACCTCAGTCGATGCCAACGTGAAGATTCTGTACGCGAATACCTACAAGGTAGATCAAGTTCGACAGTCACGATCACTAGCTAAGCGTGATGTCATGCGTCACTGAGATTAGATCTGAAGATATTTTATTCTGCGAGCCAAGGTGAGTTTTATACTCCTGTTAGTTCAGGGTAACACACATTAGGCCTCAAATTCGATGTGTGTCAGTAAGGACAGTGAACGGAGTAGTATGTTACTCCCCAAACTAACCGTTGACAATTGACCACGCATTGCAGTAACATAAAACGGTCGCTGTTGCAAAATTGGTGCTCCTGATCCATCAATTGACCCAGCATTGTTCCTGATCCATCGATTGACCTGACATAGCTCCGTACCTAATCTATTAGTTCTGCTGCACATTTATTTCCGGATCTCACATCTAATTGACCGTGATAACCTGGAGTTTTGGATCAAGCTCTGAAGAATTAACGGCTCTGGTCTCAATAAGGTTAGATGAGGCTATGCACACCCCAGAACCATACAAATCCTATCCCTCTGCACACCCCTATTGGCCTTTTCCTTGGCCAAACAATCCAAGTCCTCTATCCTCACGGTGCCCTTTTCCACTTCCAACTCACTGCCAACACTAGTCGGAGAGTGAACGAACACTGAGAGATACACCTTGCCGTGGTTGCTGCCATTAGCCCGTTGCACAGGATGGCTCTGCGGCTGTGGGCAAGTTCAGCTGCGAATGCCCTCAAGATCTCTGGCACCGGAGCCAGGGGGCTGCTCCTGCCTACTCCATCTCCAGATACTTCGCCACTGGTAGCCTCTCTAGCTGATCAAGCAGAATTCAAGATATGATTGTTTATGCTTTTGAGGAAGGAATACAATAATCCCTGTTCTTGGAGTTCTTAAAAACAAGCTCTCATAAGTATTCTCGTTCCCATGCAGTATTGCATTGTACTCCTTTATTTCTCCTGTCCAATTATATATGGGCTGGTCCATGCAGTGCATGTGGTAGATGTTTCAAAAAGGAGAGGGCAAGCGGATTTAGAATGGAAGCTGCTCTAAAAGAGCTGCAGATTGCTGTGGTGAAAGCTATTTTGAATAACAGTACAAATTAAACCATGGTTATCTTGCATTTTACCTGCAGTGCTTGATGGGCTGAAGTACACGACCACCCATGAGTGGGTCAAGCATGAGGGCGATGTGGCAACAGTTGGTATCACTGACCATGCTCAGGTGATGAACCGTTGACGCACTAGATCATTTCCATGTTTTTCATGTGTTATATTGTGGTCAATGCTTGGCTTCAGTTTGTGAGACCTCTACTACAAGGAAAAAAACTTCAAAAATGGCCATCTCAGTAAATAAAGCTATAACATTGCAAACCTAGTTTTGACACCAATCTATTAATCATGTGGAGTATATATTTTTTTATGCCAAGCTGAAACAGAGAGTAGATTGTGTTAGGGAGTAATGTTATCGATACTAACTAAATGCAGAATATTAATACAAACTCAAACTTGATGTGATTGTTGCAGGGCCACCTTGGGGACGTGGTGTTCATGGAGTTGCCTGAGACGGGCTCAAACGTCTCCGCGGGAGAGTCCTTCGGAAACGTGGAGAGTGTGAAGGCCACGAGTGACGTGAATGCCCCCATCTCCGGCGAGGTCATCGAGATCAACTCGAAGCTAACCGAAACGCCCGGCCTGGTATCGCCACTGACCACCTCATCGATTCTTTTTCCAACCTCCTGATAATTAAACTCTATATACTAATTGTGTGCGGTGTGGAAATGTACATATAGATTAACTCGGGCCCGTACGAGGATGGGTGGATGATCAAGGTGAAGCCGAGCAACCCTGCAGAGTTGGACAGCCTGTTGGACGCCGCCAACTACAGCAAGCATTGCGAGGAGGAAGACGCTCACTAGAGCCTGCGCTGTGTTTTTTTTTCTTTCTGGTGGATTCATCAGCCTTTTTGGTCTCTTGCTATGTTGCAAAATAAGAAATATCCCGCTAGTCTACAATAAACAAACATCAGATTTATATCTCGCGTCTATTAATTTATCTGTTTGTTGTTTTATTCCTTTTTATTATCTGTGCCCGCGAGAAATGTTGTTCGGCTGATGTCACGCTCTCTCTCTCCCCAAAGGTAAAAGAAGCAAAAGCTGTCAGGATTAATTAACCTATAAATTAACCGAGCTCTCAGCATCCGTAAGCATAACCCGCTAGTCCATCAGGTGGATGCGCGTCGTGTTTCGGCCGGTGCCGAGCGATCGAGATGGCGGGCCAATTCCCCATGAGGTCAGGCGCGCCGTCGCCGACGGGGACGCGCCACCGGCCGGTGCACTCGCTCCCGTGACCGCTTCCGCCTCCGAGGCGACGTGTGCCCTCGCGCCGGCACGGCCACGGCGCTGAGGCGACGTGAGGCTCAAGCCAGCGGGAAACGGCGTTTTCCGTGTGTCAACGTCCGGTTCCGTCGTGTTTTTTCCGGGTTTGGGCTCGGGAGACCTGTGCGCGCCTGTCCGTGCCAATACTCAATGTGTGCTGAGTTCGGGAGCACATGTCCGTTTCAACGGCTTTGTTAAAGTCAAGCGCTGCACCGCACAGGCCAAACAAACCCAGATATACCCATACTACTATAATCATTTGGCCTGCATTATCAGTGCTTGAAGAATTTTCGTCTGTACCAGTACAACAGTTGAATTTACATTCCTGCAAATGGGAACTCTTTGGTTCGAATTGAAATGCAGTAGCATGTTTTTTAGAGGGGTGGAACGCGTAAGTTTTGACCAAGAAAATGTCCATGTATTTTCTTTATGTGTGTGGGTATGGGTCGGTATTGTGCTGGGTCAGAGGCTCCTAGAGCACAGCATGGAGCAGCCGTGGAGAGGCGAATATGTGCCTTGAGAAAGAAAAGGAGTTTGAACGCTTAGATGCAAAGACCCAATTATTAGTCCTGCACGAGGTCTGACAGCGGAATAAAGTCGCATTAAGACCCATCACATAATTTAAGCAGGACTACAAAACTCCTTTATCAGTGCATCTAAGCCAGGCCGTACCCTACTGTCGATAGCACCGATTGGTATGCTGCTCTGCTGCAAATTAACCACAAACTAGCAAATTGGAAGATTGCACGCAAAGAAGAATGTTCACAAATCAAACTCTCAAACCCAAACAAACAAATGGAAGATTAGCTGATTCTACACTAATGTAGGAGTAGTAGAATTACAGACAGAATGAAGCAACACACAGATCTGAACAGCATGAGCAGCAAGTGACGAATGCCCAACGCTCTTTTTACAAAGCAAGTAACAAAAGGAAACCAAGAATGAACAAAATCTCAGAATCGCTAATGAACGATCCCAATCCTCCCTCTCTCCCGACAAATCACTTGCCGCTTTGGCATAATGTGACTGAAATTCCCGATTAGCGCACAGCCTTGCCTTTTTTCTGTCCTAGTTTCTAAATCGACGCTTTTTTCCCCACACTTTTTTTCGGATTCGTTTTTGATATGCCCGCCCACTAACACCGCTTTGTTCTCCACACACCCAATCGCTACGCGCCACGTGTGCGGCGCACAGCACCAACGCAGTTTAACAGCTCAGCAAAGCCAGATCTGACTCGAGGGCCTCGAAGGCCGCGACGACTTCCGTGTGCGCATCACGTCTTCCCGTGGCCGTCCGATCCGCTCTCGACGGCGGAGATGGACCCGTGCGCGCTGTCCTCGAGCGTGCGCACCACGTCGGCCATGGATGGGCGCAGGCTCGGGTTGTCGCCGACGCAGGCCGCCGCCAGCGCCGCCACCGCGTCGGCCTCGGCCGCGTCGTACGCCGTGCCGAGCCTGTCGTCCACGAGGCCGCGCGCGTCGCAGGCGCCCCTGAGCCGCGGCGCGAGCACGGCGGTGAGCAGGCGGCCCTCGTCGGCGCAGAAGGCCTCCATCCCCGTGAGCAGCTCGAGGAGCAGCACGCCGAAGCTGTACACGTCGCTCTTCTTGGTGACGACGCCGGAGCGGATGTAGTGCGGGTCGACGTAGCCGGGGGAGCCGAGCATGGTGTGCGCCGACGAGCGCGACGAGCGCACGGCGGCGGAGAAGCCCGCGCGTGCCGACCCGAAGTCGCAGAGCTTGGCGCGCATGGCCGCGTCCAGCAGCACGTTCGAGGCCTTCACGTCGCCGTGCACCACCTGCGGCTCGCACGCGTCGTGCAGGTGCGCCAGCGCGCGCGCCACCTGCACCGCCACGCACACGCGCCGCGCCCACGGCAGCGTGCCCGACGACTTGCCGCCGCCGTGGAGCCGCTCGTGCAGGTTTCCGTTCGCCGCGAACTCCAACACAAGCACGCCTTCCTCTGCATCATCACAGAACCTTTCAGTTCCAGCTCCGATTTCAATTCGACACGGAACGATGCGGAAGAAAACAGAGCAGAGAGCGCAGCGCACCTTGCTGGTCGCAGAAGGCGAGGAGGCGGACGATGTGGGGGTGGCGCACGCGGAGGAGCGTCTCGAGCTCCTGGCGGAACACGCGGTGGAGCCGCTCGCTGCTGCGGTGGACCTTGACGGCGGCGAGCGCGCCGGAGAGGCGGGCGAGGTACACGGTGCTGAACCCGCCCTCGCCGACCACGGCGGAGGTGAACCCGCCGGTCATCGCCTCCACCTGCGCCAGCGACAGGCGCCGCGGCCCGGCCTTGTCGTCGAACGCGTCGGCGCCGTAGCAGTCCACGTCGTCCTCGCCCTCGACGTCGCCGGCGGCGGCATTGGCGCCGCCGCACCCGCAGAAGAAGAGCTTGTACCTCTGTATCCCCATCTTTCTTTCTTCTCCAACAAAGATTCTCGCTTTCACTTCTCCCTCTCCCGGCCTCGAAATGGTTTCTTGCACACACAGGAGAGGAGAAAGGGGGAAGAAGTAGACAGCAGAGGCGGAGAGACGACTTGTTGTGTGAGGCCTTCTGCTGCTGCCCCTCTGTATCGCGTCTCTGTACTTGGGGGAGGCTTATATATAGCTGGGTGTTCGGAATTCAGATTTGGTGGGGGTGCGAAATGTGAAGTGGCAACATTACGATGCGAACTGTGGAGGAGATGATGAGGTCAGCGAGAGCAAAAATTATGCAACAGCACACAGTACTTGAAGGTGCCTGACACGTGGGACCACCTTACTCACAAGTCACCACTGCCATTATGCCTCACCTAATATGCTTCCTCAACACATCAAATCACTATTTTTTCTTATTGATCTCCATTATCCGTGGAGTTCGATACAGATTACAGCGAGACCATGTCATAGTTTAGACCGATAATTGGAACTAGCTAGTACAACAATATATGCCTGACCACACCATATACACTTATATTGGCATTTCCTTGGTGAGCGAGTGAGGTAGACCCATTATGCGTGGAGCGTCCACCGGATTAGGTTACAGGTGAAGCTACTAAGCTTAATCAGTCGATGACGCAATTATATGCGAGCACTAAACAGTTATAGTTCCTTGAGGATCCAGGATGTCCCGCAACAACCGCGCTGATCCATCGGCTCTGACTAGCTAGCTAGGCAATGTGAAGTAGACGATGATGGGATGATGCATATGCCCCGTCGAAAAAAAGCCCAAAGCTTCCGCCGCATGCTGCCAATTGCCGTTGCCGAGCTCCGATCATGAGCTCACCACTCGCTGCAAAAAGGAGAAAAGCGAAAATTTATCCCCGTCCAACGACTACCCCGTACGATTTCACAGCAGCCATTACGGAGTACTGGTTAGGTGAAAAATCGAGGTCTCGGTCTCGCTCGCATTACGTGATGAGCAGTGCTCGCGTCCTGCCAAACGCCGTGTCGGAGGCGAGAGCGACGGTTTGGTCTGGTGCGGTGGCGTGGTCCGGCCCGTGTGGAGCAGAGCAGGGTGCGGTGGTCAAGGCAGGAGGCGGAGGGCGGAGACGGACGGCTGGCCGGCCGGGCCGCCGCGCGCTCTGTGGGCACGGCGGGTCGATGCATCTGCAGGAAGGAGGCGGGAGTCCGCGTGATAAATGCGATTTGGTTGCTTCTGAGATGATGAATCTGGTACTACACCAGTACTTTGGAATGGAGTTCTGGGTTTTGGCAAGCAGGGTTCGTGCATCTGATCTGGCTGGTGTTTTGGTGAGTGAAGCAACCCGAATGCGGAACCGCAATTTTCCCTTTTCTTTCCCGGTTCGGAACACGGCACTGTTTCCGGAATCACCCATCGTGGAAACCAAACCCTGCAGAATTCCTGGGCAGATCGAGCCATCATCTACGGGGAGCATTTGTTGCGGTACTCACCTTTCCCGTTTACACCCGCTTTCTAGCTGTGTGTTACACTGCTGCTAGTACTACTAACCCACGTACTACTGATGAGCTGTGACAACAAAGGTTAAAGACGATGCTTTTCGAGGACGCCGGCATGGACCATTGAGCGCACACATCGGATTCCCGAACTTTCACAAGAACCCCGGGCGAGCTGAGAGGGCTCTGCCGGTCGCGTTCAGTGAACTCAACATATCTGCATGGGCGCGCGTACGAGCGGTTTAAAGGGGGATTTATTGCGTCAAGCGATGGCGCCACCACCCGCCTCCGACGACGATCCGATCCCACGCACGCCGGCCGGCCGCCCGCTGCTGCCTTCTTTATGGAGCGACGTGTTCGCTCCACCGGGTTTCCCTTGCGATGCAATGCAACGCCATCGATGAGCCTGCCTGGTCCAGTCCAACAGCAACAGGGACAAGACGGGCACGGAAAAGGCGACAAGTAGCGGCAGTAATCACCAAGTCACTTTTGTCAAGGGTAACAAGTGGCTTCTACGGCTGCCTGTACTGTGTGTGGTCGTTAAGCTGCCGCCTCAGGATTCTGGAAAGCGTCTCCGTTTCTGTGCACTGAAACTTTTTTTGTTTGCGAGCACTCTGTTTTACCGAAACTCATCAAGTAACCTCTGAAACTCCGCGATCTTGGGCATCCAGCTCGCTAGCCGCGCTGACGAATGACGCTTGACGGTGCAGAACCTGGTGTGACGCGCCACCTATCAGTGCTGCAATTCATCGGCCATTTTGTTTCGAGGTGTGAAGGGGAGGTACGGCTGCTGCCCAGGAACAAGAAGGGCCTGTACCAGAAGCAAAGGGTCGCCGAGTCCGAGTCATCAGGCATAGTAGTGCTCCAATGGTAGGCCAATGTGCAATCATTTGGCGCTGATTCGGACGGTTCACTGAACAAGGGAGATCACTCGGCTGAATAAAGCGATCGGTCTAAATGTTCGCCTCAGGGCCAGGGGAATAGGATGCTGTAAAGTTTGTTTATGGGCCTATCAAGCTAGACGATCCAAGCGGTTCGAGTCTGAAGCAGACGGTACTAGCTGGAAAGGCAAGGAGAACAGTGTCATGAGTAGTAGTAGGCTGTATAAGTACGTGGATAATAAACATCGGTGTCCTGTGCCGCTGGAAAAGTGACTTTTAATGTTACAAGGACCGGTCACTGTGGCTGTGGTCGACCAGCTTGTGTGTGCGCAGCGAGCCACTCCATGATTTTCAGTCAGTACATTAGAGATTAGACCTCGATCAACCTGCAGCTTCTTCAGCAGACTACTGAAAGTTTTCAGGCACTCAAATCTGTCTGCTGGTGACTGCCTAGAAAAAGAATATATTTGCGTATAAGGAAATTGCCGAAAGCATCGGCGCTCTGAAAGCAATGGCTGGAGCAGATCTTACATGTCACAATTTGGTGAGCTGAGCTCAACTCTGAATATACGCCTTGTGCAACACATGTCCGAAAACCGCATTGCTCTGCTGCTACATGGCATAGAGTTCAGACTTCTGCGTCAATCCGTTTCTGGTTGTGGCTTGTAAAATATGTATGGCAGCGCCACCATGGTAGCGACCGATGGACGGAGTTTCCCAACAACTTGAATGCACGAAACCGGCTTAGCCAATTTCTAAATGCGCGAAAGCGGCTGCCTCATTTTTGACGGCGCAACGCACTGCATCCTGAGTTCTTTGTGCCGCAGTTAAGCAACCCATAAACAATTGTTTTTTTTTTTTGAAAAATTGGCAGGAGCGCTGCCATTCATTAAGGAAGGAGCAAAGGAAATACAAGGTTACTCCTAGGGAGTTTATACAAGCGGCGTACCCATAAACAATTGTTGTTTCTTGAAAACTTACGGTCAACATGTCGATGAGTCAGAGGCCAGAAAACCCATACTCCTACCAGATAACGGAACAATTCAGTCTTGAGAAATTGAATATCGAAATCATGCAGCATTCAGAAAATGGATTTCTCCTCAGACAAATCCGTTTTCAGAAAAGACAGGACAGAATACTGAAATCATTCTTGTCTTCTCGACAATAAACATTCAGAAGAAGTTCTTCCAGGATCGGAATCGCTGATTGATGGGCAAAGTGACACGTATAGCTGAATGGAAAATACGAGACGGTACCTAGAGTTTGTATATGCGCGTGTCGTTGGATCGTACGTCAGTTTTCACACGTATAGAAAATCGTATCATATCGCACTGATCACAGTTCACATCAGGAAGAATGGATTGACGTCCATGGCGACTACAGGTACAGAGGCCGGCGGGTCCCAACGTAGACGACGACGTCCTAACGTAACGACGACGACTACTTCTGAGCTCTCCGATTCTTATTTCCCATGTCATGTTCAATTCTCTTTTCCCATGGAGCGATTTTAAAATCTCCTAACGAAAGTTCTGCTGTCCAAACTAATAATAACACAAACGCTGCAGTCTCCTGCGGGCCACGATGGCTCCCATTCCCGTCACATTCTCTGAAAACTGCACCGCCGAAACCAATCAACCGGCACCAGAACCGACTACTCAGCGCGCCACGCAAAAAATTAAGGCCTTGGAGTATCCAAGCGATGTGATGTGCACTGCGTTTATCTCCGCAAAAATAAGAGCACGCGTGAAGCAAGCGAGAAGCTTCACACCACCAGGCGTTCAGAATTGAGACCTTCATCCGGGAGGGACAGGAATGCAGCAGTCCTAGAGAATCAGACAGGAAAGATATTCCTAACCCGTGCGTGCGGATACGGAATAAATCCATTTAGCAGGTGATTTAATTAGGATGCAGTGTCTTTACTTGCCTTGACATGCACCGGACCAGTTCGAGTTTGGTGCAATGGATATGGACTAGAAAAAGGGCGGAAAAAGGGAAAAATTAAAACGAGGGAGGGGTGCGGCGGTGTGCTTGGAAGCTACGTGCGAGGAGCAAACGACGTACCAACTGAACAAGACCAAGTTCTAATTCAGCTGCAACAGCTTGCATCAAGCATTCAGGCGACGAAGAAGAATACTTGTACTGAAATATACAAAAACAAACGCTGCCGATCGATGGGTCCTCCTGTCACTGTCAGCGCCGATTGCAACAGCAACGTTGAAACCGCGCGCACGCATATATATGAAATGCAGTTTTATTTAGCTCGATCGAATAGTTCTTCTGCTCGCGCTTTTCGGGCCATTGACTGCGGCGCGGATCGGCGTTCATGGGCGCACGAAACGGTCGCTCGTGTGCGTGGAGGAGAAGGAAGGCGAAAATTCTGTGCAACAACCGGACACGGGTGGCGCTTGTTTATTGGCCCCGGTTGCGGGCGCGAGCGGTGTGTCGGCTGCATCGCAGGTCGCCGCGATTCGGGCCTGTCTGCCTGCCCCTGATCTTGTGCGCCCATTTGTTTACGACGCCCATAATAAAACGTGATCCATCGTCGACGCGCAGCTGGGTCTGGTTCCCGTACCCGGGCGGGACTAGTGGTTTCTCTGAACAAAATTTGGATAATCAGTGTTATCGATTTTGTGTTTTTCTTCTTTGTTCCTCGATCGACCGCACCTAATAATGGCTGGGACAAAGGTTTTGATTTGTGGTAAGTAAGTGAAGGAAGCCACGTGTGAGCTGCTCAGAGTGTGTTGTGCAAGCGTAATCTAATGCCTTGTTGTGCCTGGTAGGAGGGGCGGAGTATTTGGACACGCTGATTCCGTACATGGATCCGGTGGACGCCAATGTTGAGCGAGAGAGCACGACGACGATCGAGTTACGGGCGGAGGAGAGATGATGCCGGGCAGTCTGCGCGGGAACCGGCCGGCAAAGCGCGCGGCACAAGGGCCCGCTTGTTGTCGATCGCCTGAATCATCGGCGTGGCTGTCTGCAACGTGCACGCAGGACAGATGCTCTGCGTGCCGAGGCCGTGCGTGCGCGTATCAGGTGCACGGTGTAAGTGTAACTTCACGCCACGGCACTCGCCACCACTTCCTACATATGGCGCCCTTTGCGTGATACTACTCCATATATGCTTGATGCGTGCTACGATGATGACTCTTGCTTTGCTGCAACCAGGTGTAGCCAGCCGGCAATGCAAGTCTTTCACGCGTATATAACTGGTCTAAGTCACCGTAACACTTACGCCCGCAACCAGACGGCGAGGTTTCCTGGACGGAGACATGTTGCAGGATGGCCGGAACGCGGCGGCGCTCCGGCCAGCCACAGCGTCAACGATGCCCCAGAAATTTCAGCGCCCACCTTTCTGTTCCGTTCCTTGCTGAAACTGAAAGGAAATACCAGCCCATCAAAATAAAATGAGCCCAAGAGGCACTATAATGGGCTGGAACTCTGCACCTTCCTTGCTGAAACTGAAAGGAAATAGTAGCCCATCAAAACCAAATAAGCCCAACAAGCAGCACTATAATGGGCTGGCCCATGAAGGAGAGCTGCTCATCGACGTCTTCGTCCACCTCAGCGATCCCATCCAAACTCCCAACAACTGCCCACTCCACTCTCCACTCCGACGCTTCCGTGTCTTCCCGGCCTTCTGCAGTTCTGCTTCTCCTTCTCCACCTCCCTCCCTCGCGCGCGGCCGCACTCGAAATCCCAATCGCCGATCACCGCGATCCTCCTGAGCAATGCACCGGGCACTCCGCGCCGCCGCGGCGGTGGCCTCCGCGCGGCGAGCGCTGTCGTCGGCAGGGGCGGCGGCGCCCCGTCCCCGCCACTGCCCCCGCGCGCCGGGCTGGGGCGCCGCGGCGCCGTGGGCGACGAGGTGGCTCTGCTCCGGACGCGAGGCGCTGAGCTACGACGTGGTGATCGTGGGCGCGGGGCCGGCGGGGCTCGCCGCGGCGATCCGGCTCAAGCAGCTCTGCCGCGCCGCCGACGCCGACCTCTCCGTCTGCGTCCTCGAGAAGGGCTCCGAAGTCGGTGCGCCGCCTCTCCTTCACCCCCTTGCCACTATGGTAAAGGCGATGTGTTCCTTCTCGTCTGACGATATTCGTATTTTTTTTCCTGGTTTGTTTGCTCTGCAGGTGCTCATGTGCTGTCAGGGAATGTGTTCGAGCCCCGAGCACTGGATGAGCTGATTCCGAAGTGGAGGCAAGAGGATGTACGCTTTTCCGTCTTATATGCAATGTGTTGCGTTATTTACTTTTTGAAATTTTCTATCACATATTAGAGACCAGCATTACCTGTACCTGTGAGCTTGTTGTTGATCCATTGCACAATTGGCTTAGCCTCATCAACTGATCATGAGTACTTATCGAGTTTCCTATTCGATTTTACAACAACTGTAAATGACCACTGCTATGGGCACATCCATGTTGTGCTTAGAAATATCTATGTTGCTGTATAGTTTTTCTCAAATTATGATTTGTTGGGATGCAGTTTGGATTGCTGCAGATTGGAAATCACATGAGGGAGTGTTTTTTTTATGAGGTTATATTGTTTTTCACAGGCCCCAATCAAAGTTCCTGTCTCATCTGACAAATTCTGGTTTCTGACAAAGAACCAAGCCTGGACACTTCCATCTCCATTCGAAAACAAAGGAAACTACGTGATCAGGTATTTCACTGTTATACCATCAACATCCACGTCTACACCTTTATTTCTTAGGATATGCATCATTTCGATTCTCCTTTGCCTACAATTTTTCTCATTTCCAGTTTGAGTCAGTTGGTGCGTTGGATGGCCACAAAAGCTGAAGAGTTGGGTGTTGAAGTGTATCCAGGTTTTGCTGCTAGTGAGGTACCACCGCTTTCCATTCTCCAAACTCTTGTATGGAAGGACTAATATTTGTCTGGATTCTTCTCTAACAGATCCTTTATGATGAAAATCAAATAGTTACAGGCGTCGCAACCAATGATGTGGGTATTGCTAAAGATGGCACCAAAAGGGAAACTTTTCAACCTGGTGTAGAACTAAGAGGCAAGTCACCCCCTTGTAATCAAGGATATGATCCAGTCATCCATATGCTAAAATGCCGTGCACAATATTTAGTGTGCCAGCTGCCTTTCTTTTCTGTTTGGAATTTGGATAGGTGGATAGTGTCTATCCTTGTTTTTATGTGAGCTCTCTATCCCATTCTGGTTGTTCCATTCACATATCTATTCTCATGGTATGCAGGGCGAATAGCACTTCTTGCTGAGGGTTGTCGAGGCTCATTATCAGAGGTCAGGATAGGGAATCATACTTCCACAAATCTAATATTTGAAAGTTTCCATGCTCATATGTTTGCTAATGATGCTAAAGTGTATCCATATTTCAGAAAATAATAAGAAATCAGAAGCTCAGAGAGAGAGGACAAGGGCAACACCAAACATATGCTCTTGGAATTAAAGAGGTACAATGATGATTCGACCACTCCTGATTTCCAAATGGCTGGTTCTAAATTTAAATGAAACCATCTGTAAACCTCATAATGAATGCAAGGTCGTTTGCTTTCACTTAGACTATTTGCATTCTATTTAGGTTTGGGAGATTGAAGAAGGAAAGCATGATCCAGGTTCTGTTATTCACACTGTTGGATGGCCTTTGGACTCAAAGACCTATGGAGGGTCATTCCTCTACCACCTTGATAATAGACAGGTAAGTCTCATACACATTGTCATTTGATGCACTTTGTATGATTTCTGTCATACCAGATGCAACATGAACTTCAGGTTTAGCTTTTCCAGTAAACAAGACAAAAATGCTAATGTAAGGAGGTTGCATTCCACAAGCTAAGTAATACAACAACAACAAGAAAGCCTTTTAGTCCCAAGCAAGCTGGGGTGGGTAGGCCAGAGATGAAACCCACAAGAGCCAAAACATAAGAACAATCGAGAAAGAGAGGAAGAAGGAAAGGAAGAAAAGGGGGAGGAAAAGGAAAAAAAATCAAATAGGAAAGGTTAAAAAAGGGGGAAACCGAAAATCAAGGTTCTGGCACATGAATTGCTGGCTTCTACATTCTCCTGTCTATGGCTAGCTCCTTGTCGATATTCCAAGAACATAAGTAATAAAAACACTATTTGCTATTGCCTATGCTTAGTGAAGTACTTTCCTTTTAGTCTGCTCAGAAGATGTCTTGGACCCACCAATTGATCACTTATCACCCAGCCTTTTGATTGTTGAGTGGATAACTTAATATGGTTTTCCTTTCATAGTATTTAATTTTCTGCACTGGTAGTTCAGATATTTACCTTATGCATGGCTAAAATAGTACGTAATTGTACTAAATATACTATATGCTCTCATTTCCCAGCTAGCAATCGGCCTGGTCGTTGCACTGGATTATCGCAATCCTTTCCTTAGCCCTTATGATGAATTTCAGGTATGCCTCCCCCCTTTTATGACCTTTATGAAGGAATGATGGTAGCATTTGAGAATAGAGACCCCTCCGTAGTAGTATCCCAGTGTAATCTATTGTTTAGTACAACTTAGGGCCAACACCTCTTTGTTTGTTGGTCACCAATATTAAAGATGGACGTTTAGAACCCCTCCGTAGTAGTATCCTAGTGTAATCTATTGTTAGTACAACTTAGGGCCAACACCTCTTTGTTTGTTGGTCACCAATATTAAAGATGGACGTTTAGAAGTCATACGTTTTTTGTACGATTTAATGGATAGATGGATATTTATTTCACTGGAAATTTCCTATAATTGTGTTTCAGAAATTTAAACAGCACCCTGCTGTAAAATATCTTTTGGAAGGTGGATCAGTTATTCAGTATGGTGCCCGAACTTTGAATGAAGGTGGTTTCCAGGTGAGATGATGTTCCAAAATGCATCACAATTGTGTGGGAAATAGAAAAAAATAAGCTATATCGGTGATCCATATCAATCATTTGATTAGTTTCTTGCATTTCAGTCATTGCACCTAGGCATCAGTATTGTAATGCATGCCTAATGTTATTGATTAACTACATAGTGTTCTTTGAGAGCTGAAGTTTCAACTAATCTGTCATTATGCTATGCATTGCAAGTTTCAACACTTCCTCTGGCATTTTACTTATGTTACTCAGAAGAGCTGCCTATAGTAAGTTTTTTTTCTTATTCGCGATGATGATAAGACGCTGATGGAGTTCATATAAAATTTCAGTCCATCCCATATCCAGTTTTTCCTGGAGGTGCAATTATTGGATGCTCTGCAGGATTTTTAAATGTTCCCAAAATAAAAGGATCCCATACGGCTATGAAATCAGGTATTACTGTACTATTTTTTCTTTGTATTTTAACTGATTTTATATTTCACTAAGTTGCCAGCTTTGTTGCTTTAATTGCAACTCTGTTTCAATGCTGATATTATACGCTTTTTTTCACTGTTTTTCATTGCTAAATTGTGCGTATTCATTTAGTGAAATGTTAATTACAGTACGTTGATAGGCATTGTACTGAAGGGAGTGGTGTGTAATAATAGGTATGCTTGCGGCGGAAGCAACTTTCAAAGCTCTTGTTGAAGGGTCTTCCATGGAAGTGTACTGGGAGAATCTCAAGAAGTCGTGGATTTGGGAAGAACTTCACAAAGCTAGAAATTATAGACCAGTATGTGGTTATTTTATGTCCCCAACCATTCTGAGAGAAAAAAGAGAAAGCGAATTATTATTGAGCATGGTATGATGTTAATGGCACTTGTCACTTTTGTTTCCAGGCATTTGAATATGGGTTAATTCCAGGCATGACATTGTCTGCACTGGAACGGTGAGTCTCCTATTTAATAAATTACCGAAGTTTTGTCTTTCAGACATTTTGCTAGGTTGGCTCACTCATGTTGATTTGTTTAACTATTAGCTACATATTCAAAGGAAAGTCGCCTTACACATTGAAGCATGGAAGACCTGACCATGAAGCAACCGAGGTGAGTGCCCAGTGCTAACATTGCTTTTAGTGCTCACACTTCATTAAAAGTTGTATGCATAGCAATAGCAATGTTTCATTTTACCATTAGTGAAACTGACATAACATTTCCATTTTTGGACAGAGGGCAAATCTACACACGCCCATTGAATATCCTAAACCAGATGGACAAATAACATTTGATGTCCCAACTTCCTTATACAGGTAATAATGCCTGCACCAAGTGATGAAAGGCTTTTAGCCTGTCCATTCCGTTTCTTTTACTAAATATCCAGAAATGCCATGGGGTCAGCAGTATACCAAATATGTAGAAATGGCATAGAGTTGATTATATTAATCTTTCACTCTGAGATTATTAGCAGTACCTCATTTTCGAGCGCATAGTGATTTGAGCTGAACGTTGGGAAGCTATTGATTATATTCTAGAGGTCTACACCTTTTATTTTTGTGAGTTCGAAGTAACGTGATCGCTACAGGTACACTTTCAAACAATACATTTTTCAGTCTCTCATTTCATCACCGATCATCCTTTTGTGTAGGAGCAATACAAACCATGAGCATGATCAACCTCCTCATCTTCGTCTGAGAGATCCTATGATACCTCAAAGAATAAACCTTCCCCTGTATGCTGGACCAGAATCACGTTACTGCCCAGCCCGTGTTTACGAGTATGTAAATTAGCCATGCATTGAGTTTGTTACTCGGTTTTAGTACTGTGTCCAAAACAAATAATGTAAAAAAATTTGTTCTCCATGTTTTTTATGTAGATATGTGTCCGACGAGAATGGTGACCCAAAACTTCACATAAATGCACAAAATTGTCTTCACTGCAAGGTAAATTCTTTCTTTTAGTGTTGAAATTCTGTACTACTGCAGTATATATTAGATCTGCACTGCATCCTCAAATTTGTATACTGTATACCATGCATCTTGATTGAAATTTTAGTGGTAGGGAGGCATATCTATCACCATTCACTGTACTGAATTTAACTTTCCTTTTATTTTAGCGATTGTAATCACAAATTGACAGTCAATGTGACATATCTCACGGTTCAGGGTGCCATGTTATTTCTTAGCCGATTAATAATTGCAATTATGTTTGTTGTGATAAACTAGTTCAAACTTGTTGCTTCCTTTGCCTCTGCTCGTTGTTCCCACTTCTGAATGATTTGTTGACTCTATTTGCAGGCGTGTGACATAAAAGATCCGAAGCAGAACATCGAGTGGACTGTTCCAGAAGGTGGAGGCGGGCCTGGCTATACAGTAATGTAGATATCATTGAGGAACTATGATGATTGGGAAGTGTAAAAATTAGTTTAGCGCAAGTCATACACTCCATGTTCCAGCCGAACCTGTCGACTTGAGGTGAAAGCCGCATCATGTGGTGCTCCACTGGCAGTGCATAGGATCTGCTACGATTAGGATGTGCTGTGTTAATACTACTTCTCAATACGGATCAGAAAGGCTTATGTCAATTCATTGCATTTAGCTATGTATGCAAGGTAAATTGAACCGAGCGCGGCAATCTGTCAATAATTAAGGACTGTATGCGAAGTCTCTAGTGGGTTATTATATGTCTATAGTGGAGGGTGTGTTGTACAAGATAGATATTACTGTTAATAGAATGCGCAGTTCCTGTAAATGACAACGATTTTTGGGACTTGTGTATAATGTAGATGACAAAATGCACTTTGTGGAATGGTTACACATGGGCCGTGGGCAAGGATTTCCGTCGAGAAGAACCGCCGGCACGAGGAATGGGCCTGGGCCACGGCGATCTATAGCTGGACACTTCAGTGTGAGAACAGGCAATTGCAGGAACCAGCTGAAATGAGAGAGTGAGATCCATGGCCGAACAGTTCTATCTTGGCCAGCGTCCAACGGTAACATGTAACAGCACATGATTGAGTAGGTAAGTGGGATTGGGATATAAAACGATATCTGCAGCTCTGAAGTGAGGACAGAGTTTCGCAGCAGCCCGAAAACACGGACGCCTAATACCGGCATACGTTGCTGTGAGCATATGCACGAAACAACCTATACTGCCACCAGGAAGTCATAAACCATGTGTTCCAGTGCAGTGGCCGCAGCCTGTAGTGTCTGCTACTGCTTGCTGACAGCGAGTTGTAGCTGGCTCCAAAAGAACCAGATACGTTCCTTTGCAACCCGAACATGTAATCTAATCTAATGTAATAAAAAAAACCTGTAAAAAGCGTATGTAATCTAATATAATGTAATAAAAAAACCTGTAAAAAGCGTATGGTCCAGCCTCCAGCGTGATGCACGGGGGCTTTGCTTGCTTCTCTTCCCCTCAAGAAACTTTAGTTAAACAAGGAGAAAAGGGGTAATACAGGAAGATGCAATAATAGAACCATGGCATTCATCAGTAACGACATTGTAGTATTCTGTATTCGCTATCTGCGATTTGCAGATGACGCTGAAGAATTCAGAGACCTGAAAGCACATGCTGATAGTGGATCCTACTCCAATTAACAAATACAAAATTGACTATCACGTGCTGCCATCGGATCCTATTGGTCCATGCATTCTTCAGTGGTGGCGTCCAAACAGCCTCTAGTGACGCTGCCGCAGGAACAGGAATGACTTGTTGAGACGGGTCCGAAATCTATCGCCTGCTCGTGAGTGTGATAGTACAGACAGCAGGACACGTTTCCGTCCTACACAGCTTCGAGGTTGGTCCATGGCTGAAGAACGTGTCTGTCGTCGACCCTATTTTAGTTGAAGCAGGGGATACGAAACGAGGTCTCCAAAGATTATTCAAATATTTTCCAGGTAACGACTAGTGAATGAAGATCTGAACCTTCTTCTACTGAATAAAAATGAATAATCCGAACCAATAGTGGAGACCGAAAGCAGTATCTCCATGGGCAATCACATTGTATAGTGGCAATGCAGATGAAGTAAAGAATCACCTTCCCATGCGAACGACCAAGATGAAGAGCGAGCAGAATGAGCTGGTTGTATCCTCTATTCATAGGCGCAATGCCTAAAAATAACGAGATTACATTCCTGAACAATGATTGTT
This sequence comes from Chloris gayana, assembly GCA_031894775.1. NCBI lineage: Eukaryota > Viridiplantae > Streptophyta > Magnoliopsida > Poales > Poaceae > Chloris > Chloris gayana. The sequence continues at coordinate 114,840 of JAUNZO010000437.1, forward strand.
TGCAGCTAATAATCTACACAGGAGCATACATACTACCACCAATAATAACTCTCATTGCCTAGAACCATCCTAACAATCAAACCAACAGACTAGAATGGTGCGTGAAATGAATAGATTGAAGAGAAGAACAGGGGCACTAAAACGAACGAACCAATCCAATGCAGCAGCATCAACGAATCAATCGCCGTCCACCTTGTTGTTGTCTTCCTCCTCGGCGTGTCCCTTGAGCTTGAGCTTCTCCTTCTCGGCCCTGAGCTCCTCCGCCTCCTTGATCCAGAGGTCGGCGAACTCGCAGTCCTTGTACCGCTCGAACCACGGCCCGCCGCAGGTGTAGTGTATGGCCTTGGGCCGCGTGGCCGGGTCGTCGGGGTCGACCCTGTTGTGGCCGACGAGGAAGTTCCAGACGAAGGGCAGCTCCCCGATCTCGTCGTCGTCGAGCCAGGCGAAGCGGTGGAGGAAGGCGCCCGTCTGGGTGCTGACGACGTCGGGCGTGAGCGCGGCGACGTTCTTGGGGTGCGCGCAGTTGTAGAGCACCATGGAGGACCAGTTCTTGCGCGGGTACACGGTCTGGATGGCGCCGTCCATCTTAGTGGCCTCGGCGGGCTTGTACTCGTGCTTGACGCAGGCGACGGCGAGGCGCGACGCCTCCTCGTCCGTGGGGATGCAGGCGAGGAGGTCGGCGAGGTCGGCCAGGTAGAGGAAGTCGCAGTCCACGAAGAGCGCCCATCCGCGGTACCCCGCGAGGTACGGGGTGAGGAAGCGCGTGAAGGAGAACTCGGTGCTCTCGGTGGGCCCGCGCGCCCGCCAGTAGAGCCCGCGGCGCGGAGGTCCGTCTGGCGGATGGGGCGCACGTCGAGCGGCACGGAGGAGCGGCGGAGCAGGCTGCGGCGGCACACCTCGTACGCCTCGTGCTCGCGCGGGTCGTACCCGACGAACACGCGGAACGGCTCGCCCGGCGGCGGGAGCAGCGGAGACGGCGGCGACACCGTCATGGCGAGATGGATCTGGTGGGGCGGCGGCGTGGATGGGGGAGATCAGGAGAATGGAGGAAACGCGGCCGCGATTTAATGGCGGCCGGGGAACGAAACGGGAGATTGGAACGGGGGAGGCGTGGGCCTGCAACTAAAGATGGCGAGCCACAGGAAACCTTGGGATGGATGGGATGGAAAGCAAAGAATCCGATGGTTTTGTTTCCCGGGGACGGGGGAGCTAAAAATAATGCGTCAGTTTACACCATATGGGTCAATGACGTGTGGAGCAGGAGTGGACCCGGGTCTCGTGCGAGACCCACGTAGTCAGTGGGACAGGTCAGTGCATGTGTCGGTGACAGATGGTTGTACGGGTGCGGGGATCGCGGTGAACGGGAAGCGGTGGTGGCGTTCTCTGCGCGCTGGCGATGGCATGGCAGGCCGCGGCGCGGACATGTCGGTGGTGGAGCAGCGGCCGTGGGATTCGCCGGGGTGGGAACGCGGCCGCCGCGTGGAAATCAGGGGTGGCACGCGCGCAGGTTGTGGCCCCTGCTGCGGCTGCTCGGCCATGTGCCTCGGGGACGGAAAGCGCGTGTGTCGGCGACGGGAAAGCGCGCCTTGGCACGCGACGGCTCGGTGCTCAGAACGATATGCAACGGAGAACGGGAACTAGCTGGCCCGTTGACAAGCCCACAAGCACCTGTTTCTTACCGGCCTTCTCATTGGAAGATACTGGGCCTTACAGGTGGGCCACTAGAATTAGAAGCCCACCAGCTACCGCGGCTTGCTCAGATTCGAGAGCGCAGGCCGACCGCCCACTCTATACAGGGCTCACCGTTTCGGCGTTTCCTACCCAGACTCTGAACCCAATCCCCTGCCTATAAAGCCAGGGCCGCCTTCTCCTCGCTCCCCTCGTCATAAGGAGAGAGTCCAGCACCCGGTCCAACGAACCGAACCAAACCACCATCACCGCACCGCACGCCCCCATCTCAACGCCGTATAAAACCCGTCCCCGTTCGAAACGTTTGCCTCCTCCGTCCGGACTCCAAAACCTGCGCACTGAACCATGGCGTCCGCGGCGGGCGTGGACCCCACGCTGCTGGGGATGGGGCTGCGCAGCGGGAGCGGGGCGTGGGGAGGAGGAGGCAGCGGCGGCGCCGGACCCTCGGCCGCGCCGGCGCAGTGCGGGACGCAGGAGCCGACCGTGGACCTCGCCAAGCACCCCTCCGGGATCGTCCCCACCCTCCAGTGAGTGCCCGCGCCATCCGAAATTTCGCGGTGATGCGTGTGTGCTGTGGATGCAAGAAAATCTAAACGTGGTTGCGGAAGCGGGGGATTGTGGGTGGGCTTGGTTGGGGTTGATCGCTCGCGTCTCTGGGTTTGATCTGTTTCGCGTTTTCCTGAAGGCGGTGATTCCCCTGGGACTGGGAGGGGATAGGGGTTGCCTGAACTGGGAACCGATTCGGGGTGGTTTCTTGTGGCCTTGTGGGCGACAGGATTCTTATATGGTTTTGCTTCAGGTTGATTTCACCAGGATTCTGACTGAATTCTTGCTCGATTGCACCCAATTCGGGGTTGCGTTTCTTGCTCGATAATTTGAACTCAATAATGCTTAACGAATGATGTAACATGACCAATTCCTGCCATCTTTACATTTTCTGAAAGTTCGAAATCGAAGTAGGCAATTGATGATTTTGTAGTGGGGAAAATATGAGCTGTTTGATTATGTAGCGGTGTGGGGCTGTGTTCAACCAAAAGGGAATAGTAGCAGCATTAGGTTCATGGAAAAGAGCATGATATGGTTCTTGGCGTTCCAGTAAAATTGGAAGGTCGCCCGGTTTTACCAATTCGTGGTTCTTGACGTTCCTGTAAATTAGTTGTTGCCATCTTAGCTGCTGCAGACTTGCAATTTAGAGTTTTTTTTTCGGTCCTGGTTTTGTGCCAAAGGATTGTCACGTTATGTGTGCTTAATTTTCTGCCAATTTTTTATATACAGTTCTAACCATCTTTTGTTCAACGTCTCAGGAACATTGTCGCAACGGTGAATCTGGGCTGCAAGTTGGATCTGCAAGAAATAGCTAACCGTGCGCGCAATGCAGAGTACAATCCGAAAGTATGGTTCTGGCTACTTCTGATTTGTTGTTAGTTTTGCACATAAAACATGACACTATAAAAATTCATTGCAAACTTGTAGTGTGAACTGGAATCTCACCTTGATCTTGGTTGCTTGACAGCGTTTTGCTGCGGTTATCATGAGGATAAGGGACCCAAAGACAACTGCACTGGTGTTTTCTTCAGGGAAGATGGTTTGCACTGGTGCCAAGACCGAAGAACAATCAAAGCTTGCTGCAAGGAAGGTAAATCATATTGTTCATCATTTAGTTCATATGCTTGGACTGATGGAAACTAATTTCACATTCTTCTATCTCACAAATGTTATCTGGCATTATCTAAATTTTCTAAAAATTGTTTCAGTATGCAAGGATTATCCAAAAGATCGGCTACCCAGCTCAGTTCAAGGTAATGCTATTTCTGGCTTTTAATTCATTAATATAAGAATATACTTTCGTGATTCCCTATCTTGACAAAAATGAATTCTTGTGAGAGCAGGATTTCAAGATCCAGAATATGGTTGCCTCATGCGACGTCAAATTTCCTATTCGTTTGGAGGGCCTTGCTTTGACCTGTGGCGTCTTTGCTCATGTAAGTTTGCAGTTGTCCCATTTGCTCTAACCTGCGACATGTCTTCAATTCATTGATAAGGATATAGAATTTTGTCCCACCTTCTGGTCTAGTTTGTTTCCCTTGTGCCATGTTGAAACCCTTGAAAGTAGTGCATTAGCCTGAAATTATTAATAATCTGATGCTGGCCTTGATGTATCGCAGTATGAACCAGAAATCTTCCCGGGGCTGATCTACCGTATGGCAGAGCCAAAGATCGTTCTCCTCATCTTCGTCTCTGGCAAGGTCGTTCTCACAGGAGCCAAGGTGCGTGAAGATCTATACACTGCCTTTGAGAACATATACCCGATGCTCGAGCAGTTCAGGAAACGGCAGCAGTACAGGTAAGACTACGACACTGGGCTCTTGTCGCCCAATTGCAGAGGTAAAACGCCGTTCTGGGGGCTATCTAACACGAATTCCTGATTTCATACAGAGAGGAGGCGGGTCCATCTTGGGAAATGGCGCGAGGAAGTTTGGGATCTGCCTACAACTGTACATAAGAACTGGGATGTCAGGATTCTTAGACACACGCTGCCGCTCGTGCCAATGTTTTTTCTTCCTTTTTTGATGTTTGGAGGATTACGATAGCAAGGCAATTGATCCAAGAACTCGTAAACAGTCTGAGCTAAGGCCTAGCCTGAGCCTTCACAGGACCCAGAAATAGTGTATCACAGTGTCTTCTGTCTTTGATAGGATGTCTGACTTCGCAATTTTAGTTTTATTTCTTTGGCATTCTGTTGCTTTTTTTTTCACCCAGAGTTAAAAAAGATCGTGAACCTCTTAGGAAAGTTCGATTCAAAAAGTTGTAAAGTAATGATAAACGTTCTTGAAATGCATTGTGACGGTGAAGTTAGTGGCCAGAAATTGCTTACAATTATGTAACATGCGAGAATATCATCTGTAAAATCTGAAGAAACATATACTACTAATGTTTCAAAGTTTGTATTTCTGATTTCTTCACAATAAAAAAAATCAAAATATACTTCTGATTGTTTTTGTTAGAAAGATCTCTTGGTACTGGGACATTGCAAAATACGATACTAATCATTTCAAATCATCGAATATAATGAAAATCACTGAATGCAACACATATCAATCTTCACCATGGATCTTCAATCTGTTTTTAAGGAAAATAATATACGTACTTCTGGGTTGTGCGGCTCTGTTTTCCGACTCTAACGTCGTGATAATTCTCATGTACCGGCAGGTGTCGATGTTCAACTTTCCTAGTGCACCTGGTCCACGCCGTGATGCTTGCATATCAGTCGGAAGACAGAGTCGCAATACTGGGTCGGATGTATAGCAGGGCTCGCTTTAAAAGTGCTGAGGGTTACTTACTTGTTCATGGGTCAAGTTGTTCAGATCTGGTTGGTTATTGGGCTGTAGAGGGGCCCAACAACTGCCACCATTGGCAATTTTTTTTGTTTGTTTACCACCAGCCCACCACCGACTTGGAATACACAATACAGTAGGCCACCCCAAAACCCACACGGGCCACGGCCGCCGCACGCGATCCAGGGACCAGGGAGGCGGAGCGCGCGGAGAGGGAAAGAGGAGACGCCGCCGACCTCCACATCACCGGCGCACCGGCAGCGGAACTGGAACCGGTACTTCATCACTCCATCTGTTCACCCCTTCCCTCCTCCGCTTTCTTCCTGGCGCCTGCACGCATTCTGGCGGCTTGTTGCGTTTCAGCCGATAGGGGCACCAATAGCGTTGACCCTGCGACCCCATTTTGGCACTCGTACTGTTTGATCGTAGTCGCAGCATCTGAATTGTCGTATTATCCATGACTGTAAATTTTTGACTGGGTGATGGCAATATCCCAACGTTTTTACAATACCCTGCTATGGCAAATAGAGTTAAAAGTCATCAGAACGTTTTTTAAAAAAAATATGCAGTGGGCTTCCAGTATCTAAATTTCTTGTCCGGTATCAACATTTTGCAGAGTATTAAGGTCTTTAGCTCATCAAGTTGGAGAATATCACCTGCGAAATAGAAAACTACAAAGATAGGCAAACAATTAAAAAGTAAGTAGTAACATACTGACATGGTAAAATACAGCCTGATATTGGTTCTCCACTTCTGTGTTAATTACAGAACATATTAATCTGGAAGGATTGTTGACGTTTGGACGATCAAGTAAACCAAACTAACACTTGAATTTATTTTAGATTTTTTAAAATAACTGTTTTATCCCTTGGAATGAAAGGCAAAGTGTTGACCTGCACAATATTGTGACCCCATTCTGCCTAGAACAAGCATTTTAGATCAAGTCAATTGACCTTGTCTAGTCCTATTTCTTTTCCAGATTTTGACGAGTAGTCTATCTAGCTGTCTTTCTGTTGAACACGATAAAATACTTTCATCAATTAAGATCGAAAATATACTTAGACTTATTAGAAGTAACAACTTATGGACAGGGTGCATTTTCTGTGAAGGACTGAACTGAATGGCAGAATGAATTCAGGAGCTACTCAGAATCTTTCTCAACTGCAATATCCCTGGTTTATTTAAATGTATGCAAATCATTGAAAACAGTTATGCATGAAGTTCTAACAATGTTAGGAATCTTTCTAGGATGGTAGTGATCAACGACATTGATGTGAGTGAATGATTATTCTGTTCTTGAACAATCGTACTGTCATCATACCGAACCTGCACCATATCACATCCAGTATTGTTTAGGTCAGTAGTCAAATTGTTATAGGATATGTAAGGTTCGGCTGCTTCTTTTGTAAAGCAGTTTATGTAGGCTTTCAGACATACTGCAAGTTATGCTGGGTGAATAAATAATAATTTATTTGAAGGAGATACACTTTGACTATGATTGAAAGGGTGGCCTGTATTGGTTGATATGACATTTGCATAACATAGGATAAGAAGGATGACTGTGTGAAACACAAATATAATAGTTTCTTGACTTAGATTGTTATCCAACAAGGGGAGTGACTTGTTACTCTAGGCTTCCTTGTGATCTGTTCAAGGCATTTAAATAGCCTGACTATTCTACATATTCCACCAAACTGAATTGCATATTTGCTGGTAATGCAATGGTGATCATTGCTATCACTATTCAGTTCTAAACGCCAAGAATCTCGTAAGACAACAATTTACATTTATCTTTTTTTATATGATGCAACAGTTTATATGTTTGTCTCAAAGAAAAAACAATTTATATGTTTGCTATTTTGATGAACGTTAGCTTAGCTTATACTTCAATGATTTATATCCCAAATGTTAATTTGGATGAAATAATATTAAGACTGGCATATGCTTTTTGAGCAGCTCTCTGGCTCATGTGAGAACTCTGATATATCCATGGTGCTAAACATAGTGAGAATCATTCTGTTTCCGACTTGCAGTGCCGATCAAAAGGGTTCCTCTAAATGATTTATTATCCAGCTTGCATTATCGCAAAGTTTCTCAATTGCAACCGTGGCCTGTGAAAATGATCTCTCAAAGGCCAACCTGCTAGTACGGCCTGGAAAGCTAGCAATAATTTTTGTGCTCATACGTTCCTATCAGTAAACAGGAAAGTTTCTATATTCTGATGGCATTAACATTATTTATGGGAGTTCCTACTATAGTGTTAAATTCCCTTATGGGATCTAAAGCCAGTTTTAGAGTCAGCTAATTGATAATGTGGCCCGCAAACCCACATATTTTTGTCGTACATGACCAAATGATAGACCTCCAAGATTGGCCTGACAAAGAAAGATGGTATGATAGACATCAAAGTGAAATGATAAAACATGTTGCTTTCTAAAGAACTGGGAGTCCACCAACTAGGAATATTTATCTTCAACATCGGCACTGGGGACTTACTGAACTGAAATCCTACACGTGGTTCAGGATGCTGAATAAAGATTCCGTAATCTTGCAATTGTTTGGTTTTTTTGCACCTATGAATTTGCTTGGAACATTTCTGTCACATAGTTGAGATTCTGTTCATAGTTAGTGCCTACAATAATTCATGGAAACCTCTGATTGGACACCCTCACGAATTTCTTTTACGATAAGAAAGATTGGTCTTTGCCATACCATAGTTAAAATTGAGCTGGCACTGTTTCAGAACAGAAGTATAGAGATAAAAAGAAGGTGATATGTTCTGTATGGGAAGAAGGTCCCATGGCAATGTTAACTATGGGAGAGGGGTGCAATGGTTGGTTACAAGGCCATGTGCAACGGGAGGGCACGAGTGGGGAACAGGGGTTGCACGGGATAACATGGGAGCCATGTCTCTCCATGTTGCCTAGTGTGTATTTGTGTACAGCTTTCACTGCTGGCTTCCTCTGGCAATGGAATAACCACCAATGACTCATAATTCCCCCACTTCGCCTTTTACATCTCTTAGCCTTTTCCTGCCTCTATTAGCAACCAAAAGGAATGGAAGTTTACTATTTTCCTCTTTTCTCATTTTGCTTTGGCAGATCCTATTTCGATTGGCGGTCATGCTTGAGGAGAATTCATTCTCTGAGATATGATACTTTGCTTAGTCTGAGTTTTTTGACAAATGGAATAAAATTGATTCCTCAAAAGGTGTCAAGTAGTCAGCTTTGAGTTTGGAGTATTTAGGAGAGCTGTCGATCTACCGTTTCCTACTGAATCGTGATAGATGGAGTTGCAGGGGAGGCCTTGCATGCTCTGGTCGTGGGAAAAAGATTGTGCATCTTGCCTGCGACACTTACTCGTTGCTTAAAGTTTCTGCACCGTTCTAACGAAATGGATATCTGGAATAGGTTCCTGAAGCATTACAGATTTGGTTCGCTCACCGAATCATGAGGCATGACAGACGAGCTGAGCAAAGCACAAGAAATATTCACCTCAGCGACTCAGTGTACAGGTAGCACGCATATTCAGTTGAAATGGACTTTTGACGGGATCATGGGCACCATGACGCTCAGATCGATAATCTGTGAGGACAATTTCACTCAAGTATTTGGAATCTTTGCAGTAAAACCATGATAGCTTGGACGATGACACTTTAACCCAACTACAAGCTCACAGCTCTGATTGTTACACGGGCAGGACTCCTAATTAAGAGTGTGACCAATTATGAAAGTTCAGAGGTATCAGAGAAGGCAATTGCTCTGAGATGAAAGCCGATCTGTATGTTTGTTGAATAGCTTTGGTCCAGCTCATATATACTTGGGCATCAGTGTAATTCACACGCCAATGGTCAGCTCTTCAGTTTCCTCACCGTCACCTAGTGGCACCAGTCTGGCGCCTTTCCGGGAAACGTTGTGCGCGGTAGTACATCAGCATTTCTATGCAAGATTGCCTATCTTTGTGTTGCATCCACTGTTTTCCTAGTTCCAGATGTTGGAGTATAAACATCTATAATCTGCTGGAATCAGGATACTAACACCATTATCGCATACAAATTCACACAGGGACAACCAAATTGGCCGGTTCTCTTTCATTGTGGCAGTTGAAGCATTGTTGTCAACAGTTGGTCCTAGCTTCACTTGTTGGTTAGGTGTTTCTCAAAAGGTAAATGGAGTGCACCATAGAGCTTTGCACAGATGCACACCACACAAGGGCAGGAGGGTTATAGGGGGGGGGGGGCAACAGTTGGCATGTCGAGCCAATGACAGCTCTTATCTTGGACAACACAACCTTGGATTGTTGCTGCAAGGGAAATGGTCCTCAAGGCACAGGTAGCCAGTGCTGTGCAGTCTTTATTTGTTCCAAGAAAGAAGCTTCCTTTTTCTCTAATAAGGCCAGCTTAATTTGTGTTAGCTTCTGTATCTACATGTGCTCACTGCTCAGCTTGGGTAAGACGAGATGAGAGCGGTTGAAGGACAGGAAGGGGATCGATCCGTGCTCTGATTTGCTGGGATGCTGTTCAATTCCTTCAGGCGCAAGCTCTAATAATTATGCGAGCTTAAGAGTCACGTCTCGGCATGTGATTGGTTGGGAGGTATGCTTGCAAGGTTCGTGGTTAAACTTGATCTGGTAGGTGGTCCAGCTGCGCAAAGCAAGCAAGATTTGTAGTTTTATCTTGCAATCATGGGTGGTTCGTCAGTTTGATTAGTTACTTGCGGCAAGATTGAAGAGGACAAAGGAAATAAATATGATGAATATGGCGTCTCCAGCAACACGGGACCATATAATATTTGTGTTTTCACTGGATCATTACCGATGGCTCATCATCACCGCGGCTCACCGGGGACCAGTATCACTTCGCGGGGGTCTACCGAATGTCTAACGTCAACGTTTCGTTTTAGCTTGATGACGTTAAGAGGCATTTTTTCCGTTGGTAACTATATATATATGACTTGAAAGTTCAAAAGCAGTTTTAGGAATTCTAGTAATTTAACCTTCACTCATACAATCTAAATATATTTTCTTGTCATATATAGCAACCAAGTTTACAATGTACTCCCTCCGTTTATTATTACATGTCGTTTTAGAGTTGGACACGGAAATTAAGGAGAAATTAAAAAGATGGGTGCACTGAAAACGAAGAGGAGAGAGATAGAGATAGGAAAGTGGGAATATTGTATTGCGAAAAAGCGAAAAGGTGTATTGGGAACCGAGAATGACATGTAATTGGAGAAAAAATGAGAAAGGTTAGAATGACATGTAAATATGAATACTCGGGAGTAACTTTCTACGCATACATATAGTACCTCTCTCTCTTGAATTCACAAAAGCTTTCTCCCTCTCTTTTATCACTAGCAGAAAAGCAACCTCTGCAGGCCAAAACCCGCTTGTCGGAGGAAAAGATTAATGCTGCCACGTGGTAGCATCCGGACCCACCTAACGGAGGGTTAACACGACCACGTCATCACCGGAGGCTAGCCCGCGTCCGTACGGGCGGCCAGGAAACGATCTTGGCGCCTTACTCAAAGACGCCCGCCTCGCACGACCTCGACGCCTTGGTCGAGGGGCTCCGCCCGCACGACCTTGGTCACTCGACCCTCACACTCGATCTCGTGACTCGACCACCAACCGCATTTAATTCCAATCGCCCGGCGCCCACGTGGGCGTGGCTCGGGAATCATTGGAGGGAAGCCGAGCCCATCCCTCCTCGCCGCCACCTGCTCCCGTCGAGCACGCCGACGGGACGTTCCGTTCTCGTTGCACGGCGGGAGTTGGCGTGGACCGCGAGCTCCGGGGAGCCGCTGCTCACTACTCGTACGGACGTACGACCCCCGTCACGCACGTCGAACAGGTGTAGCTCAAGGTCGAGCTCGAGCTACACCTCGTTCCGCACGACCTTTCCCCACAAGCTCGAGTCGCAAAGAGACCCATACCCGTACCTCGAGCCTATCCATCATACGCTTGACGTAAAAGGACGGGCATGGCTTGTCCAAATCCAACCACTCTATGAACAGCGCTACCCGCGGCTCCCCCAATTGCGGGACACTCCATCTCGACGCTCGTCGCTACGAGAACGATGCGACCGCCCGATCAACCCGGACGGAACGTACGACCGGTAGGCTGATCGGACAACACCGAAACTCGACCATCCCACTCTTCCTTCTCTCTTTTGTAACTCGGGCCCCACCCCCGTGACTATAAAGGGGTGTGACTCTTCTATACACGGGACGAACAAACAAAGAGACAGACGTTACCTATTTGCACGGGACTTGGAGCACGCTCCTCTCCCACCACTATCGTATTCGCATTTCCATCTTGGCGCAAGGAACACGACGTCGCGAGACACCCCGCCCCCCCGGCCGGACGTAGGGAGCTTTCCCGAACCAGCCTAAACCTTTGTGTCTTCCCTTGTGCACCATCCGGCCAAAACGCGCGACCCCGGGACGAATTCTACGGCCGGTGGTTCGAACACCGACGGTTGGCGCGCCGGGAAGGGGCCGTTGCGCGTTTCGTCACACTTCTTTCGGCCCACATGGCGCGGATGGTCGATTCCGAGCCTTCGTTCCGGGCTCCCGGCACTATTGTGCGCTTCGGGAGCCTTGATTTCGTGGCTACCTCCGAGCGGACGCCGGCACGAGCCGAGCCACCGGCGCCGCAGGCCCGGTGGCAACCCTCGTCACCGCGAACGTGACACGACTTAGTGCTCTCCCGGGAGCGACCAACCCCCGGAGGGAGAGTTCGTGGGGATGGTAATCCATCCCTCCGAATCCCTCTTCGACCTCCTCGACGTCGGGGAGGAGGAGGATTCGGACCGGGGCAGCGGTGATGAGGCCCACGGCCCCGCTCGCGAGTGCAATGTAGTGCACGCCGAGGCAGCGGGTGCCCGAGTGCCGGGGACTAGCCGCGCCGGAGCCCGGCGCCTCGGGAACCCCTGCGACTCACGCGCGCACACCGCGCCTCCGGCGGTGACGACCTCCGGACTCGCCTCCGGGCTAGGCGCCCGGAGCTCGAAGAGGCCCGCCGTGGCCTCGACGAGGAGACCGCGGCGGTAGAGCGGGAGTTGCAGCAACGGCGCTAGCATGCGGAGTGCAACGCGTGCTTGAGGGCTCGCCACGTCCAACGAGCAGATCGTCGACGATGCCGGGGCCGAGACCCAGCACTTCCGCGCGCCGGGCAAAACGTGGTTGCGGCAGCCGCGTTGCTAAAAACCCTCCCCGTACAGCCGACTCCCGAGGCACAACGGGTGCAGAGGGAGATGGCCGCGCTCCTCGCTAAGGCGGCGGAGCAGCACGCGGAGAGCTCGCAGCGGCGCGGCTGCGGCTGTCGGTCCAGCGCGCGCCGGCGCCGGCGGCGCGACTCCCAAGCGGGAGGATCGGTGCACGCCTCCGTACGGCAACCCGCACGGCCGGGTCGGCCCGAGCCTAGGCAATCGGTGCATTCTCGCATCGGAGCCGCTCGTGACGCGCGCTCGACCTTGGACGCGCGCCGTCGCGCTCAGGACGACGAGGGCCCTCGCCTCGTCCGAAACCCCCGCCGCGGAGGACGGGGCGACATGGAGCATGATCGGAGTCGGAGCCCCGACCCCCGGGTCCTAGGGTCTTCGGTTCCGCGATCGGGGAGCGACTTTCCCTCCGCGCTTCCGTCCCCCGACGACGGTAGCCAAGTATGCGGGGCGATCGAACCCCTCCCTCTCGGCTGGAGGACTACCGGCCGGCTCGCCAGGCCGGCGGCGCGAGTGACGATCTCGCCATCATTCGGAACCTGCCATCGTACCTCGCCGATTCGGCGAGAACTTGGCTCGAGCACCTGCCCGCGAACCGGATACGATCGTGGGGCGACCTGCGAGAGGTCTTCGTGGGTAACTTCCGGGCCACGTGCGCCCGCCGGGTAACCCCCGGGAGTTAAAAACTGCCGGCGAAGCCAAATGAGCCGCTCCGGGATTACATTCGACGCTTTTCCGGTGCTGCAACGAGCTGTCCCATGTTGTGGACGCGGATGTCATTGCGGCCTTCCTATCCGGAACGAACTGCGAGGCTCTGGTCCACGAGCCGGGGCGAAGCTGCCCGCGAACGGCTCGCGACCTCCTCGACATCGCCACGAGCCACGCCTCGGACGAAGAGGCGGTCGGAGCTCTTCTCCACCGTGACCTTCCCGAGAAAGGGAAGGGCAAGCGGACCGACGGCAGCACCGGCGGAGGACCTTCGGGCTCCAAGCCCAACAAGAAGAATAAGTCGCGGCCAGCCGACGGCCACATGGTGGCTGCGACCGACAAGAAGGGCGCGAAGCAGCCCAACAGGAATCCTCCCGACCACTTCGAGAAGAGGTGGAACGGGCCGTGCCCCAACCACGAGTTTGCACTTGATGAGGGACCGCTCGCCGATGAAGAAGTTCATCACGCAGCACGGGCGAAAGGGGCGCCCGCAGCGGGACCGGGAGGAGAACCTCGGGGCCGGGGCGACACCGGCGAGGAGAACGAGGAGGGCTTCCCTCCGACGGAGGGTTGCTTGATGATCTTCGCGAGCTCCGACGCTCGCCCGGTCGACGCTCCGTCAAGCTCGAGCGTCGCGAGGTCTTCGCCGCGGAGCCCGCCACCCCGGCTTACCTCGGGTGGTCGGAGCTCCCGATAACGTTTGATCGCGCCGATCATCCGGCGCGAGTTCCGCGGCCGGGCCGATAGCCGCTCGTGGTCGACCCCATCGTCGCCAAGACACGCCTTTCCAAGGTGTTAATGGACGGGGGTAGTGGCCTTAACATCCCGTACGCCGATGTTCGGATGCTATAGGCATCGAGCACTCGCGCATTCGCGCGAACGGTTCGCCGTTCCATGGGTCCGGTGGAGGTTGATGCGGAAGTAGTACCGCCGGAGGTCTAGGTCGGGCGCCATCCCCGGAAGCCCTCGCAGAGAGCAACGAAGGTGCTCGACTGCTGGATCCGATTGGGGTTCGGATGATGGAGCTCCAGCCCATTCCGGAACATCATGGTCCGCAGAAAATCGTTCCCGGCGTCCCCGGGCCACGCTAGTGGAAATGCAAAAACGAAACCATGTGGCCCCGGGGAGGCTCGGGGTGAGAGTCGTTACCGGGAAGCCTCCACCACCGATCGAGACCGCGGTCGCGTAGCAAGCCTTGCGCCACCGGGCGGTCGAGCTCGGCCCTCATCGTCGTGGAGCGGGGAAGGCGGGCGCGACCACGATTTTTCAAAAACAAAAATCGCTTACACTTAGCTCTTTTTTTCGCGAACAAATTTGCTAAGTCTCGCTTGGCCTCGAATTCGAATCTCGTTGACGACCGAAGTAAGCGCGAGCAAACGAACTCACAGTCTAAACCGGTCGGACGGCTGAAGCTCGAGCGCCCCAACGGCCCTAGCGAACGCTCACCAAATACGACTAAGTTCAACGAGGCTCGGCGGCTCAAACTTTGTGAATCAACGATATAAGATGAATATGCCGAAACATATTCAAGTTGAACTTAAAATTACTTGATAAAGAGCAAGACCTCGAAAGGTCAAGCGCAGAACGATTTAATAAAACTAAAAGTTATTTACAAGCGGGGAACCGCGCCCCTTTGTTCTTAACAAGACAAAAAACGAAAAACTAATCCCCTAAACTTTCTATGTCCCGGGAGGGGCTCCTCCTCGAGCTTTGCAGCCGGAGAATCGGCGGGTGCACGCGTCTCGGCCTTCGAGCAACTCCAGCTCGGCGCCGGCGAAGCCGGGGACAAGTCCCGTGCCGACGGCCCCGAAGTTGAGATCTTCGTAATGGGACGCCAGACACCACGAAGGTCGCGCGCACGGCGAAGCGCCCGGCTCCTCGAACCACCGCGCCGATCCGCTCCGGAAGAGCGACCTCGACGTTCCGCTCGACCTCGAAGTCGACGAACGCGCGGCCCAAGGCAGCATCGAGCTCCCTTCGCGACGCCTCCGTCGTGGCCGCCCTTTGCTCCGATCCCGCAAGGAAAACCGAGCCTCGAAACCTAGGCCCGAGTAATCTAGGAAACGACTAAGGGAATCGATTAAGATCAAGGAGGAAAGGCTTAGAACACCTACCCTCCTTCTCGGCCCGCTGCTCCCGGAGCTCGCGAAGGTACCCGCACGCAGTCCGGTGGGAAACCTCCGCCGCGGCCTCGAGTATCCGCCTCGGCTCCCGCTCCGTTTGGAGCGCCGCCTTGACCTTCCCCGCCTCCGCGGTGGCCTCTTCGGCCTTCGCCAAGGCCGCGAGTGCCTCCTCCCTTGCGCGGCGCGCCTCCGCGAGCCTCGAGCTCCGCCGCTTCCTTCGCCGCCCGGAGAGCCTCTTCCCGCGCGAGAGCTCCGTCCAAACCAGCGCGAGCTTCACCGGCAGCCCGCATCGGCTCCCCTCCTCCGACTCGAGCCGGGCCAAGAACGCCCGCACGGCCGGCGCGAGCCCGGCCACGAAGCTCGACAACCTCCGGTCCGCAGGCTGCTCGGGGCGCGGCCGGGCTCCGCCGGCGCACCCCCGCCGCCGTTGCCATGACGGCCGCCTCCTCCTCGACGCCCGCCCTCCTCGACCTAGCGGCTCGCGTCGCCGAGGAGGTCAACGACTTGCGCAAGGTCGTGGGCGGGGCCCTCCTTCGCGGTGGCACCGTCCGCTGGGTGCGGGAGCGCTCTCGCCGGGCTCGTCCTCGCGAACGCGCTTGCCGGCGGCCACCGACGGGTCACGCGCGCGCGGTGGTCCCCGGCACGCTCCGGACGCGCAACGCGACGGTGCCGTCGTCGAGCTCCTGCACCGCCATTACGGTGTCCGGGACAACGCGGTCGTTGCTCGACACCCGGTGCATGAGCATCGTGCGCCGCATCGTGGGCGCAAACCCGAGCTTGTGGTAGGAACCTACCACCACCGTCTCGTCAACCCCGAACCGGGCCACATGCCGGATCGCCTCGACCACCAGGTTGATCTTCTCGGCGCCGGCGCGAGGACAACCCCATTTCCACTCCTGCGGGGCCTCCTCGAAGACCCGACCCTCGAAGGCCGGGAACGGATGCCCCGGGTCCTCGCCGAAGGTAGAACCACTTCGGGTGCCACCCTTGGTTCGACGAAGGGGTGGTCACCGTGATGTAGTCTCCGCCGCGGTCCCTCTTCATCACAATCCCCGCACAGCCGACGTGCGCGGGAACGTCCTCGCCTCCGGAATTCCTCCTTTGGTGGAGGTTGACGCGGAAGTAGTACCGCGCGAGGTCGAGGTCGGGCGCCATCCCCAGGAAGCCCTCGCATAGAGCAACGAAGGTGCTCGACTGCTAGATCCCGTTGGGGTTCGGATGATGGAGCTCCGGCCCGTTCCGGAACATCATGGCCCGCAGAAAATCGTTCCCCGGCTTCCCCGTGCCACGCTCGTGGAAATGCAAAAACGAAACCACGTAGCCCCGGGGAGGCTCGGGGTGAGACTCGTTGCCGGGAAGCCTCTACCACCGATCGAGACCGCGGTCGCGCAGCAAGCCTTGCGCCACCGGGCGGTCGAGCTCGGCCCTCGTCGTCGTGGAGCGGGTCCAGGTCGACATGGCTAGCGAAAGGACGGGGGCTCGGGAGCTTCGAAGGCGAAGGCTAGGGCAAAGAAGGCGAAGGCTAGGGCAAGGAAGGCAAAGGCAGGGAAGGCAATGGCGTGTGAGAGCCAAGGGACCCGGCGTGCGACGGTTTAAATAGGGGGCTGCATCGGACGGCCGCGACCTTTCGATTCCGCAGCGGGCCCCACGATCGCCATTACCTCGGTAAAGTTTCTTAATCTCCCTCACCCCGATTCTCACGCCGCCTCCCGCAGGTATGCGCCCCGGCTGCCCTACTAACCGCGCGGGTCCCACCACTACCAAGAAGAAACCGACCCCGTGCTGCGCGGGCCCGCCACTACACGCCATCGACGGATAAGGACCCGCCTCGATCCTCGAACCATGGAAGCCGAGACGGTGAAAATCCCACGCTCCTCTCTCGTACTTTTTGTCCTTTCGTATTCTCTCACCCGCGTGCAGAGACGGGAAAGCGCACGCACCCCGAGGGAGCGGCTCGACCTCCCATCGACTTCCACCAAGGTCGAGCGCTCGACCTCGGAGCTCGACCGACCGAAGCTTGACCTCGAAGGTAAGAGGGGATAAGAGGCCGAAAACCGTCTCGACGGCCCCACCCTGCCGAGGTTCGAAGGCTGGCCCAACCGAAGGGTTCGACAGCCGCCTCGAGCAAATAAACCCCGAGCCGGGGAGTGACGTCGATGGGCCCACCTAGCGGCCACGACCCACGCGCGCGAGCGCGACGGGCATCGACTAACACGTTCGAGTCCCGGTCGACCTCGACTAAGGGGAGTCTCATCGTAGAGAGGCATCGAGCCCCCAAAACCCATCGAACGGTTTTGGGTCCCAATCGAAAGTGACCGCACGGATCTATGGAGTTGTCCCCCGGCGGGCCCGACGGAATCTCCTCGACGAGAAACCGCAACTCCACTCGAACTTTTCCCGTTATTGAGCTCCCCGAGCCCCGCGTGCCGGCCCTTCCGGGCGAATCGTGGACCTGCTCTACCCTCCGTCGTACGAACGCGACGCGGACGGGGAAAACGACTAAGACGAAACACCTCTCGACCGGCCATTTGCATCGCGCGGAGGGCTCGAGGGCTAGCATCGCGAACACGAGGTCCGGCGGCGGGACCGCATCATGATAAAACGACTCGACCGAGCATAAGTCCACGACTTATCCCCTAACTCGCGCGCACCCGGCAGAGAAAACACCTCCCACGAGGAACACATGAGGACGACCCCGACTCCTCGTGAAGATCCCCCGGCGAGTTCTTGACTCACCCGGGGGCTCGGGGCTACCGTCGGGGAAAAGATTAACGCCGCCACGTGGCAGCATCCGGACCCACCTAACGGAGGGTTAACACGACCATGTCATCACCGGAGGCTAGCCCGCGTCCGTACGGGCGGCGCGAAAACGACCTTGGCGCCTTACTCAAAGACGCCCGCCTCGCACGACCTCGACGCCTTGGTCGAGGGGCTCCGCCCGCACGACCTCGACGCCTTGGTCGAGGGGCTCCGCCCGCACGATCTTGGTCACTCGACCCTCACACTCGATCTCGTGACTCGACCACCAACCGCATTTAATTCCAAGCGCCCGACGCCCACGTGGGCGTGGCTCGGGAATCATTGGAGGGAAGCCGAGCCCATCCCTTCGCCGCCACCTGCTCCCGTCGGAGCACGCCGACGGGACGTTCCGTTCTCGTTGCCCGGCGGGAGTTGGCGTAGACCGCGAGCTCCGGGGAGCCGCTGCTCACTACCGTACGGACGTACGACCCCCGTCACGCACGTCGAACGGGTGTAGCTCAAGGTCGAGCTCGAGCTACACCTCGTTTCGCACGACCTTTCCCCACAAGCTCGAGTCGCAAAGAGACCCATACCCGTACCTCGAGCCTATCCGAACCATCATTACGCTTGACGGAAAAGGACGGGCATGGCTTGTCCAAATCCAACCACTCTATGAACAGCGCTACCCGCGCCTCCCCCGATTGCGGGACACTCCATCTCGACGCTCGTCGCTACGAGAACGACGCGACCGCCCGATCAACCCGGACGGAACGTACGACCGGTAGGCTGATCGGACAACACCGAAACTCGACCATCCCACTCTTCCTTCTCTCTTTTGTAACTCGGGCCCCACCCCCGTGACTATAAAGGGGTGTGACTCTTCTACACATGGGACGAACACACATAGAGACAGTACGTTACCTATTTGCACGGGACTTGGAGCACGCTCCTCTCCCATCACTACCGTATTCGCATTTCCATCTTGGCGCAAGGAACACAACGCCGCGAGACCCCCCGCCGGACGTAGGGAGCTTTTCCGAACCAGCCTAAACCTTTCGTGTCTTTCCTTGTACACCATCGGGCCAAAAACGCGCGACCCCGGGACAAATTCTACAGCCGGTGGTTCGAACACCG
Source organism: Chloris gayana (assembly GCA_031894775.1). Taxonomy (NCBI): domain Eukaryota; kingdom Viridiplantae; phylum Streptophyta; class Magnoliopsida; order Poales; family Poaceae; genus Chloris; species Chloris gayana. The sequence goes on from JAUNZO010000437.1 coordinate 133,790, forward strand.
ACACCGCTATAGGGGCCCACCGCTAGGCCTCCGTAGCTAAAAACGATTTGTACCGGCACAAAAATCGTGTCCCGCTGTAATAAATAACACAAGCACCGACGGGTGACTACAATTCACACGGAAAAACAAAAAAAAGCCCATTCGACCCGGACGAGGCTCGGGCTGCCCGCCCGGTCGTTGAGGTCCACGCCACCGTCGTCACCGCTTGGAAGGGACCACCGTCCCCATGGCGCCGGCGTGCCGAAGTCGTCGATGGGGCTGCCTCACATTGGAGGCGGCCGAATCCGCACTCCACCGCCCGTGGAGGAAGAAGGGGAAGGGGCTCCCTATGCGTCGCCCGCGGAGGAAGAAGAGGAAAGGGCTCCCTATCCGTCGCCCGTGGAGGAAGAAGAGGAAGGAGTAGTCGCCGCCTCGCGGGTAGCGATCGGATCCGCCCGGCGGCGGCCTCCCGTGCACCGCCGCAGCTACCCCCACCGTCGCTTTGGGCCCATCGAAGATGGGACGGCTCGGATCTTGTCGCCCCGCCGTCGCACCGCGCGCCGACGAGAGAGGAGCTAAGACGTGGTGGGAGGCTCTCGCGTGCCGCCGGCCCGGTTGGAGGAGGAGGAGGAGAGGTGCGGCCATGGAGAGGTAAGCCGACATGGTGACTTGGTGAGGGAGGGGAGAGAGGAGAACGCTCGTGCATGGCTTCCATGGGGAGGGAGGGCTCTAGGGCGGTGGAGTTGGGAGGCATGCGGCTTGGGAGGGAGGGGAGAGAGAGGAGAACGAGGCGGCGGCCGAGGGAAGTGCTTGGGGAGTGAGGAACTAGGGTTTCTTCATTTCTACGGATGGTGGGTCGTGGGTGGGCATGGTGGGTTGCGGGAGGTGAGCTGCTGCTACAAATAGAGGCTCTCTATTTGTAGCAGCGGTTGATTAAGCAGGTTGTCGCTATAAATAGGTTTATATTTGTAGTGGTAGGCTGTCTTTGGGGTGTCTCTTCTACGTTTTGGCCCGTGTAGCTATAGTGCGTCTTTGTATGTAGATGTCCGGAGGACTAACATGTTGTCTTCAAACATATCATGTAGCTCATGCTATCCGTCATACTCTTAAGAGTATGATAAATCTCATATAACACTGTAGACTTGTCAAAAGCAATGTGTTATACCATAAAGTTTTTTTCGAACAAATGAGCAGAGCACTGCTCTTTCATTTAAGCAAGAAGAAAGATTACAGAGAGTACGTGGTTACATACATAAATCGGGTTATTATTACATTGTATTAATTGGATCACCTGACACTAAACCTCATGACATCTATTATTGATGCTGCTCCTCCCGCTGTCCATAAGCCATCTCTCTGGCCCTTATTTCTTCCTTGATCATCATCAAAACTTGCGGTGGTTGCATTGCCTGATCTTGGAAGATTCTCCTTATTTCTTTCCTTCCATATATTCCAAGCGGTGTAGATAAGAATAGCAGTTGTTTGTTTTTATCATAAAGTTTTGTTCATCGCTAATTTTTTGAAACAAATTAAAACTTAAAGTTTTCCACCAAAATAGTGTATGAGAGAGGGGGGCACCGAGGCGGGGTAGGTGGGTAAGCTATACTAACTCAGAGACAATAGAGAAAAGTGTTTAGTACTAGAGGTTCAAGACGACCTCAATCGTTTCTGATCACCATTGTTTCTGATCACCTACGATCTAGATAGGAGATAAATGATTTGTTCACTGAATGGAGCTCCATCCTTACAGAGGCTGAAAATTGTTTACCCAGGCCTTTTTTTTTGTACTCCCTCCGTTTTTAAATTATTGACGCCGTTGATCTTTTTCATTACGTCTGACCGTTCGTCTTATTTAATATTTTCTCAAATATGTAAAACCATAAGTCGTATTTCAACTTTCTTTAATGATAAAATGAATTATAATAAAATATTTAATAATTATTAATTTTTTTAAATAAGACAAAAGGTCAAACGTAATGAAAAAAGTCAACAAGGTTAACCATTTAGAACCGAGAAGTAATAATTAAGCACCATGTAGTACCATGCGACAGGCAAAGATTACCATGTAGTACCATGCGACAGGCAAACCAAAATGTTTATTTGGAAGGCTTCTTTTGGTAATTATTCTTAGTGCAAGCTGATGCTGCCATGCATGCACGCACAAGTGAGTAACCTCGCTATCTCATCCCTGTTGCTTTGAGTGACACCACAGAACACGACACACAGCTCCCGTCGTCTGAGGGAACCTTTTGATTTTATTTTTATTTTGCCCCGCTCTTTCCCATTACCTCCTCTTTATTTTTGCTTCACTCGGCCGTGCAGTGGAAAAGCCGCATGGAATCGCCGCAACTTTACACTGGAGGGTCTTATTTATGCCGTGTCAGTATAATACTGAAGCAGATTAAAAAACTAATACTAATAACAGATCAAAAGAAACTAGCACATCATGATGTCGCTATCAGGGCACCGTAACATAAGCCATTAGGAAATTCAGGCTTGCACACTTGTGCCTGCCGCTTCTCTCTCTGATCCGATCTTATCATTTGCGTCGCGACCCAATCATTTTGACATCACCTTTTCGTGCACTAGGGACGATGCTTTATCTCTCTTTACCGGTTTGTCACCCTACATCATGCGCGTTCTTTGTTCCTCCCCGCATTTGTACCTTAGTACTCCTACTTGGAATGTGTTAGCGCCGACATGAATAGATTATTTTGCTTAAACTGTATCAAATTTTGGAGTCGAAAACAGTGATAAGTTTGGCATATGGAGCGCGCATATATATGCATTATTATATATTCCAAATTGAATGCAAAATTTGTGAATTGCTAAATTTGTCAAGTAGCTGAATGTGACAGAGACGATCAGTTAGATTTCGACATGAAACAAACTTTATAGTAGCTCAGTGATAATATATGCTACTACCAGATTGGCGTCATTTTAGGTTAACTAGCTAGCTGTTTGGCATTAACCGAAGGGGACTCACTTGGTACAACTAGAGACATCCTATGGTTAACTACACAGAGGATTCTAACTAAACAGCCCTGTGGATTGATTAAACTGCATCACCTAACATAAAAGACCACCACTTAGGTTCAAAGTACCATTTGCACATCCTGATGCCCATAATAAATACTACTTACAACATTATATTGCCAACTTTCGTGAGATACTATTGAGATAACAGAAAGACATTTCAAGCTACGAGAAACAATGGAGTCAAATTGAAGCATTCAAGTTTACCATCGAGATCTAGCTACAGCATGGTCGATTAAAATTAGATGGCTAGCTTGTCACATGACCAGATCAGTGATCCAGATCCATGCTGCATGCATTTGGTTTACAACGTCAATTTGGCTAGATCCAGGAGTTACTAGCTGGCTATGCTATGAAATGTGCGTAGCATATGCACAGCATGCATGTTTGGAAAGAGATCAAACGTTTTGACATGCTTGGGTGCGGCAGCAGTATTTTCATTGCCATACGTCACTGATCCTTGTACCTGAATCATCAGGGAACAGAGTACTGCACACCCTTGTGATGCAAGATTCAATATTTTTTTAATACGTGAATTTGCAGAATAAATTGATCTGATCATTTTTTGATACTTCTCCATAGTAAGCTATAGTAATGTATAAAACTTTTTACATTGCACACTAAGATAATACTGCAGACAATTCAAGCAACAATACGGTTAAAATTGTGACATTTACAAAAAGTTATGCCATCTTGGCCAAGGTGAATGCTGATCCACAACTTGATGATCATGGTTATGGAGCATTATTAGTAAAAAGAATGCTCCATATTGGCTTGATGATGTAATCACTCCTACCAGGAAACGACCTGGCTAGATTAGCAATATGATTTAGTAGTGAGTGAAGATGAACCAAATGAACTTGTCACCAATTTAAAATCAGATAGAAGCATCACTGTTTTGCTAACTTTCTAATTCCATTCCGGTTCCTGTTCCCGTACTGGTCCATAGCGGCGTACCATTCTAGCCTTTAATTTAATAGTAATATATGATATGATTGTTCAAAAGTATATTTTTAACATATAATTTGAATCATATATTTATTTTAAATGAATAACTTAGTGTATATAGTGATTATAGTTAGTGTAACATTTAGACATATCTCATAGAAAAGTATTTTGATCGGTACCGGATGGTATGGACCGATATTGGCCGATACCGACCGGTATTGACCGGTATTTTGACCGGTATGAAACGAAGACCGTTTGGTACCAGCTAGGACACTGGAACGGAACGTTTCGGTCATTCCGGCTGGTAAGGGAACGGTACCGATAAGTAACTGCCAAGAAAGAAGTTTTTTTCGGTTTTCTTTTGAGGCACGTGCACAGGAGACGGCCTGTGTAATGCCCGCGGTGTTCGCGTAGCTACGTTCGTCGTGGCTTTAGGCCCCCTCCGTTTTCCGTTCTCTAAAATTTAAGCACTGTCACATCAAAGAAAATTTTACTATTTATGAATATTTCGATCAATTTAATGACAAAACCCTATTGACAGATTGGTGCTAATTTTCGAGATAAATCTAATGAGCTTCATTAAGTTGTGTTTTGCTAAAGTGATGCTACGAGTAACCGTCTTCTAATCATAACTTAATTAACTTCATTAGATTCGTCTCGTAAATTACTCTAGAAACCTGTAATTTATTTTATAATTAAACTTTATTTAGTATTCCTAAATAATAAAATTCTTTTAATGTGACAGTTGTAAAGTTTAGACCAAGAAAACGAACACGCCCGCTACCGCTGCCCCGCGCTCGAGTAACAGCGCCTCGTGAACCGTGGAGTCACCGCACATGCTGCCACCCAGCGAATTCGTACGCTGTGCTTTTTAACCTTTTTACCCTGTACACGCTGCCCATCTTTTACTGCTACCCCAGTCCTCGTCCCGATCCGTACTCCCTCCCAGAACGAACGTTCAGCTCTCTTGGAGAATCTACTGCTAGAGAGAGCTCCGCATGAGAGTTTGCCAGTTGGGCACGCGCAGCTCTCAGTGAGAACAAGCAAAAAAAAAACAAATTTTATTGCGCTCGGAATGCCTCTCCGTTCTTGAGGCCTGTGTTGTGTGCATGCGTCCCAGCTCTGGTCCGGCGAGCTTTTCTAATCTTCGAAAAGCTGCCAGAGTTTGTTACCCGTAGATCATAGGGCGTGAGTGACACATACGGACGGACGTGCACCAACCACTGCTAGTCTACACACAATTACTGCTCTATTCATTGGGCCTCGGATTTACTGTGCATGCATGACAAGGTGAAGAAAGATCAACAGTAGATGCGGTAAAAAAAATAGAAGAGAAAAGGGGGGCAAGATGGGAGGCAGGATTGCAAAATGTGGGGCATGTCTGATCCCTACCCTCCCCATCTTTTTTATTTTTACCCCTACTACTTACATGCTTTCTCACCGTCCCATGTGCATCATTCAGCCTGCAAGCCACAACTACAAAGTAGACCCAGCCATGGCCTCCCCTTCTCATGCTAATTGCCCAAGCAGAGAGAGAGAGAAAGGCAGGCTCTTCTAGTACGCGAGATGTAGAGAGAGAAGGTGCGCAGTGGCAGAAGCAGCCGGTACTCTATCATGCAGCAGGGAGAAGCCGATGAGAGAGAGAGAGAGAGGCCATGCCGGCGTGCCGATGCCACTGCCCTCCCGCCCGCACGCTGCAACGCCTCCACGTTGGCCACGCATAATTAAGCGAGCGAGACGGGAGGAGGCGTCGATCCCACAGCACAGCGGCGGCCGCTTTTTAACTTTTTATGGCAGGCGACGGACGCGCTCCAACCGTTTCTATACGGATCCCCAGCGCGCGCCTGCCTGACTCGCCCCAAGCCAATTTTGTAAGCTTGCCAAATGGATCATACACTAGCACTCGTACACACTCAGGCGCCTGGCGCTCACTCCGAGGCATCTCGAGGTTCATAGGACAACCACTAGCAATAAATAAATATAGAGGCAGCATCTCGAGTGGTACTAGCTGTTTTCTATAGCTTGTTAAGAACCGTAATGATGAATAATCAAGCATTTTCTGCTTGCCATCCTACGTTGAGCTAGGGTTTCATGTAGTACAGGAGGCAAGCAGGTTTTTCAACCATCATGTGCATTGTATTCACAAAGGAAAAAAAACATTGTGTATTGGCCTATGGGAGATGATATAATAATGACTAGCCCCTCCAATGTAGTTCAAAATTATTGAATTTCAATACATATCTGAAAGTCAATAATATAAATTTCAAGAGCGTACTTATGTGTTACTAGGGAGTTCATAGTCCACAGTTTGTCTGTCGCATGGTTGGATCTCGTTCACAAAGTATCGGAAAAGACACAGTTATTGGTGATAACGTATGGCTAATATGGTATGAAAACATTAATAGTATATATATATCTTCTTCCCATGAATAGTTTCAATTAATCTCCATGTGATTTCTCCATTTTAATTTAATGTTATGTAAGTATTTTTGTTAACAAAAAGTGTAAAACAATTGATTTTGAGATGCAATGGACAATTTTCTAGACCTGATCAAACGTTTCAAAAAATGTGATCTCACCTTTCTCACTATGGGTGCATTATATTAATATTGGCATGCATGTGAGGGCAATCTCTCAAAGGTATACCAATCTTAGCATGTCTAGTATTAATAGTCAAGGGAGATCCCCCTGCTTACGAGATCTAAAACTCAAAGTTTGCAATGAGTTACATTGGATCCTACAGTACAATCTGAGGTGAGTATGGAATTTTATCTCATGCCATTATTCTTTATGTTCCTTTTTATATGAACGACAGTTGACATAGAGAATCTCACTGCTTGAAAGAACTTCTTGTACAATAGTAATAACAAAAAAAAAACATATAATATGTTCCAAGTATACACTGTAAAGTTTGGTAACAACAGTTTGAGGGAGAAAGAAAAACTTAGATAGTACATAATGGACAGTTTAATTGATTTGAAAATTAAAAAAAAAAGATCCCGCATCTACCAGCGCCGGCTCTGGTCCATGCCACATGACGAGCAGATCCTTATCGTTTTCTTTTTTCAACTGCTCCCTTGCAGCATGCTTGCTGGTACACCACTGTAGTAGTAGAGTATAGTAGCCGCATGCACAAAATTTTACCCCAAGTAACAGCGCTTACACGCAGCACTGCATCATGTGCCTTTTTTTTCCTTGTCACTTTGTCTTGTCCTCTTTAACCGCGAGATCGAGCTCTTATTACCGCCTTCACGTGCCGTTTTCACCGCACCAATTGCACCTCTCCGTGAACCCCACATGCTTGAGGGTTCCCTCTTATTAATTACCACAACAAATAAATAAATAACCACAGCACCAATTCTTTTTTTTTTTACTGTAACACCTAAGAGACGCGACCACTGTAATTAACACCGCAACGAATCAAGAAATGGAAGCAGCTATAGCTCGATCTGTAGCCAGGACAGGGACTCAGGGAGGGGACGAGTAGCAACGAACATGGAGGTGTTGCTAGGTGGATGAGGAATGGAGAGAATTGCCGGAGCTTGGAGAAAGGGGAGAGTCCATGAGGTTTCAGGTTTTTGGAGGTTTGGAGATATAGGGGTTGGAAGGTAGGAGTAGGTAGATACAAAATGGTACAAGAAGAAAGGCATTGAGAGGGAGAGATGAGAGTCACCGGAGAGAATCACTGGACCATGCCCAAGAATGACCCGGTGGTTGTTGTCGCCGCCGTGCTGGTGGTGGCAGCCGGGTTGCCGCCTGTGGCGTTTGGCCTGACTGGGTTCTGATGTTGCTGGTGCTGATGTTGTTGTTGCTGCTGCTGCTGGAACTGGATCTCATACTGCATTTTGTTGCCATCGACGTCGTCGTCGTCGTCCTCGTCATCGTCGTAGTCGTCTTCGTCTTCGTCCATGTTGTCGCTGTCCGCGCCGTCGATTCTGTTGTAGCTGCTGGGCACCGCCTGCTGCTGCTGCTGCCTCTGCTCCATCATCTCCTTCATCATGTCCTCTGGCTTTAAATGTGCAGCGTTATGCGATCAGCATTGGATCACCAAAACGAACAGCAGCAGGTACCACATGTATGTACGTGCAGCTGAGCTAAGGCCACACGGGGAAACGCACACGACGCTAGCTAGCTGCTTGGTATATGATTTTAGCTTACCTTCTTGCCGGTGGCAGCCGCGACGCCGTTGGTGGCCTGCATTTGCTGCGCGCCCCCGGAGCCGCCGGTGCCGTTGCCGTTCTTGGCGGCGTGCTGCTGCTGGTGCGACGACGACGACGACGACTGGTGGGGAGGCTGCTGCGGTGGAGGAGTCTGCTGAGAGATGGGCGCCGCTGCGGTGACCGTGACAGCTGCTGCCTCCTGATGATGATGATGATGCGGTGGATGGGCGGCGCCGCCGCCGGAGCCGGAGGAGGAGGAGGTGATGAGCGCCTTGCTGCGGTAGAGCGCGTCGAGCTGGTGGAAGTAGGGGCAGGTCTTGGAGTCCTCGGGCCTCTTCTTGTTGCTCTCCTTGACCTTCTTGAAGTACTTGTTGATGTTCTCCCACTTCTCCTTGCACCGCTTGGAGCTGCGGTTGTAGCCCATCCGCCGCATCCCGGCGGAGATCTCCTCCCACAGCGGGCCCTTGGGCCCCGCCTCCTGGTACCGCGTGTCCAGGTTGCTCCGCAGCTGGATCAGCGCGTGCACCTCCGCCTTGGGCCACCGCGACGAGCCCCCGCCCGGGGTCGTGTCGGCGCCGTGCGATTCCGCCGCTGCAGGCGTCATCACAATGTCCGCCGTCGCCGCCGAGGTTGGTTGCGGCGTTGCGGGCGACTTCTGCTGCGGCGAGGGCTGGTGCGGTTGTTGTTGTTGCTGCGGCGGCGGCGGATTCTGCGATGCTGGCGGCGGAACTGGCGAGGCGTGGTGCGACGACGGCTGAGGCGGCGGCGGCGGCGGCGGCGGCATGACGTTGATGGCCGGCGCGGCGATGGACGGCATGGGCACGGTCTGGCCCGTGATCTTCTGGATGAAGGCGAGCACGGCGGCGTCGCGGGACGCGGCCATGGCGCGCTCCTGCGCGAGGATCTCCTGCTCCCGGGCGAGGCGGGCCATCTCCTGGCGCCGCCACGCCTCCTCGCGGATCATGCGGTCCTGCTCCCGCTTCTCGATCGCCTCCAGGAACCGCTGCTGCATCGCCTCCTGCCGCTCCATCACCTGCTTCATCAGCCCCTCGAAGAACCGCATCATCTTGCCCCCGCTCCCGCTGCCGCCGCCGGACTCCGACACGCGCTTCCGCTTCCCGCGCTCGTCGTTGTTGCCCAGCTCCTGCGTGCCCTCGTCGTCGGAGTCGTCCTCGTCGGAGTAGTCCTCCGTGTTGGACGTCGAGAAGCTCATGTTGCCCACCATCATGGACGACGGCACGGCAGGCGGCGGCTCGGCCGGCGCCCGCATGGGCACGATGCCGGCCGTCGTGGTCGACGGCGGCGCGAACGACGTCACCGGAGAGGGAGCCGCCGCCGGAGAGCCACCGTGCAGCGCCTCGAGCTGCGAGAAGAAGCGGTACGTCTTGCCGTCGCCGCGGCCGGCGCGGCTCTCCTTGGTGCGCTTGTAGTACTTGTGCACGTTCTCGAACTTCTCCTTGCACTTCTTGGCGCTGCGGCTGTACCCTTGCTCCGCTAGCTTCCTGCCAACAACAACACCCCCACCGATCAGCGCCATTAGCAAGCAGCAACAAAACTTAATTACCTCAGTGTATCAATGGGAAGCGTACTCGCAACACCACCAACCGCCGCAATTGACACGCAACTGTAGCCCTCACACAAAAGTTGCATGCATGAACAAGCAGTAGAATTTTACTCGATTCGGGCACCCCGTGGAAAAGATAAACAAAGGCATACGCACACATTCATCCATGCAGCACTTGGAGTGGGAAATCCCAAGACGAAATTTGGGAGAGCAAAGTAAGAAATTGGGAATAACTAACTTTTTGCGCGAAATTCAGAGAGGCGGAAGAGATAAGCTCGGGATCGATGCCTCCGGATCTGAACCTCCGCAATCCGCATGGGAAGAGGAATACCACTACTACCGCCCACGCAGCAGCGGCGGATCCTCGAAAAGATGGATGGATGGATGGATGGATGGATAGGGATGAAAAATTTTCTGGAAAAAGTGGGGAACGAGAGCGATACCATGCTGCCATTTAAAATGGAAAAAGTCACTGTGCCCGTGAAAGATGGTTATGGAAAAAGTAGAAAACAAGTGTTCTTTAGCTGGGCAAAGTAATTAATTAACTACGCCTCTAGCTCTAGCCAAATGAAAATCGCTCCCGGGCTGGTCCCGGAGGCCGCCGAGATTTCATGCAGCTAGCTAGCGTTCGGCCGACGACGAGAATTCTGCCACCGGCGGCGAGCGAGCAGTGATTCGTGGCGCGCAATTCAGTGAATTACCTGGAGACCTGCTCCCAGAGCGGGCCCTTGAGGGTGGCGTCCCGGAAGGCGGCGTCCATGTCCTGCCGGATCTTGAGCAGCGCCAGCGTCTCCTGCCTCGGCCACCGGTTGCCCGCTGCGCCGCCGCTCGCGCCCTCCTCGCCGGCGGCCGCGGCCGCCAGCCCCTCGGCGTCGAAGCTACCGGCGGCGGCACCGAGCTCGTCGAACTGCTGCGCCGGCGGCCGGCTGCTGATGGGCGACGGCGCCTCGGCCATCGAGATCCGCTGCCCGGACGGCGAGAATGGTGGCGGCATCTCCACCTGCTGGACGCCGAACTGCTGCTGCGCACCGGCGCCACCTGCCCCTCCTCCTCCTCCCCTCCCCCTCCCCCGTGCTGCATGCTAACAGCTCCTGCTCCCGCACACGCACTCGTGCACGTCGGCCCGTGTTACCACTGGGGAATGGAGGTGATGCGATGATCAGTACATGAGGGGGAGGTGAAAAAGATGGAGGCAAGGACAACTGGAAAGAGGAGAGAGAGACAGGCCTAGCTAGAGAGAGACGGTGGAGAAGGGGGAAAAAGGGAAAGAAAGAAGAGGAAGAAGATGAAGATGGGCGAGGGAGCACTAGTACAGCAAGGCTGGCTAAAAAAAATGTACTCCTGCAAGAGGATGGAGGAAGAAGAAAGGAGAGGGAAAAAGAATTAAGATACCATCAACAAGCCTGCCATAAATAATAGTAGTAGTAGTAGAGGCCGGGGATGGAGGAGAGAGAAAGAGAGAATATCATGAAGGAGAAGATGGGTAGGGGTGAAGGAGAGAGAAGTGAAATGTTGAGTACCAGTACTGCTGCTGAAGGAGAGAGAGAGAGAGAGAGAGATGGAGGGCGTTGTCTTTGTGCACAAGATGATGAGGGAGATGATGTGGGAGATAAAACAAACGAGATGCTGCGCTGTCAGGGGCCTTTACCTGTCTGATACAGCTTGTTAAAACCGAAAGGAGAGAGAGAGGAGTGCAGGGAAAAAATGGTAGAGAGAGAGAAACATGTGAAGCAGGAGAGAGAGAAACTGTGGGATGATGAAAGAGAGGAGGAGGCTTGTAATAAAAGGGAGAAGAGCACAAATACCCTCTACAAAACTTCCCTACCTCAATCCCCATGGAAGAATATGTTGGATTCTGTGACGATCTTACTTATTTTTCGTATAATATCTAGTCATAAAATTATGCCATAAGGTTACCTTAGTTAAAATATAAGATTAGCTTAATTAAAAACACAGTGAATTATCTTGCAAAAAACTCAGTAAATTCTATTTGTTTTAACACATGAAGTAAATATGGTAAAAGCAAAATTATAAAGTAAATATGGTAAAAGCAAAATTAAGATGGTTAAAACAAAAGTACAGGTGTTGCCGGTGCCTGATCTAATGAGTACTAAGACCATATACGAGTATCCAAGGGTGGCATAACGATTAGTACAACAAAAGATTAATATGCATAGTCAAAAAATATCAAATTACCATACCTGAGTTAGATTTCAAAAGCCAACTTTTCTACTACTACTACTTGATAGACAGGGAACAATTTAGTTAGCAGTAGAAAAAAGAAAAGGTCACCAAAAAATAAAGGCAGTAGGAGTGTGAAGAGGCAGACAAGGCCACATTGTAACAGCTGTAATGTGGGCCCTCTCAGAGAGCGAAAGAGGTGCAGAACGTGCCCGGCGATTAACGCGGACCCCCATCCTTCACTCAACAAATCAAACTGCTTATGCGACCCACAGGAACACACCACTGCTCTGTGGGACTAGAACGTGTAACGGACCCATCTGTCATTTGTACTCGGGACTCGAATAGTTGTGTGCCTGAGTGGACCAGGAGAGTATAAAAATGGCCATGCATTGGCATGTTGTGGTTAATCCCTCCCTTTCCAGGGTTATAAATGCTCATGTGGCCTTTTTTAATGATTAGGCAAAAAAATCTGGACGATTAATTAAGTTAACCGCCCCCAATTATTATTCTCCTGTTTAAGCTAATGTATGGTTATGACGCGGTTGCCATTTCCTTTCACATGGGAATATATTTAAGGACAGGAAGAGAGATTAGAGAGTTGAATTGGAGTGCTGCTATGGTCACAAGATGTTCCTCCTAGAAAAGATAAAAGTTGTGTCTTGTGCATCTTTTTATTTTTATATGTGCAATATCTAGTCTTATTTTCTTATATGCATGAAATTTATTGAGCCAAAATTGTAGTAAATGATTAGGGCCCTTAACTTAGCATATCTTTGTGTACAACTTCAATTGAAACTGAGCCCGATTGACCGTATTTTTTTCCTATACACGTTGAATATTTTTATGAAATATCACAACATTTTTAAAATTAATCGTACACAATTTTCATTTTGTTACTCTAGGTACCAAATAAGATGCATGCACAAATGTGATGCTTTATCTTCTCCACATTTTTCTTTGTGTATGTAAATGCATGATTGATGTAAGATTACAAAAATATACATTTACCTTATTGATTCATCTTTCTTAGTATCTCTATATCTATCAAATCCATTAGCGTAAATGTATATACACCTATATATCACTAGAATTGAACAAGCGGTAATTTAAAAGAAGGTATTGCCTTCGATTATTCAAATGATATATATGAAGCTCATATTAAATTAGACAATGGATACATTCTTTTATAAAAACATGCAATGGATATATTGCCACTAACTCGTTGTGTCCTTTCTAATGAGTATTCCTGTTGTGGCAATAAATAAATTGAGAAGTATATAAAAATAGAAAATATGTAATGTGTCTTATGCTCCCAAGGATTTAAGCTTAACTCCTAGCTCTAAGACGGAGTAGTCTTAGTAGGAGATATTGTATTGTGCCCTCTAAATTAAAAATGATTATGTACATGATTTGGTTATATCTTTAAATCTATGTTAAGATATTGCAACATCTTGTACATGGTTACGGATTTTGTATCGTGTCCTCTAAATTAAAAATGTGTATGTACATGATTTGATTATATCTTTGAATCTGCGTCAAGATATTGCAACATCTTTTAAATGGTTTTCTATCATGCGTATGTCATTGTATCTATGGCAATTATTGTAGTGCATGTGGCATGGTTCAATTCATTGTCACATTTTTTCTTGAAAAGGAAGATTTTTTTGTAAAATTACAAATAAGAAGTTTATAACGTTTGTATCAATATCCATGTAAATTGTTAGGTGTAAACTGTTGTGCATGTTTAACTAATATAAAAATTATATGAGGTGCTCCAAATAAAAGTTAAGTATCACTTTGACCGCAACACCTTTGCCCATGCCCAATTGGTTTGTGTGACACTCCGTGTCACAAATTTCACCATGTTACTCGTGCTAACAGGAGAGTTGCATGTGCAAAGCAAAAATCAATTGCCCAATCACATGAAATGATAAGCTAAAGTCCTATTAGGGTTTTTAATACTCCAAAACCCTAGCCCTTGAGATCTCGTATTTTCTCCAAAGTAGTAACCCCATATTTTTGCACAATCTGGTAGAACATATCAAGGCATGAATTTAGAGCATTTTCCTGAATTTTTGGAGCAGCACAAATCCCTAGAAAAATCCAAACCTAATCAGAAACAGCCTCTGTTCGATATTTTTTTGAAATTTTTACATTTCAAATCTGAACTTTTGACTATAAGGAAAGTTGTTCCACATAATCCAGAGGACCCCCAGAAAATTTGGTTTGCAAAGATGTCTAAAGGATCGAATTCTATGAGCAAATTACAGAGAAGAGAACGGCAGTGGCAAAGTCGTAAATAAAAAGAACCTTCAGACAACAGGGACCGAACAGGAGCCGGGGCCACCGCCGCAGAGCGCTCCGACGTTCGTGCCCATCCCGGCCGGTCGAGGCGCCGCCCGCCTGCACAGCGCCGCCCCACGCGTCGCCGATCGCCTTGGTTGCGTTGTTCTCACGCGAGATTGTACACCGTCCATGGCCGCCATATGAATCGCTCCCCGGCCGCCGTCACCCGAGCACCACCCCGCCGCCCCACTCGTCCCGAACCGCTCCGCCTACTCCGAGCACGTCACGAGCATCGCCCTAACCCTAGCAAGCTCCCCGGAGCACGAGCCCCCAGCTCCCGCAGCAACTCGTGCGCAATCCCCGATTTTCCCTCAACTCCGCCGGCCGCCATTGTTGGCCGCATTTCTTCTCCGGTGAGTTAGCTTCCGATTCCTCCCGCTCGTAGCATCCTTTGGTTCCAATCTACATCGTGTAAGCTTGGTTCGGTGTTTGACGCAGCCGCTCGCCGGGAACACTCGTCGAGCCGTCGCGTCGCCCGCGGCCGTCCGCCACCTCCCCGACGACCCGCCACCACGGTGAGCCTCCTCGGCTTTGGGGCCTCGTGGCGCTTGTGCGGGAGCTCACCGATGCTCACCAGCCCGTTCGCCCTCCCTCTCTCGCCTCCACTCACCGCCGGTGGCCTCGCCACGCCGCCGCGCACGGCGCACGCCGCGCACGCCACGGCTGCCCTGGCCGCGCTCCGACACTTAGAAATATTTGAATCGTGCAAAAATTTCGTAAACGCTTAAGGATTTTAAAAATAGCATATCTCGAGATTTACACCACGGATTTAAATGATTCAAAGCACATTCGAAAGTTGGTAACATGTACTACAATATGGTGAACATGAACTCCTATGGTTATATAGAAAAATTTAATTTCTGAACACGATGAACATGCTATCGTGACCAAACGCATAAACAAGATTGCATTTTAAAAATGATGTAACTTCTGGATCTCAGATCCAAAATACATGAGCAAGGGCACTTTGGAAAGTAGATAACGTGTACTTTAACGTGGTAACATAATCCCAGTACTTCATGTGTAGAAAAATGAAGATTTAAGCGCTCTAAGATGCTAAACCGTTATGCCCGCGTGACAACTTGCTGTTTTTGAAATTCGATAACTTTTGGAATACAGATCCAAATGAAACGATTCTTGGCTCGTTGTAAACCTTAAGTTATGTACTTTACATTAACCAACATGAATCACCTAAGTTTTATAACAAAATAATAAGATTTGGACACCTTAAGAAGGCTTCACAGTCAGCCTGGCAGCACAGACTTAACAAATAGCTGAGAATTTGCTAAGGTCAAATTAAACATTCTCACATTGCATGGTATATTTAAATATGTCATAATAATGTTTATCTTTTGGGCAAGAACAGTCTTATATGACGTAGGTTTAATCGTAACAAAACCACATAAAATGATGAATACTCATGATGCACGATGTATAACGACGTGATCAAACTTCATCCTAAGAAAGTGAACATCCACCTCTTGCGTAATAAGTGATAAGGAATTATACCTATTTTATTGATCTCAAAAACTAGCATATACATCTATACTAAACGATGGAAAGTTTACCTAATTAGAAGGTTGTCCCCATGAAACGAACTTTACTCGCCACCATCATGACCATAGCATCACCACTCAAGAATGTGTTTAATTCATGCAAACGTTTCGTTGCATTATCTTATTGAGAAAGTTCCATGAACTATAACAATACGAATCCATTCATTGCTCATGCATTTCTATGCATTCATATAGGAACCCCGATCGGAGCTGAAGAGCAAGGAGGGCACCACCTTGAAGTGAGCGAGTACGAGTGCACCGACTACGAAACCAACCAAGGCAAGCCCCGGAGCATGACCTATGTTTTAAAGATCCTTTTTATTTTCACATATGTCTATGGTGTATTGTGCATCTAAGTTTAGGAGTTGTTCGGAAACGTAGTTGCACTAGTTTTTTTCCCTATCCTGTGGTCTTGGTTAAGTATAAGCCTAATCGCTAGTGCTATGCTTAATAGGTTCATCGGTAGCAACACCGAGTGAGGTGGAGATCACTCGGTCTAGGGGTTAAATTTTGGTTACCCCCTCACATGATATTGATGAAATTGAGACCGTACGGGGAAATGCATGTATAGGATGCGGTGGCAAGGTTCGCCTATGTTCGCCATAGCCCCGTGCGTGTCGGTTGAGGACCGTGTGACTCCGCGAGCAAGTATTGAGTTGTGTACCAAATGCATACCTTCGTATGGGAGTTGGTAAACTGATGTAACTTGAGAGTCGTAGTGTTGAACGGTCGCTCCACCCTTTGTGCAAAGTGTTGGTCACGGTGGATGCACGGGTTTGTGAGTAGACGGAGGGTGTGTTATTACCCTTGGACCCGACGCTACCGTGGTCGCATGTGGAATGCACACTCGGAGGGTGGACCCGGCTCATATCTACGATAATCTTGTGAAAGGTGGCCATACGTGTTCTTAAATGATGCGTATGTCGTGCATTTGGGTTTCCCCTGCAGGGTGTAAATCGATATATATCGCCGTCCCTCGCGGTGATGAGTACCACTTGTCTCGAGCAGATCGCATCGTAGTAACAAGTGAATATGATGATTAAACTTGCTGATTTTTGAAGAATTACTTCATGTATTGCAACCATGTTTTGTTAGAAATGCTCACTAAATTTATATTCATGTTCCAACCCTCTTAACTTGGCTAAAATATGAGTTAGACAAATACTTTAAGTGCTGATTTTGCAAGCTTCCGCCAGCCAGGTCAAGCCCCCTGCATGTTAGGGTCGGTTATTAGAACCATTTCGACGGGTAAGCCTTGCGGAGTATATTAGATACTCAGGGTTTGTGTTGCAACTGTTTTCAGGATTCCCGCAGCCCGACTTTTGTGATTGCTGCGGGAAGTATGTGTGTCAAAGCGAGGAACCTCGGGAGTGGACCGTGGAGTGGGTCCCCGCTTCACCGAACCAAGAGTGAGGCCATGCCGTATGGGCGGGTGTGGTTCTCCTAAGTTAACTCTATATATATGTATCGTCGAGATGTTACGCTTCCGCAAAAACATTATTAAGTATTGTAAGAACACACTTCACTTACGTGTTGTAAAATCTGAAATTCGAACAATGGCTTGTAATAACTAAGAGATTCTGTAAGAACGTGTTATTCAAGTAATGTTCTCTATGTAATAAAATGACGGATGTATCCCCGATGTATGTGCAATGTACGTTCGCTTCGTCGAATGTCTCCCGATACGATCCTGTTCGACAATCCCTCTCGCTTCGCGAGGTAGGGGTGTCACAGCTGGTATCGAGCCGTGTCGGGATATGCCGTACACTACGGGTCATACTAAAAAATCACCAACACCTTTATACGGTGAGGAACGACATAGAAAGCCCAAGTAAGGTCTACAGTAGAAATAGATGTGGCAAACTAACCCTGGGTTATGCTTGTTTAAAATTTTGTAACTACGGCCCGGCCCAGGTATGTTTGCAATTTAAATTAGCGCTCCGTGCCCGCGGAAGTAATAATACGGGACAATGTTGGCTCGTGGCAATCCACGGGGCGGTTCTTTCTATGAACCGTTACTAAAGGAAAGATGATGATGAGGGAGATGATGAGATTGTGGAACCTTTGTTTTCATAGTTTCTTTTGAATTTGATGTAATGTTTCTGAAATGGTCTCTTGCAGGTACGCTAATCACGAAATGTAGATCGTGTAGTTTCCGTGATGAGATCGTGTGTGTGTTGCCACAAAAAGCGAGTGGTCGGCTATATATAGACCGATCACGTATTTTATTTGGAAAGGACGTAGGTTGACGGCATTTCATGTCATCATTCATGCCATGCATCACAAATTGCATGAGATAAACTATCAAGAATGCAAAAACACGGTCTCGGACAACTCACAAAAATTTTTAACACAAGTCGTGCACTATATCCAAAAAATCGGGCGGAAAATCCCACCCGATCGAGAACTAAACCTAACCGATTATCGTTTTCACGAAAACGGTCACAACTTTTGAATCGTTCACTCAAACGAAACGGTTAAACACAATCCGGAAAGCTCATAAAACGTACCATCACCCTGGCATGATGACCCAAGTAAAAGTGGAGTGGAAACCTACTAGAAATGACTTACCCGAAAACCTGGCAAAAGGTTGCCAGATTTCACCGAGTCGCCGGATTGGCAGATTCGGGTGCCTCACGAAAATCGCTATAACTTTTGAAGTACTTATCCAAATAAAATGATTTACCCCAATCTGGAAAGCTTGTGTTATGCCCCACCTTTCATCTAATATCAGGTCAGCAAGGAAAATTCGTTAAGTCGGTCAAATAAGCAAAAACAGAGGACAAATTTTCAGTTTCCGGTATTCCAGAAAATCTGGCAGAAAAATCCGTCGAGCCGGAAATCGCCATATCTCTTGATCCGCTTAAGATTTTTCCGTGTTCTAGGATGCGTTGGAAAGCTTAGGAAATACTCTAGCCTCTAGTTATAAATTTTGGTAAATTTTACTGTGCAAACAGAGACAAAAATGGGGAAAAACAGAGAGGGTTCAGAACCGGTTACGTGTAAAGGATGTCCGTTTCTTTCTGTTATCTTTCAGCATGCCACCTGAGCTTTTATTTCCTAAAATTATTGATAATAATGCTGCTTAAAATATGTTCTTAACCATGGTCTATAGATGGATGCAAGACAACTCATGACTGAAAGGAATCAGCTGAGATCTGAGGTGGAAGACCTCACTGATCGCCTCACCGATGTCACGGACGACTACTACTCGGCGAAAGAGGAGAACAAGCAGCTGACCGCTCGTATCACTGAGCTAGAGCAGGAGAATGCTGCTCTGACTGCACGTATCAAGGAAGTGCAGGATGATCTGATCTTCAGCGACAACCTACGTGTCGTCGCAGATAGGGCGAAAGAAAGAGCTGAGCAGGAAAAGGCAAGAACATGAGCAGATGGCTACGTTTTGTGATGAGGAAAGGATTGAGGCATTAAATGAGCTGAATGCCGCTAAGACATCTATTACTCAGAAGGATGAGACCATTTACTCCCAGCAGGCCACCATGCAATTCCTGCATGGACAGCTTCAGAACCGCACAAACCAACATGGACCAGCTGTTCACGGAGATAGGGAATCTCCAGACCCAGTTGGCCGCGTTACAGCAGCACCACCAGGTGTTGCTGGCAGCTCATTGGAACCTGTTACAGCCACCACCGCCGGAGGACGATGGTGATGACGCCGCTAGCGATGCTTCCGATGTGAACAACCCGGAAGACACCGACAGCGATGCTTAGACTACTAGCTAGGTGTCAAGGAAGAAACTTGTAAAATTAATGGTAGTGTACTAAAGAACAAGAACTAGTGGCTTGTACGTACGTAAGGACGTAGTGGTCGCTGTGTTTTGGGTAGGCTGACAGCATAGGAGGTATGGATGACTAGCTAGGAAGGAAAATCCTGGACGTTTAACCCCGCGCTAAGAAGTGTTAGTATCGCGCGCTTTTGTGTACAAATGGGTTTCGCCTCAAAATATATATATGAACCACTAAGCTTATGATAACGAATATAAGTCTCGTTCTTAAAAATTTCAGCATCATAAGCGACATTTTACTAAGTTGGAATGGTCTGAAATTATGAGTAAAAATTTCCTGGTTTTACTAATTTCAGCTCACGGAAATTAATCTCCAGTGTTATGCAATCTAGAAATTTCATACCGAAACCTTAAATCCCTCAATTTCAGCATCCGATGAAATTTTCCTCCTATGGATTGCATTCTGAAATTCATGTTCATATCATGTCCCTTAATTACTATCATTGTCTATGGCTCCGAAATGCTGAGACTAATGGTGTAATTAAATTGTGTGGCAGATGGTGAACACTCGTCGCACGGTGGATAATTCGGGGAGGGTGCTTCGTCGCAGCCACCTCCTCCACCACCGCTGACTGCTGTGGAGCAACTTGTTCATAATCAGAACGAGATGTTTCGGCTGTTCCTGGCAAGTCAGAACAACAATGCCCAGGCAGCGGCTCCTCCACCGCAGCCCCGTCCCACCTCTTATGGGGATTTCTGGGCGACTCAGCCGCCATCTTTTTCCGAAGCAAAGGACCCCCTGGAAGCAGATAATTTTCTGCGTATCGTGGAGTCCAAGTTTGCTCTTCCGAATTGCACCGAGCATCAGAAGACTCTGTTTGCAGCACAGCAGCTCCGTGGGTCGGCTAGTGCGTGGTGGGCAAACTACACCGCTGCACTCCCCGCGGATCACCAGGTGCTATGGCCGGAATTCTCGGCAGCCTTCCGTGCACACCACATTCCTGACGGTGTCATGAGAAGGAAGCTTCAGGAATTTGTGGACCTGAAGCAAGGCTCCAGCACTTGTGCAAGAGTATGCTCGGAAATTCAACTACCTTGCTCAGTATGCTTCCTACCACGCTGACACGGATGCTAAGAAGCGTGAGTGCTTTCGGAAAGGTTTAAATCCGAAACTACAAGACCGCCTTGCTCTCTTGAATGGCACATTCAATGAGTTAGTGAGTGCCGCCATTGTGCAAGAGGACGCCATTCGCGTCAATCAGGATGACAAGAAGAGGAAGCGCGCCGCGGGAAATTCATCCGGTGCGCCACCTCACAAGTTCAAGCTTGCAGTGACCAGCCCCACGGGTCAGAAATTCCGTGTCCCAGTGCCTCCAATGGGTGGGCAACGCACTACTTTCCAGCAGCCCTATCGTGCGCCCCACCACTCCTATCAGCACCGTGGTCACCAACACATCCCGCAGCAGCATAACCAAGGTGCCGGACCATCCCCGCAGCAGCCATGCTTTAACTGCGGCGGTATTGGTCATTTCATCCGAGACTGCCCACATCCTCGCCGCAACAATGGCAACAACGGTGGGAATAATCAGCATCAGCACCACCGCGGCAACAATGGCAACAATAATAACCGCGGCAACAACAACAGCAACCACAATCACAACAAAACCCCCACCAAGACCGGCCGTGTGAATTTTACTACGGTCGAAGATGTGCAAGCCGGAGAGCCGGTCCTCTCGGGTATGTTTTCCATTTCAGAACATCCCGCCTTCATTCTTTTCGATTCCGGCGCCACGCATGATTTTATTAGCCAAGCGTGTGTGGATAAGTTGCATCTATCCTCCACCATTTTGCAAACTCCATACACCATCACATCCCCCGGTGGCCTCATTCACACAAATCGTGAAACAAGAAACGTTCCCCTGGAACTTGCCGGAAATACATATCCCTCAACACTAATCGTTCTAGATGGGCAAGGCATAGATGTAATATTAGGAATGAAATGGATGAAACGACATAGAGCTGTCTTACACATAGACACCCGGGAAGTATATTTAAATTCACCTCTGTACGGCCCGGCTATCCTATCCTTGCCATACCCAAAATTTTCTAGAAATCAAATTCAGCACCTAGAAGGAAAGAAACTAGAAGACATACGGGTAGTATGCGAGTTTCCCGATGTGTTCCCGGATGATTTGCCGGGAATGCCACCTGATCGGGATGTAGAATTTAAAATTGAACTTCAACCCGGAACCGCACCGATATCTAGAAGACCATATAAAATGGCTCCAAATGAACTAGCTGAACTTAAGGAGCAACTCAACGAACTTCTAGATAAGGGGTACATACGCCCAAGTGCTTCGCCTTGGGGCTGCCCCGCTCTTTTTGTGAAAAAGAAAGATAAATCATTAAGGTTGTGTGTTGATTATCGACCCCTCAATGCGGTGACCATCAAAAATAAATACCCCCTCCCACGCATTGATATGCTATTCGATCAATTAGTCGGTGCAAAAGTATTCTCAAAAGTCGATCTTCGCTCCGGCTATCACCAAATAAAAATTCGGCGAGAAGACATTCCTAAAACCGCTTTCTCTACGAGATATGGACTTTTTGAATATCTCGTAATGTCTTTTGGATCGACTAATGCACCGGCTCATTTCATGTACCTCATGAACTCGGTATTTATGCCGGAGCTGGACAAGTTCGTGGTAGTATTCATTGATGATATCCTCATTTATTCCAAGACGGAGGAAGAACATGCTGAACACCTCCGCATTGTGCTTCAACGACTACGAGATCATCAACTTTATGCCAAATTCAGCAAGTGTGAATTTTGGTTGGATCGAGTTCCATTCTTGGGTCATATCATTTCAGCTGAAGGAATTTCCGTCGATCCAAGTAAAGTTGTTGACGTGCTAAAATGGAAGACTCCCAAAACCGTCAAGCACATCCGTAGTTTTCTCGGACTTGCGGGATATTATCGGAAATTCATTCCAAATTTTTCTATCATCTCCAAGCCAATGACCAAATTGTTGGAGAAGGACTCTACCTTCAAGTGGAGCCCGAGTGCGAAAATGCCTTCCAAACCTTGAAGAAGCATTTAACCACTGCTCCCGTTCTAGCTCAACCCGACATCGACAAGCCGTTTGACGTATATTGTGATGCGTCCGGCATTGGATTGGGTTGTGTTCTCATGCAAGAAGGCCGAGTCATTGCCTACGCCTCCCGTCAACTCCGCAAACATGAGAAGCACTATCCCACTCATGATCTTGAATTGGCATCGGTAGTTCTTGCTCTCAAAACTTGGAGACATTACCTCTTAGGAAATCTGGTGCATCTCTATACCGATCATAAAAGCCTCAAATATATTTTCACGCAGCAAGAATTAAATATGAGACAACGAAGGTGGCTGGAATTGATAAAAGATTATGAATTGGAAATTCATTACCACCCCGGAAAGGCTAATGTGGTTGCCGATGCATTAAGCCGCAAGCACCAATGCAACCAAGTTGAAATCTGCTCTATGGAAAACTGCAGCAAATCTGAAAATGAGAGTAATCCTTGCCTTCATATCATTCCTTATGGTGCATTGCATAATTTGGCTCTTGTTCCTACTCTTCGAGAAGAAATCATTGCTGCCCAGAAAACGGATGAAGGTATGGAACACCTCCGACAGAAGTTGGGTACCGAAAAGGCTAAATGTTTCCGTCAAGATGAGGAGGGAGTTCTATGGTTCAATAACCGCCTCGTTGTTCCTAAGAACCTGGAACTACGGAAGAAAATTCTCGACGAAGCCCATCTCTCTAAATACTCCATACACCCCGGTAGTAACAAAATGTACCGTGGGTTGAGAGAAAAATTTTGGTGGACTCGCATGAAGCGAGAAGTGGCTCGTTACGTTGCCGAGTGCGACACTTGCCAACGAGTCAAGGCTGATCATCTAAAGAAAGCCGGACTATTGCACCCATTGAAAATTCCCGCTTGGAAATGGGAAGACATAGCCATGGATTTTGTTGTTGGACTACCTCCCACCTCCAAGAAACATGATTCCATATGGGTAATCGTCGATAGATCGACGAAATCAGCACACTTTATTCCGGTACACACCACCTACGGTGCTAAAAAGTATGCTGAATTGTATATTGCCCGTGTGCTATGTTTACATGGTGTGCCAAAGACCATCATTTCAGACCGTGGTCCGCAGTTTGTTTCTCGATTTTGGGAACAATTGCATGCTAGTCTTGGTACTACCCTAATCCGGAGCTCCGCATACCATCCTCAAACAGATGGACAATCGGAAAGGTTAATTCAATATTTGGAGGATATGTTGAGAGCGTGTGCTTTGACTCAAAAGGGAAGTTGGGATGACCAGTTACCATTCATTGAATTTTCCTATAACAACAGCTATCAAGAAAGCTCGGAGTCACTCCTTTTGAGGCGTTATACGGACATTCTTGCCGTACGCCGTTAAACTGGTCCGAGTCGGGCGAAAGGATAATATTTGGTCCGGATATTGTTGAGCAGGCCGAGGAAAAGGTGAGAGAAATACAAGCTAACATGAAGGCTGCTCAATCCCGCCAAATAAGTTATGCAAACAAAAGGAGACGTCCACTGGAATTCGAGGTAAACGATCATGTTTATCTTCGTGTCTCTCCAATTAAAGGTGTGTCACGTTTTGGTATAAAAGGAAAACTTGCTCCCCGCTATATTGGACCGTTTCCAATTGTGGAGAAGTTTAGCCCCGTGGCATACCGGTTGCAATTGCCGACCAACTTGGAACGTGTGCACAACGTGTTCCATGTGTCGCAACTCAAGAAGTGTCTAAAACCACCCATTGATGTGGTCATCTCCGACACCGAGCAATTGCAAGACGATCTATCTTATCCGTAAACTCCCGTCCGGATCCTCGATAAAAAGGATCGTGTTACTCGCAACCGCACTATCACATTCTATAAGGTGCAATGGAGTAATCACACCGAGGATGAAGCCACTTGGGAACAGGAGGAATTCCTGGATAATCATTTCCCCGAGTTCATGGCTTCACAATCGAGGTAACGACGCACCTCCCTTCGACCACTCTTTTATCAATCTTAATCTCGGGACGAGATTTCCTTAAGGGGAGGGCTGTGACACTCCGTGTCACAAATTTCACCATGTTACTGTGCTAACAGGAGAGTTGCATGTGCAAAGCAAAAATCAATTGCCCGATCACATGAAATGATAAGCTAAAGTCCTATTAGGGTTTTTAATACTCCAAAACCCTAGCCCTTGAGATCTCGTATTTTCTCCAAAGTAGTAACCCCATATTTTTGCACAATCTGGTAGAACATATCAAGACATGAATTTAGAGCATTTTTCCTGAATTTTTGGAGCAGCACAAATCCCTAGAAAAATCCAAACCTAATCAGAAACAGCACTCTGTTCAATAATTTTTATAAATTTTTACATTTCAAATCTGAACTTTTGCCTATAAGGAGAGTTGTTCCACATAATCCAGAGGACCCCCAGAAAATTTGGTTTGCAAAGATGTCAAAAGGATCGAATTCTATGAGCAAATTACAGAGAAGAGAACGGCAGTGGCAAAGTCGTAAATAAAAAGAACCTTTAGACAACGAGGACGCGCACAGGAGCTCGGGGCCACCGCCAGCGAGTGCTCCGACGTTCGTGCCCATCCCGGCCGGTCGAGGCGCCGCCCGCCTGCACAGCGCCGCCCCACGCGTCGCCGATCGCCTTGGTTGCGTTGTTCTCACGCGAGATTGTACACCGTCCATGGCCGCCATATGAATCGCTCCCCCGGCCGCCGTCACCCGAGCACCACCCCGCCGCCCCACTCGTCCCGAACCGCTCCGCCTACTCCGAGCACGTCACGAGCATCGCCCTAACCCTAGCAAGCTCCCTGGAGCACGAGCCCCCGGTCCCGCAGCAACTCGTGCGCAATCCCCGATTTTCCCCTCAACTCCGCCGCCGCCATTGTTGGCCGCATTTCTTCTCCGGTGAGTTAGCTTCCGATTCCTCCCGCTCGTAGCATCCTTTGGTTCCAATCTACATCGTGTAAGCTTGGTTCGGTGTTTGACGCAGCCGCTCGCCGGGAACACCGTCGAGCCGTCGCGTCGCCCGCGGCCGTCCGCCACCTCCCCGACGACCCGCCACCACGGTGAGCCTCCTCGGCTTTGGGGCCTCGTGGCGCTTGTGCGGGAGCTCACCGATGCTTACCAGCCCGTTCGCCCTCCCTCTCTCGCCTCCACTCACCGCCGGCGGCCTCGCCACGCCGCCGCGCACGGCGCACGCCGCGCACGCCACGGCTGCCCTGGCCGCGCTCCGACACTTAGAAATATTTGAATCGTGCAAAAATTTCGTAAACGCTTAAGGATTTTAAAAATAGCATATCTCGAGATTTACACCACGGATTTAAATGATTCAAAGCACATTCGAAAGTTGGTAACATGTACTACAATATGGTGAACATGAACTCCTATGGTTATATAGAAAAATTTAATTTCTGAACACGATGAACATGCTATCGTGACCAAACGCATAAACAAGATTGCATTTTAAAAATGATGTAACTTCTGGATCTCAGATCCAAAATACATGAGCAAGGGCACTTTGGAAAGTAGATAACGTGTACTTTAACGTGGTAACATAATCCCAGTACTTCATGTGTAGAAAAATGAAGATTTAAGCGCTCTAAGATGCTAAACCGTTATGCCCGCGTGACAACTTGCTGTTTTTGAAATTCGATAACTTTTGGAATACAGATCCAAATGAAACGATTCTTGGCTCGTTGTAAACCTTAAGTTATGTACTTTACATTAACCAACATGAATCACCTAAGTTTTATAACAAAATAATAAGATTTGGACACCTTAAGAAGGCTTCACAGTCAGCCTGGCAGCACAGACTTAACAAATAGCTGAGAATTTGCTAAGGTCAAATTAAACATTCTCACATTGCATGGTATATTTAAATATGTCATAATAATGTTTATCTTTTGGGCAAGAACAGTCTTATATGACGTAGGTTTAATCGTAACAAAACCACATAAAATGATGAATACTCATGATGCACGATGTATAACGACGTGATCAAACTTCATCCTAAGAAAGTGAACATCCACCTCTTGCGTAATAAGTGATAAGGAATTATACCTATTTTATTGATCTCAAAAACTAGCATATACATCTATACTAAACGATGGAAAGTTTACCTAATTAGAAGGTTGTCCCCATGAAACGAACTTTACTCGCCACCATCATGACCATAGCATCACCACTCAAGAATGTGTTTAATTCATGCAAACGTTTCGTTGCATTATCTTATTGAGAAAGTTCCATGAACTATAACAATACGAATCCATTCATTGCTCATGCATTTCATATGCATTCATATAGGAACCCCGATCGGAGCTGAAGAGCAAGGAGGGCACCACCTTGAAGTGAGCGAGTACGAGTGCACCGACTACTGAAACCAACCAAGGCAAGCCCTGGAGCATGACCTATGTTTTAAAGATCCTTTTTATTTTCACATATGTCTATGGTGTATTGTGCATCTAAGTTTAGGAGTTGTTCGGAAACGTAGTTGCACTAGTTTTTTTCCCTATCCCGTGGTCTTGGTTAAGTATAAGCCTAATCGCTAGTGCTATGCTTAATAGGTTCATCGGTAGCAACACCGAGTGAGGTGGAGATCACTCGGTCTAGGGGTTAAATTTTGGTTACCCCCTCACATGATATTGATGAAATTGAGACCGTACGGGGAAATGCATGTATAGGATGCGGTGGCAAGGTTCGCCTATGTTCGCCATAGCCCCGTGCGTGTCGGTTGAGGACCGTGTGACTCCGCGAGCAAGTATTGAGTTGTGTACCAAATGCATACCTTCGTATGGGAGTTGGTAAACTGATGTAACTTGAGAGTCGTAGTGTTGAACGGTCGCTCCACCCTTTGTGCAAAGTGTTGGTCACGGTGGATGCACGGGTTTGTGAGTAGACGGAGGGTGTGTTATTACCCTTGGACCCGACGCTACCGTGGTCGCATGTGGAATGCACACTCGGAGGGTGGACCCGGCTCATATCTACGATAATCTTGTGAAAGGTGGCCATACGTGTTCTTAAATGATGCGTATGTCGTGCATTTGGGTTTCCCCTGCAGGGTGTAAATCGATATATATCGCCGTCCCTCGCGGTGATGAGTACCACTTGTCTCGAGCAGATCGCATCGTAGTAACAAGTGAATATGATGATTAAACTTGCTGATTTTTGAAGAATTACTTCATGTATTGCAACCATGTTTTGTTAGAAATGCTCACTAAATTTATATTCATGTTCCAACCCTCTTAACTTGGCTAAAATATGAGTTAGACAAATACTTTAAGTGCTGATTTTGCAAGTTTCCGCCAGCCAGGTCAAGCCCCCTGCATGTTAGGGTCGGTTATTAGAACCATTTCGACGGGTAAGCCTTGCGGAGTATATTAGATACTCAGGGTTTGTGTTGCAACTGTTTTCAGGATTCCCGCAGCCCGACTTTTGTGATTGCTGCGGGAAGTATGTGTGTCAAAGCGAGGAACCTCGGGAGTGGACCGTGGAGTGGGTCCCCGCTTCACCGAACCAAGAGTGAGGCCATGCCGTATGGGCGGGTGTGGTTCTCCTAAGTTAACTCTATATATATGTATCGTCGAGATGTTACGCTTCCGCAAAAACATTATTAAGTATTGTAAGAACACACTTCACTTACGTGTTGTAAAATCTGAAATTCGAACAATGGCTTGTAATAACTAAGAGATTCTGTAAGAACGTGTTATTCAAGTAATGTTCTCTATGTAATAAAATGACGGATGTATCCCCGATGTATGTGCAATGTACGTTCGCTTCGTCGAATGTCTCCCGATACGATCCTGTTCGACAACCCCTCTCGCTTCGCGAGGCCGGGGTGTCACAGCTCTGTAACGTCCCGCCACTCGGGCCGGGCCCGCTTACCCCCGGCAGCTTAATAGGCCCTCAAGATTTCCTCACGAGACCAACACTAGTCTTTTCTACGCATTTTGTCCTCACTCATGCATACCCGGAATCACTTCCTGTCGGTCACCCATCCCTAAATTGCTCCAAGCCAAGCACGCTTAACCTTAGAGTTCTTTAGAGATAAGCTTCCGGAAAAGAAGTTGCAACTTGTTAACATGAGTATTCTATCAATCCTATTAAGCCCCGGGCCAGGATGTTACACACTCACCCCTTAGAAGACCGACGTCCTCGTCGGTCAACCCTGAGCCAGGAACTTCCTCTCTTGGCCACGTCCATGTGTCCACTTCCAGCCGCATGTGTCATGCTGTGTGACCACTCCGGGCCCACACCAGCCATGCACACCATGCCCGCACACGTGCAACCCACGCGCCCGTGAAACCGCGAGAGTCGGCTCGATACCATCCGTAACGTCCCGCCACTCGGGCCGGGCCCGCTTACCCCTGGCAGCTTAATAGGCCCTCAAGATTTCCTCACGGACCAACACTAGTCTTTTCTACGCATTTTGTCCTCACTCATGCATACCCGGAATCACTTCCCGGTCGGTCACCCATCCCTAAATTGCTCCAAGCCAAGCACGCTTAACCTTAGAGTTCTTTAGAGATAAGCTTCCGGAAAAGAAGTTGCAACTTGTTAACATGAGTATTCTATCAATCCTATTAAGCCCCGGGCCAGGATGTTACAGTTTGCCAAAATATCGCAAGTATTTGTTAAGTTCTTTGGCAAAAGAACAAGTACATGAATCACATGTC
>JAUNZO010000438.1:12500-174754 GCA_031894775.1 Chloris gayana
AAGAAAGAAGAAGTATTGCAGAAGATTGGAGTTCTTTTTAATTTAACATTGGAATCGGACCAACATGTAGAAGACTGGTCGAGTCTTATTCAATGTCAAATCAAAAATTACTCGGAGGTCTGCTGTCGTAGACTTATCTTACGAGTATACATTGATCGGAAGAATGATTTATCAAGGACATGGTGGCGTATTGACGACATAAGACCGGTGGGGCGGACCCACATAGTGGTGTCCGACCGGTATAGGATTCCGGAAGGTTCCATAAGACCGGTATGGAAATAAAGGCGGAAACAAGACGGGATTAATCCTTAAGGAAAATACAAGATCGACCGAGTAGGACTCGAATTGATAAGGAAGCTTAGAGATAGAGTTTCTAAGTATGTAGATATTGTATCCGACTAGGATTCTACATGTAACCTTGCCTCCCCGGACATATAAGGCGGGGCAGGGACCCCTAGAAGCACGAGTTCCTACAAGTTCTCATAAGTTCTCACGAGTTAGGACAAGTTCCTACTCTCCGACATCTTGCAATTAGCAAATCGCTAAAGGCAATACATAACATACAGGACGTAGGGTATTACTCTCAATTCGAGGGCCCGAACGTGTCTAAAATCACGTGTTCATGTGTGTTCTGTGTGTTGCACCATCGAATTCCATGCTCGTGAGGGACCAGGTAGTTCTAATGTCAAGATTAAGACTCGACGGATGGCATCCGGATCCATTTTTTATTTTGATCCTGTTATTTGTACCGGCAGGTGATATTATTACCCGCCGTTACGATATACATCTCGTAACGTCGGCCTATTACGTGCACGCCGCTATAGTCAAATATTTTTAATCTGCGAAGCGTAGCGGCGGGTGGGCATACCCGCCGCTACAGTGCCTTTCGGACCGCCGCTACGAGTGCTCTTCTCGTAGTAGTGAAAGACGCTACAATCTATGAACTTCTTGGCCTCGCTTGGGTTGGACTGCCACAGCGGGCCTATAGCAGGATTGCGTGGTAATTAGGGAAATTAGTAATTAGATTGGTATGTTAATTAAGCTTTGAGATTCAACACATCTCTCAATTTTTACGGTTCAAATATCATTTAAATACCTAAAATATGAAATCACAGAGGAAATAAAATTGAGGGAGAAACCCACGCCCTCTATTTAAGGAAGCAATGAGCAAAACCCTAGGCATAACGGACCAATATAACCATCAGGTTAAAAATATTGTGCACATCCATATCAGTATATCACCACCCCTAATGGGTTGCCATGTCTTCCCATGGTTGAACTGGTTCCCATCCTTTACCAGCCGGGGTGTCACCATCTCCGCTCGTCTTGCCATGCCGCGGCCGAGATTTTGTGGCAACACACCCACCATAGCTAACTGGTGAGTGAGGAGAAATGAGAGCACTATATGAAAAATGTTACATAGTACATCACGACTGGACCGGTGGCGAAGGCATGTTAGTGTTTAGAACAACTTAACTATTCTACTTTCTACTAGAAAAAGGAATCACTTAATTATGAATGACAATTCGGGTCTCGCATGTAGGTGCACTTTCTCACCCGTGGGACTCACCCGCACCTACCTTGCGAAATGGCGGAGGGAGTGCGGATTTTTTTCCCACCCATGGAACTAGACTATGGATATTATTTTTCATAATTTATTTGTTTATTGAGATTTTTTTCTTATGGTAAATAAAAATGATTATTTTAATTTTTTATTGATTTTAATTATAAATATATATTTAATATCTATTTTTAGTATATACATTAAAAACTCGTAGGATTGGGGACCTGCCATCTGCACGAAACCGGACAGGTATAGGCACGACAGTATAGGCACGGATGTGGATTTCCATTTGCAGGTGCGGGTGCGATGCGGTGTTTTTCACCCGTTTCATATCTCATTTTTGGTTGGATTTGGTTCCACCCACCCGAGTCTGCCTCATTGTCATCCCTACACTCAATGCTATGCAATAGAATGTGTTGCCCAACAAGTGACGGGTCAAGGTCACAAACTCACAAGCATAATTTATTTCCTATTACAAGTGACGAACAAAACTTCTTGATATAATGGATAGCACAAGAAATTGGAAATTCTTTCATGGAATGTTAGGGGGATTAACTCCCGGAGCAAATGGGATAGCATCGGAGACAAAATCTCGGAATCTACCTGCAAATTCTAAGCTTACAAGAAACAAAAAGAGAAAACTTTGATATCAATTATATCAAGAAGTTCTGTCCCGAGCACTTGAATCAATTTGTGTGTTCCCCTTCGTGGGAGCTTCGGCGGTCTATTAACGAGTGTGGAATGGCAATTAGTT
This sequence comes from Chloris gayana, assembly GCA_031894775.1. Lineage (NCBI taxonomy): Eukaryota > Viridiplantae > Streptophyta > Magnoliopsida > Poales > Poaceae > Chloris > Chloris gayana. The sequence goes on from JAUNZO010000438.1 coordinate 14,819, forward strand.
TCGGGGAGAGACAATTCTAGTTAATAATTTCGCTATCACAATGAATTCACCTACCTGCCTAATGGAGTTTCCTTTCATCACACAAATGTTTATGGACCTTCCTCACCAGCTGACAGGGCTACTTTTACAAATTGGTTGTATAACTTTGATTGCACTAACATTGAAGATTGGATTCTAATGGGAGATTTCAACCTCATGCACAGTCCTGACGACGAGAAATAGACCAGGCGGAAATGCAAATGACATGATGATTTTCAATGATATAATTAACCACCTTGACTTAGTGGAAATTCCTTTTCAAGGGAGGGCCTACTCTTGGAGCAATATGCAGGACAACCCTCTACTAGAAAAACTGGACTGGGTCTTCACATCATCAAATTGGACTTTGCAATATCCGGATACATCGGTGTCTCCTCTATCTAGACCTCTCGTCGGATCATATTCCATACTTGATTACAGTTGGCACAAGCATACCTAAAGCTTCTATCTTCAGATTTGAAAATTACTGGTTGAACATTGCAACTTTTCTCTCAACAGTGGAGCTTCATTGGCATTCAACTCCATTTTTCAATAATGCAGCAAAGACACTGAATGCAAAGTTTAAACAAGTTAGAAAAGGTCTTAAAACCTGGAGCAACCAATTATCTTCACTGAATAAAAAGATCAACAATTCCAACTGGGTAATTGCACTTCTGGATGGATTAGAAGATCAACGAACACTTTCTAGAATGGAGTCGAATTTCAGGAAAATTCTAAAGAAACACCTTGCTGGCCTCCTGGAAGCTAAAAGAATCTATTGGAAACAGAGGGCTACAATTCGATGGGTCAGATTTGGAGATGAAAATACAAAGTACTTCCAAGCCATGGCTACTATAAAGCACAGATCAAATTTGATTGCTCAACTCACACCGTCGAATGGCTCCATTATTCAAGAACATGATTTAAAAGCTAATGCACTCTGGATGTCTTTCAAGGAATGACTGGGCATATCTGAATTTCCTACAATGCTCTATAATATGGATTAGCTTATCCAAAGATGCAATCTTCCAAACCTTGATACACCTTTCACAGATGAGGAAATCAAGTCTGCATTAGCTGATATGCCCTCGGACCATGATCCAGGGCTCGATGGCTTCAATGGGGCATTCATGGAGAAGTGTTGACCCATTATTGAACCAGACTTCAAGAGACTTTGCTCTGATTTTATTAAAGAAGATTTGGACATCAGAAGCATAAACAACTCTTACATTGTTTTGATCCCCAAGAAAGACAGTCCACAAAATATGAATGATTACAGGCCTATTTCGCTGCTGAATTCCTCCTTAAAGCTTCTCACTAAATTGATTGCTAATAGATTACAATCTGTAATATTGTCAGTTGTGCATACAAATCAATATGGTTTCATAAAAGGGAGAACCATACAGGATTGCTTAGCTTAGGCCTATCAATTTCTGCATTGCTGTCATAAGTCAAAAAAGGAAACTATCATCTTGAAACTTGATTTCAAAAAAGCTTTTGACAAGGTGGAACATCAAACCATTCTTGCTATGCTCAGAGCCAAAGGATTTTCAGACACTTGGATTTCTTGGATACATCAGATTTTATGTTCTGAATCATCCTCAGTTCTGTTAAATGGAGTACCAGGAAGACCTTTTAACTGCAAAAGAGGGGACAGGCAGGGGGACCCTTTGTCTCCCCTTTTGTTTGTTTTGGCTGCTGATCTTTTACGGTCAATTATCAATGAAGCTTCTGCCAGAAATTTGCTTCTACACCCCATTCATGCTGACTTTCCTGGGAACTTTCCTATTGTTCAATATGCAGATGATACTTTAATTATTCATGCAAGGTGATGCTAACCAATTAATAGTACTAAAAAGCCTACTGAGATCTTTTGCTAACTCTACTGGCCTTCATGTCAACTATGAAAATCTTTTCTAGTACCAATCAACATAGAAGGAGAGAAAGCACAACATCTAGCAAACACCTTGGGATGCAAAGTTGGAACAATGCCTTTTACTTATCTAAGCCTTCCCTTGGGTACGACAAAACCAACAGTCACTGATTTCCTACCAATTTTGACAAGAGTGAAGAAAAGATTAATTGGCTTGAACAAATTGCTCTCTTACTCAGGCAGATTGCTCATGGTTAACTCTGTTATTTCTCCTCTTCCTACTTTCTACATGTGCACCCTCAAAGTACCAGCCACAATTCTTAACAGATTGACAAATATAGGATGCATGAGCTTTGGCATGGAGGGGATATTCATATAAAAGGGGCTGCCTAGTTTCTTGGAAAAAGCTTGTCGGCCGAAAGAGCAAGGGGGACTTGGCATTATCAATCTCAGAGCACATAATAATGCCCTGCTTCTGAAATTTCTGGATAAGTTTTATAATCATCATGTTCTTCCTTGGGTTCATCTGACATGGCAGCAGCTTTATAGAAGACAGGTGGCACCACATGAGGTCAAGCCAAAAGGATCATTCTGGTGGAAGGATATTATTCGACTAGCCAATCAGTACTTTATGGTTTCAGCATGTTCAGTTAAAAATGGAATATCTGTCAGTTTCTGGAATGATACTTGGGATTTTGGAGTACTGAAATGGAAATATCCAGAACTATACAATTATGCTCACAACAAGCAAATCACAGTCAAAGCTTTTCTGCAAGGTGACATTGAAAACTTGCTCTAGCTATCTTTATCCATCACAGCTTCGAATCAACTCACGGAGCTTAGACATAATCTGGAAAATTTCCATTTGGAACTGGAGGCACATGATCTATGGAGTTACATTTGGGGAAATAATATTTTCTCCATAAAAAATGCTTATCTTAAGCTAATTGGAACTTACACAGCCTCCCAATGGTTCAAATGGATGTGGCACTCTTGTTGCAGAAGCATACTAAAAATTTTCTTCTGGTTGCTTCGAGAGACAGATTGAACACGAGGAATCTACTAAGAAGAAAGAATCAACATTTGGGTAATTACAATTGTGTGCTTTGCCAAAGTAATACTGAGGAAACAATTCTTCACCTCTTCTTTCACTGCAACTTTAGCAGAAGATGCTGGCAGTCCCTTAATATTTTTTGGAACACACAGCTCAGCCCAGATGATATGCTTTTGACAGCAAGACAGAACTTTAACTCACGGATTTTCAGAGAGGTTTTAATTGTTGGCTGCTGGACTATATGGTGTCACCGCAATGAGATTATTTTTGACAACAAAGACTTGTCTTTTGCACTATGGAAGCACACTTTCAAAATAGAGATGCAACATGTTGCTTTTAGAGCTAAATCTGCAGTTAAACTTCTGATTGATGCCTTTATATGTAATATGTAACTTGAGACTTTGACAGCTTAGGGTCTTTGTTGGGCCTACGGCCTCTTTGATGTATATAAACTTTTCAAGTTAAATATAAAAATAGGTAGGGGCCTCCCCTGGTGACTTCGGTAAAAAAAAAAATGGCAGCGACAGCTTCAGTATTTCTTCAAGCCAGATCATATTTGTCTCGTATTTGTACAAGCAGCCCCACTGTGGCGGCGCGTCTTGACATTTGTTTGGTGTCCTCTAATTAAATTGTATACCTCCTGTCAATTTAAGGCAAAGCTTGGGAGCGAGCACGAAATAATAAACTTTGAAAGTAGAGCCCTGTTTGATCCTCTTAGTTTATAATAAACTGGTTTTATAAACTGAGAGTTCTTGAAACAAGACAGTTTTTGTCTGGTTTATAAAAACTAAACATCCAGTTTATTATAAACTCATAATCAACTCCCCGTCACCTAAAATCAGATTATGCCTAACAAAAGACCCACTATCCTTCACTCTTTTCAGATAATTACGGTGGCTGCCACCAAACAAATGTGGCCTGTTTCAAATAATTGAGGGGCAGACAAGTCACTAGAGAGGGAAAAATATGATTTATGATTTTTTTTTAAAAAACTGGTCTCCAAACACCCCCATCTAGTTTATTATTAAAAACCACTTTTTAGAAACTGTGTTCATAAACCAGTTTTTAATAAACTAGAATGCATCCAAACAAGACATAAGAGTAATGTAAATGGTTTATCGGTAGATGACACTTGCCCTACAAAGACACCATGCCACTTAGTAAAGACAACTATAGCAGCGTATACAGTTGATTGATTGTATTGGCATAGTAAAGACACTCAGGGTGAACAGAAGTCCGATTGGTCAGTATTGATTGAACACAAAATTTGGCCATGTAATTATAGCATAAAATTCGAATTGTCGCTCTCATCAGACAATTTTCTCTCTCTGGCTACCCTAATGGCTGAATTTTGGCTCTTCCCAAATACTAATAAACCAATTGAAAGTTGTATGCTCATTTGAGAACTCCAGTCTCGTAACCATTGATATGTCATGCTGATCATACATACACATTGGTTATGTACAGAGGAGACTGAAAAAAAAATCTACAAAAGGGAAGTACATACTTAATAGCAAGAGATCCATGGTTTAGCGCGCATAATAAGCTACCTGGGACCTGGCATACCAAAGGATCGTTGCATCACTCGACATATTCCGGCAGCCACCGCACGCATCATCAAAAGGGGAGGCTCACCGATCGGCGATGTACCTAGCTAAAAGCTCAATTGCTTCAGGCCGATTCTTCGTCGAGACAGCGTCGTCATAGGCCCTATCCCCTGTGTCTGATCGACGAAGGGGTGGACGTGTTCTTGCTGGTAACCGTCATGGACGCCACGGCCTTGGCCCAGGCCACGAGCTCCCGCTTCATCCGCTTCTCGTCGCCCCAGATCATCGGGTCCACCGGCCGGCTGTCCTTGTCCGCGGCGAGGAACACCGGCGCCGCCACCGCCCCTCCCGAGACCTCCTCGTCGCCGCCGTTGCCGGCCGGGAACGGCCGCCGCACGCTCTCTCCTCCCAAAGCCATCGGATGGTCGGTCTGATCCGCGTGCAACACACCACCACGTGATCGATCGATCGAGCTAGCACCGTCTCGGCCGTGCCGCTCGATCCAGCACGCCTCTGGGCTCTGCTCTGCTCCGGCTGAGAATCCTGATCACAACGCAGGCAGCGACTCCGGCGTCGTGTATATGTAGAACGGCGAGCGCCTATGTGTGTGTGAGAGAGGATAATTCGGCACGAGGAACTCGCATCGCAGCGTCGTTTTATACACGCGCGCGGGGGATATCTGGCGCGTCCGGATCCAGATTCCTCGTTGCCCGGAGGGCGTGTGTGTGACTCCCAGCGCGCCGCGTCTGCTGCGGTTGGCTGGCCGGACTTGGAGCCTCTGGAGTCGGAGTTGGTTGGGGCGTCGCGGTCCGGGCCGCAGAACCGGACGAACGCGCAGCCTCTCGATCCGTTCAAACACTGCTGCTGCTATACTCGTCGTACCAGGTACGAGTACGAGTGGTGATTGGGCGATCCGTCCGGATCGAGGACTCGGCACGTAGGCCAGCTGTCTACTGGAGCGAGCGATGGCACGACCCGATTTGTCGCCGGTGTACTGTAGCCGGACTCCGTGCCAAGGCACGTGTACAGTAGTTTCCGGTTACATGTTGTTGGTGATGTTTCGCTAGCTAGCTGTGTAAAAGGTGTCTCGTCATATGCTGTAGTACACAGTTGCTGCTTGACCGGACCGGGGATCGATCGTGCTCGTGCACGTGCCAATCATCGTCTCGCCAGAGGACACACGAAACATGTGGTATCTACAAGGCCTCGGCCATAACGAATCCTTCTCCCGGCAACGCATGGGCGTATGGCCAGCGAACGATGGGCAGAGTATGCGCAGGGGCGCAGGCACGCGTTCGTGCGTCCACGTTCCGGTGCTCCCGGCGTGCCTAATCTCGCGTGCGGGAGCAGCCGAGGATCGGGAACACTTGTGGATGATGGAGCGCGCGCGCGCGGCGTTTTCTGCCGGGTTACTGTCGGATTGCGCGCCGTATGCCGGGAAGCCGGCAGTTAGCGAGGCTGGTGGTCCGCTGCTGCTTGTAGCTAATACGCCAACTTTGACAGTGCTGGGCAGGTACAATGGTACAGAGAGGTCTCTGTCAAAATGTCACATACAATTTTTTGCTGATGTATATGTGTGAAAGAAAGCGAGAGGGGGAGCCGGAGCGGGGGTGATAAATGAGAACTAGTTGTTTCTGGAAGCAACCATCTCGTAAGATAGAATTACAAGTATAAGATGATTTCCACACCAATATTCTTCTTCTATAATTATAAGAGATTATTATATGATTGCAATATGATAACTTACTGCAGAGGTATGAAAAGTTGTTATAAACTATATGTAACCCATGCTAAACTATATGGTATGAAAAGCTCGTTCTGCATATAGATCAGTGATAATTATAAGAGATTATTATATGTAACCCATGCTAAACTATATGGTATGACACCCTGATAGTAACCTTTTGTTTTGTGAAGCCTAATAATAATCTCAGATGTGAAAGGGTCTGTAACGTATGTGTCTCCACTCGAAAAGAAATCGATAGATATTTGAGATCAGATTAAGAGGAACGTGTCGGAAGAGATCAATCTCACATGACACGCAAGAGTTATACTGATTCAGGCTTCTCGAAGGATAAAAACCCTACATTCAGTTCGGATGTGTATTGCGGCGAGTTGCTCTCGGGTGGAGTTGCAAGATTATAGGATGTCCTCCCTCGTGAGAGGAGCCAAGTATTTATAGTCAGGGAACCACCTTATAGATTTTGGTAAGAAACCCGACTCTATCTCTAATTTCCTTTCCTCTACCCCAAGTTACATTCAAGTCGGTATTTTCACAAAAGAATCAATATTGTTGTGGCCCCAAATACTGACGTGGCCTAGATCAAATGTATTGTTGATCCATTTTTTAGGAAGAACAATTGGAGGAGGGGAGAAAATTTTACCGTGTTGTCTTTTGGGCTGCTCCTAAAACCAGGATTTTGGGATCTACATTTCGGTGTGATTTTGGAGATGCCCTAAAAAATCTCCAATACTTATGTAAAAAAATTTATCCTCAATAAATTGGTTTAGGAAGTTTCTAAAAACCTATAGGAGTATAAATAATTGTTTCCTCCAATAGTTTCCAATAAACTAAATATATTTATACCAACGTGTTTTTTGGCCCTAGCAACAACTTATAGGAATATTTGAGAATTGTGAGTTGCTAAACATGTGTCAAATGTAGTAACCAAAACGGTTACCCAAAAAGTTGGTTTCAACTGAATATGTTTTTGTTAGAACTTGTCGGTGTAGGGGGATCGGGGTCCCCTAACCGGGCATGGGCCGTTTCCAGCCCATAGACGAAGACGGCGTCCGCGGATGAGGAAGTCCATAAGGCCCATGAAGCCCACGAGGCCCATGAAGACCGGAGGAGCGGGAGCGTCGGGGGGGACGAAGCTTCCCGGTAGTTTCCTCCGACGCCCCAACCACCCGGAGTTAATGCGGCACTCGAGGGTCCGTAGCGACGCCGCAGCCCGACAGGACGTGCGCGCGTCTTCCCCGTGCGCCGCGTCTCGGGAAGCCGCGCGGCTACAGTGCCGGGAGGGCTCTCGACCAATAGGAGGGAAGAGACTCGGGAGCACGAACCGAGGAAAAGAGATCGCAACGGATTTAGTCAGGATCGTGTCGGGATATCTCAGAAGGACCGGACCCCCACCGGTGTCCGGTACCCCCGGTACTTGTACAGTGCTCTCCTCCTTACCCTATAAAAGGAGGGGAGACTCCGGTATAAAGACAAGAACATCCGAATATACACACCAGCAGGACGTAGGGTATTACGCACCCATTGCGGCCCGAACCTCGGATAACTCCTCCGTGTTCTTACTCGCTCGAACCCTCTACGCTAAAGCACGAGCAAATCCGTTCTTCCCCGAACCTATCCGAAGGGAGTCTTGACAGACCCCCATTTGGAGGTGTACTCACACACCGACATTTGGCGCGCCAGGATAGGGGAAGATCGTAGATTTCGCTTCGCGCCGCGGAACTTCCACGCAACCATGCAGAGATCCTCGGACACGCCGCGGACGGAAGATAGCGTCTCCAGCCAGAGCGCCCACAGGGCGCCGTCGCCGCGACCGTCGCCGCGCGGGCCGCTCCGTCCACGACAACCGTCCCGGCGCCTCGGCGGCCGAGCATGCAGCGGAGGACCAGCCGCGGCGCCGACCGCCACGCCCGAGCCGTCACGCCGCTCGCGTCCGAGCGCGCCACCGCGCGTCGCCTCTTCCAGGAAGAAGAGGGGGACGACCCTCGACCGCCGTGGAAGACCATGCTCAACAACCCGCCGGCGGGCCGGCGGGGGAGAGCAGCAAAGGAGTGGCTCACCGGAGTAGGTAAGCTCCCGGATACGGCGCAGCCAAGCGCCGAGCGGGCCGTCGCGCCAACCGCAGCAGCCCACTAACCGACAAGCAACCGCCGCGCCAACCGCGCCAAGGACACGCGCCCGCCGGCGGCTTCGCTCTCCGTCCATTCTCCGCGAGCGCAGGGGCACCGCGACCTGCGCAACGACCTCAACAGGCGCCGCCGTGAGGGGGAAGATGCACGCGTCGACATTGAGCGCTCGCGCGAGCGGGACGCGAGCGTGAGCGCACCTCCGCCCACAACCACGACGGCGCGAGGCGGAGACGTCCCCCGAGCGCCACCCTAAGCGTAAGAGAAAGGAGCTCGACCCCTCGTTCTCTGGGGCTGCGCGGCCCTCTCAAAGCGCCCGCGCAACGTCACGTGGCCCAGCAAGTTCCGCCCGGACCTTCCGTAAAGGTACGACGGCACCGCTCCCCGACGAGTTCCTACAGATCTACTCCACCGCCGTCAAAGCCGCCGGTGGCTCGGAGGACATTATGGCCAACTACTTCCACCTGGCCCTCAAGGACTCGGCTCGGTCATGGTTCATGAACCCGGCGCCGAGTCTATCGGCTCCCGGAAGAGCCTCGTGCCGGAGTTCATGGCCAACTTCCAAGGAACGGCGAAGCGTCCGGAAGCCGTATCGACCCGGACCGCATCGTCCGTAAGCCGGCGAGACGCTCGCGAGCGTTCATGCAGCGCTTCGCCAAGTCCGCAACACCATCCCGCGCATCGACCCCTCCCGGTGCTCTCCGCCTTCTCGCCATGGCGTCCGAGACAAGGATATCCCGGGCGAGCCGGGCGTACACCGGCCCGGAGACGGTCACGGACCTCTTCCGCTTGGCCGACAAGTGCGCCCGTCGCCAGAAGCCCAAGCGTGGCACGACCCGCCGGCGAAGTCCAACCCGGTACCTCCTCTCCCAAGTCCGGGGCACCCTCTCCAAGAAGCGTAAGAAGAACCTCGCGCGCAAGCGTAGGGCGGAAGAAGTGGCCGCGGCCGGAGGCCCGTCCCCAGGGGGCGCGACGCCCACCTCCCGCGGGTACCGGCAAGTCGCCGCCTAAATCCCCGGTACTTTCGCGTGCTACTTCCACCGCACCAACGACCACGACCAGCCGGAGTGTCGCTACATCCAGGCGAGCATCAAGCGGCGCGACGAGCGGCGGGCGGCCGAGAAGGCCGAGAAAGAGAAGGAGGAGGAGAAAGAGGAAGTCGAGGCGTACTCGCAGCGCGGACGACTCCATCGCCGTGATCGCCGGGGGCTCCTCGAGCTTCACGTCCAAAGGCGAGGCCAAGCGTTTCCGCCGCGAGGTCCTCGCAATCACCGAGGGCAAGGCCGCGGCTCCCCGCTCGAAGTGGGCGGACGTTCCCATCACCTTCGACAAGAGCGACATGGTGGGCCCCGACAACACCAAGGGGAAGATCCCTCCGGTCGTGTCGCCCACCATCTCGCAACAAGAAGGTGGGGCGCACCCTCATCGACGGAGGCGCGAGCCTCAACCTCATCACCCCGAAAGTCTACGACTCTCCGCAGCTGGGCGCGTGCCGAGCTGCAGCCCTCGCGCCCTTTCGTCGGCGTGCTCCCGGTAGCTCCCGCCCCTTGGGTAGGATTGAGCTCCCGGTCACCTTCGGCACCCGGACAACTTCCGCACGGAGAAGCTCCTCTTCGACGTCGCAGACATCGGCCTCCCCTACAACGCCATCATTGGGAGACCCGGCATAAACCAGCTCATGGCCATCCCGCATCACGCATTCCTCACGCTCGAAGATGCCGGGCCCGAAGGGCGTCATCGTGGAGAGGGCGGATGCCGTCAAGGCGATGGCTTGCCTCGAGGACATCTTGGCGGCCGAAATGGCAGCAGAGGAGGACACCGGCGTGAAGAGAGCGCGCGACACCCCGGAGAAGCCCGCCGCGCAATCCGGCCCCAAGCGGGCAAAGCTTTCGGCTCCCGGGGAGGTGTCTACCAAGAAGATCTCACTCGGGGCTCGGAGGACAAGACCACCACCATCGGTGGCGACCTCGACCCGAAATAGGAACTCGCGCTCATCACCTTCCTCCAAGCAAACAACGACATCTTTGCCTCGGCATCCTTCGGACATGCCGGCATACCCGGGAGGGTGATTGAGCACCAACTCAAGGTCGACCCCGCCGCGAGACCCGTGAAGCAGCCGGCGAGGCGCCAAGCCCCCGAGCGCGAGGACTTCATCCGGCCGAAGTCAAGAGGCTACCGGAGGCCAAGTTCATCCGGGAAGTCACGCACCCGACGTGGCTCGCCAACCCGTGGTCGTGCCCAAGAATAACGGCAAGATGCGGATGTGCGTGGACTACACCGACCCGAACAAGGCGTGCCCGAAGGACCCGTTTCCGCTGCCCCGGATAGATTCTCGTAGTAGACTCCACCGCAGGCCGCGACCCGCTTTGCATGTTGGATGCGTACTCCGGTACCACCAAATCTGTATGGCTAAGGAGGATGAGGAGAAGATCGCTTTATGACTCCCGCAGGGAGCTTTTGCTACGTAAGCATGCCTTTCGGTCTCAAAACGCAGGCCCCACGTTCCAACGAGCCATGCGCTTAACCCCGGACTCGCAAATCGGGAGGAACGTGGAGGCGTATGTCGACGACTTGGTCATCAAGAGCCGCAAGGCACCGTCTCTCCCGTTCGACTTAGAGGAGACCTTCTCCAATCTGCGCCGCAACCGGGTGAAGCTCAACCCGAGAAGTGCGTCTTCGGCGTACCGGCAGGGAAGCTACTCGGCTTCCCGGTCTCGCACCGCGGGATCGAAGCAAACCCCGAGAAAATCCGGCCATCGAAGAAATCCGCCCCCAAGGCGGCTCAAGGACGTGCAACGCCTAGCCGGGAGCATGGCGGCCCTTGGCCGATTCATCTCGCGCCTAGGCGAACGCGCTCTCCCGCCGTTCAAGCCGATGAAGAGGACGGACAAATTCGAGTGGACCCGGAAGCCGATGAAGCTTTGCAAGACCTCAAGCGCTACCCGTCCTCTCGCGCCCGTTCTAGTCGCCCCGGAACCAGTGTGAACCATCGCTCTCGTACATAGCGGCCAACCCGCAAGTGGTCGCTGCGGCTCGGTGGTCGAGCGGCCGGAGCAGTGCGCTCGCGGTTCTCGGCGAACCAGCAAACGCGGGTGCCTCGACGGCTCGAAGGCGGCGGCCCAAACGGACCCGGGCTCCGCCCGCGACCAGCTCGCAGCATTGGGGCACCCGGGGCTACGTACGCTTTCATTCACAACACGGCACGCGATGCGGCCGCTCCGGCTCGCCCGGTGGGGCACCCGGGCCGTCCCCGCCGCAACGACTCCCGCGGACGGCGTGGATCCCCGCCTTCACCCGGGCTCCGGCTCCGACCTCGTCGCATGATTTGGGCGAGCTGTGGACCACGACCGGAAAAGCAAGGATGGACGCGTTGATCCCACCCCACCCGGGCTCCGGCTCCGACCACGTCTCGCATTATGGGCGGGGCGGGATCCGCTCCAGCCTACCCCCGACGTCGCACCGCGTCACCACCGCATCACCCGAGGCTCCAGCCCCGTCTCCCACGACGAGCGAGAGCGAGCTTCTAGAATCCGAGTCCCGCACGCGGCACATTCAACGCCCGGTGTACTTCATCGCTGAAGTTCTGCGGGATGCCAAGACACGGTACCCACAGCACTCGTAAGATGCTCTACACAGTACTTGTCGTATCCCGGAAGTTACGGCACTACTTCCAAGGCCATCCCGTCCGGGTGGTAACTACGGCACCGCTCGGAAACCATACTCGCGCAACAGGGAAGCGACGGCGAGTGGCCAAGTGGGCCGTGGAGCCGGGGAGTTCGACTTGTCCTTCCTCGAAGACACACATCATCAAGAGCCGGCTCTAGCCGAGTTCATCGCCGAGTGGACGCCCACCCCGGAGATCGAGCGTGAAGAGCTTAGCACCCGGTGCAGCAAGCACGACGCGCCCGGCGACCACCGGACGATGTTCTTCGACGGTTCCCTCACCCTCAACGGTGCGGGAGCAGGGGTGTTGCCGCTGTCACCAACCGGCGACGAGCTGCGCTACGCGGTCCAGCCTACACTTCGGTGCACCAACAACATGGCAGAGTACGAAGCTCTCCCGGCGGGGTTGCGGATCGCGGCCGACCTCGGGGTCACGCGCCTCCTCGCCAAGGGGGATTCGCAACTGGTCGTCAACCAGGTATCCAAGGAGTACCAGTACAACGACCCGCAGATGGCTGCATACCTCGCGGCGGTCGGCGGATGGAAAAGAAGTTTAACGGCCTCGAGGTGCTTCACGTACCTAGGGGCGACAATCACATTGCCGACGAACTATCCCGGGTGGCCTCCACTCGAGCTCCAATCCCACCCGGACGTTCATGGAGATCTTGACATCCCCTTCGGCCTCCGACGCCGACCGAGCTCCGTACAGCAACAACAAAGCGCAGCGCACCCGCAGGATCTGCAAGCACACGCGAATAGCGAAGAAGCGCCGGCCGCTGAGCCGCAGACGCCCGTTGGATGGACCACATCCTCAGGTACTTGCGTGACGACATCCTTCCGGAAGACGACACGGACGCGGAACGCCTAGCCCGCCAGGCCAAGCGATATGCCATTGTTGATGGCAGGTCGTACAAGCGCAGCGCCAACGGCGTTCGTCGAAGTGCGTCAAGACGGAAGAAGGCAACGACATACTCGTTGAGATCCACGAGGGCGAGTGCGGCAGCCACCACGCTCCCCGCACGCCGGTCGGGAAAGCCTTTCGGCAGGGTTACCACCGGCCGACGACCCTCCAGGACGCCACCAGGCCGGTGCAACAATGCAAGGCATGCCGCTTTCACGCCGCGTACGCACCTCGCCCGCTCAAGCCCTTCAAACAATTCCCTTATCCCGGCCGTTCGCGGTTTGGGGTTTGGACATTGTAGGGCCATTTCCGACCGCCCCGGTGGGTACGTGTGGCTATACGTGGCCATCGACAAGTTCACGAAGTGGGTGGAAGCGAGGCGGTGACAAAGATAGACCAAAACTCGGCAATCGATTCATGAAGAATGTCATCGCAAGATTCGGAGTACCGCAGCGGATTATCACGACAACGGGACCCAGCTCACGAGCCACGCATTCGCAGCATACCGCGACTCCCTCGCACCCGGATCTCGCTTCGCCTCAAGAGCCCACCCACAAAGCAACGGCCAAGTCGAACGCGCCAACGGAGAAATCCTCAAGGGTTTGAAAACAAGATCATTTGACCCGTTGAAGAAGAAAGGCTCCAAGTGGGTAACCGAGATCCAATCCGTGCTCCGGTCCCTCGCGCACCACAACGAGTCGAGCCACAGTGCGAAACGCCTTTCTTCCTCGTGTACGGTGCGGAGGCGGTGCTACCCACGGAGATCCGGTTCGATAGCCCCCGAGTCGCCGCGTTTGACGAAGCCGACCAAAGCACCCGGCGGCACGACGACATAGACCTCCTCGAGGAGGCAAGACGACGAGTACTATCGCGAAGCGCGAGGTACCTCCAGTGGCTTGCGCCGCTACCACCAGCGGCGCGTGCGCCCCGGAGTTGCAAACGGGAGACCTTGTCCTCCGGCGGGCTCAGACGCGTGAAGGCAAGGATAAGCTAACTCCCATGTGGGAAGGGCCCTTCGTCGTCATCGCCGTCACCCGCCCGGGATCCGTTCGTCCGGAGTCTGAGGACGGGTACCCGAACCAAGCGCTTGGAACATTGAGCACCTAAAGAAATTCTACCCTTAGAATATTCTCGTAGCCAATGGTCCCGGTAGTACCCGAAGTCTCATCGCCACGGCCACGCCGCCACGGCACTCGTACTAACGTGTTGTGAATAAAAACAGCGCCCGCCGCTTCTTTTCCTACTTCTCGCAGATCGCCGTTGTATGTGTCAAGTACCCGCCTTCCTCTAACGGGCAAGGAAGGTCTATGACTTAGGCCCAAGGTCGGAAAGCGTCACGTTTGGTTAAGGCTCGGGCGCCCGAAGTCGCGCTCCAAACATAGCCGCAAAGTACCGGACGGCCTACGACTAAGTGGCACACGGCGACAATCGCACCTAACGAGAAGAGGAACAATGGGCTTAAGCTTTTTCATCAACACTCAAATTTAAACTTAATCTCTGTCTTGCATACGTAAGAACAGGTTCAACAAAAAACAAAAAGGCACAGGCGCCGAGCAAGCCACGCGCAGTGGAGGAAGCGGGCACTTAGCCCCGCTTGAAGCTTTCGGCAAAGGCACGAGCGACGGCGCGTGCCTCGCGCCTTGGCCGCGGCGTGCTCACCCGCAGTGGACATCGCCGTTCACCACGGCTAGGAGCGGGAACCCGGCACTAGCACCAGCCGCGTTCGCCAAGCACCTCCTCCAGGGCCGCGGCTATGGTTTGCCGCCCCTCCTCCTCCAGACCTCCGCCACCCGGTGTTCAGGCTGCTCAGGGAGTCAACCACCCCCGCATGGCGAAAGCATACCCAGCCGCGCCGCGGTCAAGGGGCTCAGGAAGACGAGGCAGACCCGCCTCGAACAGAGGCCGACGAAACCGCCCGGTGCACCTCGGCGGCGATCTCAGCCGCGTCCGCGCCGCCGAGGCCAGCTCCGTCGCCCGCTCGCTCAGCTCAACGCGCCGAAGCTCGGATTCCTCAAGCCGGGACCGCGCTCCGCGAGCTGCCGCCGGAGGTCATCGCCATCGGCCGCAGCAGAAGAGCCGCGGCCCGACTTCTTCGCCCGGCCTCCAGCAGCTCGACGCGACGGCGGTATTCGTCCCGGCTCTTCTCCACCGCCTTCGCCCGGCAGCGAAGTTCACCCGGGCCTCCGCGAGAGTCTCCTCGCGCACGCGATGCGCCAACCCGCCGGCGATACCGCGGACCTGCTCCTCGGACCGAGCAAGACGGGCCGCCTCCGTCTCCAAGGCCTCCTCTCGAACAGCGGCCTCGTCTTCACGAGCCGGACCTGCTCCTCCCGGTAGCGAGGGCGTCCTCGCGCTGCCTCAACCCCATCTCCCGGAGGCAACGGAGTCGCCGAAGCGCCGGACCTTTGCCTCGGCCGCGCCGACAGCCCGCTCCCGTTCGCCAAGCGCGGCCTCCCGGAGTGCAAGCGCACCGGCACGCTCCTTCGCCTCCTCCTCGCGAGCCGCCGCGGCCGCCTCGCGACGTGTCACGGCCGCCTCGCGGAGTGCCATGTCGGCCTCCGCCTCCTCCAACCGCGCGCCGCGGAGCTGCACAAAGACGCTCCCGCTCCAGACGCCGCGGAGGCGGTTCATGCTTTCAGCCTCGTGGGCCTTTGCGTCACGCAGCCTTCTCGCCGCCCGATCGCCGATGCCAGCAGCTTGGTCCAGCTCATGCCGGACTTCTTCCATGCGGCGCCGATGCCGCCGCCGGGCCGCTTCACCGCCGTCTCCGGGGCCCGCCGGCCTCCGCCACCTCCGCCTCGCGCTCGGCCAACGCGGCCTCCCGGTCGTCCAGGGACGCATCCGTCTCCTCCACGGCCGCCTTCATGGCAAGGAGCGACCGGGTGACCTCCCCGAGCACATCGCCAATCTTGTGGCGCCCCATGCCGCCCGAGCGACTCGAAGGTGACCCGCTCCGGCCGCGTCCGCCGCGCCCACGGCCCCCTACCGGCGGCAGCGGTCGACGAAGTGTCTCCGCCGCCCACCGCTCCCGGCTCCGACCGCACGCGCGGAGGGGAGTCATTCCCTCCAAAGACTATAGGGCCGGCGGCGCCAGCACCCGGCCGTGGAGTGGAAGACCGTGGCGGACGCCCGGCAGCCGCCGATTGGGAAAGCACCCGCCAAGGTCAACTCCGGCAGAGGCACCCGCGACCTCCTCTCCGTCAGGGGCACCCGCGGCCTCCTCTTCGGCGACACCCGCAGCCACCTCCTCGGGAGTGTCCGCGGCCTCCTCTCCGGCGGCACTCGCGGCCACCTCCGCGGGACCGTCTCGCAACCTCCTCCTCGGGGGCACCCGCAGCCACCTCTTCAGGGGCACCCGTCGCCCTCCCGCGCCGTCCTCCGCTCCGGCCGCCGGAGCCGCAACGGCAACGGGATCGACGTCCGGGTTCGGCGCGGGGGCACCGGCGACCTTGGGGTTTAAAGGGACCAGTGTCCGGGTCCAGCCTCGATCCGGACACTCCTACAAACAAAGCAAATCGAATACGTTTCACAGCCCATCACCCTACGGTGAGACGAAACGCAGCATACCAAGCACGCGGCTTAAGCAAAAAGAGAGGAAAGTTTCCTACCCGTCGCGCGTCCACCCGGCCGCTTGCGCCGTGCGGCCGCAGGGGACTTCTCCCGTGGAACGGCCCCCGTCACCGGCGCCGGCGGAGCCCGCCGGCCCGCTTCCGTGGAAAGCAAGCGGGCCCGAAGGAATCGAGAGGAGGGGGCGACGGAGACCTTTTCCCCTTGCCTTTGTCCCGTGCACTCGGAGCAGGCCTCGCAGCCGCCGGGGCTACCACCCGAGCTCCGGAGGCACCCCTGTGGGTGGCCGTCGCACCCGGTCGGAGGAAGGCGCGACTCCGGCACCCGGAGACCAGGAGTGGGAGCCGGGACCGCGTCCAGAAACCCGAGCGGCCCCGCCGGGGCATGCCGTCGAGGACGGCGCGCTTGTTCGCCGACCGATGAAGAGGCTCGGCACCTTCCGGTACGCGAAGGAGGCGGTCCACTTCTTCCCGGCCGCCGTGGAGTAGGCGAACCGCTTCGAGGCCTCTGGCAGGTCCGAGCCCGCCCCGTGCGAGTGCGGCCGGCGAAGTTGAAGTCCCGATACATCCACGACGGGACCGATCTCCGGCGAAGGGGCGCGATGTTGCGCTCGAGGAAGTCGTGCACCACCCCGCGTGAAGTCAGGCCAGCCCGCGGCGAGCGCCGCGATCCGGTCGACCACCGGCATCATGCCCTCGTGAAGGCGGGGCACGGCGTCCCGTACGGCCAAGTGTTGGGCCGGACCGGCGGGACGCGGAGGCGGCGGAAGTCCTTCTCGTACGGCACCACGAACCAGGCCTTCTTCCACGCCTCCACCTTGCTGCTAGGCGAGTACTCTATGTACCCGCTCGTCGGGCCGGACGGTCACCGGACGCATCCGATCACCTCCGAGGCGTTGGTAAGCGTCATCTTGAAATAGCGTTGGAATATGGGGAAGCACGGCTGCACCCCCACAAATCCTTCGCATAGATGGGCGAACACGGCCGCCGCCGCAACCGCATTCGGCGTGAGGTGCGCCATGCGGATCCCGTACGCCCGGAGCACCTCCAGGAAGAAGTCGGAGAAGGCGGGGGAACGGCGCCGGCGACGACGAAGGATAGGAAGTGGAGGATCTCCAGTCCTCCGGCCGGCGGCGGCAAGGGCCCCCCAACACGAACGGCCCTATCACCGTCCACCGGCAGGAAAGGCGAAAGCCGCGACATATCGACCCGAGCTGTCGGGCAACCGCACCGTTGGCGGTGCATCCGCCGACGGCGAGCGCGCGCGCGAACTACCGCGGCGGGGGACTTTCCGCGGGCCATCTTGGCGGCAGGGGACGACGGCGACGAAAGCGGCGGCGCGGATCGGCGGAGAAGAAGGCGAAGGGAGCGCAGCAGCAAGAAAGAAGTTGAGAAGACGGAAGGCGAAGGGCGAAGTGGAAGACGTGCCTTGGGCAACCGGCCGTTCCCCTACTTGAGCGCAGGCGCCGAGCGGGCCCACCGCACGCGAACCGAAGCGACGCGACGCCTCGGGGCGGTCGTGCCTCGGCAGCCCAAGCGGCTCCGTTCCTGGAGAACCACACCCCGGAGCAACCCAAGCGGCACCGGGCGCCGACGGGTGGCCCCAATCCCCGCTCCGACCCCGCGGGTCGGCCGACCGGGCCGGGGCTCCTGTCGGTGTAGGGGGATCGGGGTCCCCCTAACCGGGCATGGGCCGTTTCCAGCCCATAGACGAAGACGGCGCCCGCGGATGAGGAAGTCCATAAGACCCATGAAGCCCACGAGGCCCATGAAGACCGGAGGAGCGGGAGCGTCGGGGGACGAAGCTTCCCGGTAGTTTCCTCCGACGCCCCAACCACCCGGAGTTAATGCGGCACTCGAGGGCCCGTAGCGACGCCGCAGCCCGACAGACGTGCGCGCGTCTTCCCCGTGCGCCGCGTCCTCGGGAAGCCGCGCGGCTACAGTGCCGGGAGGGCTCTCAACCAATAGGAGGGAAGAGACTCGGGAGCACGAACCGAGGAAAAGAGATCGCAACGGATTTAGTCGGATCGTGTCGGGATATCTCAGAAGGACCGGACCCCCACCGGGTGTCCGGTACCCCCGGTACTTGTACGAGCGCTCTCCTCCTTACCCTATAAAAGGAGGGGAGACTCCGGTGTAAAGACAAGGACATCCGAATATACACACCAGCAGGACGTAGGGTATTACGCTCCCATTGCGGCCCGAACCTCGGATAACTCCTCCGTGTTCTTACTCGCTCGAACCCTCTACGCCAAAGCACGAGCAAATCTGTTCTTCCCCGAATCTATCCGAAGGGAGTCCCGACAGACCCCCATTTGGAGGTGTGCTCACACACCGACGTAACTCATTTCGAAAATAGAGATAACATTAGTAGAGTTTTTTTTCAGCTTTTCCAAGAATTATTTTAGGCATTGCCAACTGAGTTATTAGAGGAAGACTAGTCTTCTAAATGCAAATGCAGTATTGAGCAACCTCCCTATTTTTACGATGTCCTACTTTGAAGTACCGGTAGAGGTACTTAAAAATTAGACATGATACAATCTAAATTATATTGGGAAGGGGAAGGTCATAAGAAGTATCATCTAGAAAGATGGTCCATGCTATGTAAGCTAAAGACTATGGTGGACTTGGAATTACTAATTTACAAGTCAAAAATCACTGTTCACTTAGCAAATGGCTCTTTAGACTCTTGAATGAGGATAAGTAACAGCAGTCGAACATAAAAAATAAAGCATAAAGTAAAGCGTATCGGCTATTGGTTACTCAATGCATGAACACATAATTGAATTAAAACAGGGCAAGAATAAGACACTCAGATTCGCCTTAACAGATTGATCCTAATACATAAAGCTGCCGATATTACTATAATTAGACTAATCATGTAAATCGACACGCAAACATATATAAATTGGCAAGTAAAGATATCCCATAGTAAGCCTGACGATTTAAATATAACTTAATCTTATCCTGGAAACACATTATTTAGAGCACATGAAGCATACAGATTCATGGAATTAGCAAGATAACATATAGTTCAGATCTAATTGTATCCAGTAGATTTAACAAGCAACGGTTCATGCAAGATAGATCTAAACGTGGTAAGCAATCGGCTAAACACCCAATTGAACGGTTAAATCACTAACACAAATTACAAACCATATTCTACCAATTATCCCTCATCTATGACAAGTCAACTAAGCAAGAGTAAAGCAATACAAGACAAATCAATTATATTACACTAATCAGTAGGCACAAGATATAATCGGTGACAACAATCGCAGATATATTACTAACTCAACCAAAATCTTAGCAACCGCTCTATCGTAGGACAAGTCAACTCTAATAGAGAGCCATACACGACACGTCAACTGTACTATTACGATCACTAAGGAACAAATTGAATCGACAAGATTTCTTAACCATAACTCAATTAGCCCAATCGATCATTGACTAAAGCACTAACACCATAACAGAACGAAACATGACAAGTCTACTGAATCGAACAGAGTAGGACACGTCAACTACCCAAGTCGCTGATATACGTAACAAAGGCTTATGATCGACCAAAACTACCGGATAACTAGCAATTATGTTGCTTCTAACACAGACAAGTCGACATGAAAGATTCGATGCATTTACCGGATGAAATCACGTCGGAGCGTCGAGAGCTCGAGCAATTGACGAGAAAATCAGCTCGAGCAATTGACAAGAAAATCCGTCGAGAGGTTTGGCGATGTGCCGAGAGTTATATTGATTGTTACAATGACCCTAGTCTACTATTTATATTTGGCCAAACACCGACCGACTCTGTTATTGTCCTAAACCGACTCCGATATTTCTTCCTATTTTTATGACCGTTTCCTTTCCTAAAATAACAAATTCGGAATCAAGGTAGGACCCGCAAACACTAGCTGATTCTTTGTTACATGCACTCCGATGCGGCAAGCCTTGGTCCCACTAATCCTCCTTTTCTCCTTTGATGGTGTCTCTTCATCTCTCTATCAGGCATCTACATTGTACACTATGTCATTGAAGAGTGGACCCAAATCCAAAATCTGACATTAACAATAGGGAATGGGGTGATGAACAAGGATAATTTAGCAAGACGCAATTGGAAAAGGAGTTTAAAGTGTAACTTTTGTAATGATAATGATACTATACAACTTCTATTTTTTGACTGTTATTTTGCTAGGACCATCTGGAATATTATTCATACAACTCTGGGTATCTCAAAACCACATAGTATTTCTCATATTGTGACTGGTTGGATTAATACAAACGGTATAAAAAAATAGACATATTTTACTTGTTAGCGTGGCTGCCTTATTATGGCCAATATGGTTATGTCACAAAGACATTGTACTTAACAAGAAGACATGCGGGTGGCTTGCCAGGCTTTGAAGGTGGTAGCAATGCAAGGTTTCGCCAACAATGGATGACCGCTTAAGTTGTGTGCTTGATCAACTTTGTCTAAAATTATCCATTATCGAAAAAAAACCAACTGAGTTATCTGTTGGAGAATGTGGTTGTTGAATTGAACTAAAAACACAAGCGTCAAACACAAGAAAAACGAGAGATATATGGGCCCCCAAAAACGAATCGATGCTCACGCACTTAGGGTGCATGTGCATCATCATTCTCTAAAGGTATACACCCATATTCGTGAAAGAGCAGTCTAATATAAGGCTGGGCATTGGGCAAAAGACAGCCCTTTCTCTCTTTATTGTATCACACAATATTTCATTATTTGTTTTTGTCTTCTCTTTGCGAGGACACAAAGATTTCACTTGGAACATCATGTCATCTAAAAATCTCTCGGCACTGAATAGGATCGATGACGACGACGAGTACCAAATCTCCGTATATTCGAGGGTCTCGAATCGGACAGATGTGACATCTATAATGAACAGCGGTATATGCCAGACTAATGCTCAAGCTCCGTGTCCTCCGTGTGAGAGGAGGAAAATATCTATGTCGCGTTCTAGCTTTTACTTCTTTCATTCACTCACATATCAGGACCGACAACTATACAACATCAATCAAGTACCGTCATGTTACACAAAAAAAGAAAATCAAATACCGTAGTACTGCACGATAGATTTACACGGTTACGGTGTAGTGGGCACAGGATTCTGCGTGCCAAACTTTAGGAGGCGGTGAATGTTGGTGCTACGGCGGCGATCACTCGATGGCGCGCAAAATTGGTCATTTCAAACAAAGGGAACAGAGCAATACGTCCTTGCTCAAGAAGCCAGTAATTTGCCAGTACATTGAGATTAAGAAACTGATGATAGTTTTTGCACTCCTTAGTGTCCTACAGATTAAAACTCACAATATCGAGCCAGCTAAACTCGGCTTTCACGGTGTTAGACAGACAACGCATTCGTACAGTTAATTTACACTTCAGAATTGGGTTTTGCAATAATCCAAATCTCATCGGTAAAAGAATTCTAAACATCCCTGGCAAAGACGCGCTGAGAACTGGTGCCATGATTGCTGACCGGTAAGATTCTGGCGCCGATGCTTCTAGTGTTGATCAGCATGGCTGACAACACTAGCAAGGTGCTCAACCAAGTGAAGAATTCGCATTTCAGATACGCCCTCATCTTCAATGACAGCTGCTTAGTACTCCACAAAATGGATGTACAACGGATGAACCGTACCTTTCTACCAGCAATAAACTTTGCGCTATCTATAGTTCTATACAGAACTGCACCACAACCCCGATTCGATCACCAAGATTCTGTGACCTGCTATTCAGTGCGCCTCGTGGACGGAGACGACGGCGACGAGGACGCGTTCTTGCTGATCGCCATGGACGCCACGGCCTTGGCCCAGGCCAGCAGCTCCCGCTTCATCCGCTCCTCGTCGCCCCAGATCATCGGGTCCACCGGCCGGTCCTTGTCCGCGGCGAGGAACAGCGGCGCCGCCGCACCTCCAGAGACCTCCGCGTCGCCGATGGCCGCCTGGAACGGCCGCCGAGCAGCCTCTACGCCAAGAGCCATCGAACGATCCACGCGCCGAGGAGATCGAGCTGCCTGATGCCGTGCGGCTCGACTCAGCTTGCTAAGAGGAATAATGAAGAACTCGGCTGGCTGGCTACCGACGCGATCGTCGTGTGTATGTGTACGAGAAGGCCGAGGCCGAACGCCGAGGTGATATATAGGGAGAAAATTCTGCACGGGGAACTCGCCGCGCTGTTTGCTCACTGCGCGGGCGCCACACGCGCTCGCGCCGAATATCCTGCGCGCATTGATCCTTCCCGGATCCCCGGGTCGAGTGACCCGCAGCTTGCCGCGTCTGCCGCGGGCGCTTGGCCGCGCTCGGAGCCTTTGGATTTGGTTGGGGCGTCGCGGTCGGGCACGTGGAGCGGGACGGCAACGGGCAGCGTGAACGCTCGTATGGAAGCAGCGCGCCGCGCGGAACGTGAGATTCTCGCCGAGCGTCGCACACAAAAGCGAACGTGCCGGCCGTGTCGCGGAGGTAAGGAAGATACGGCAAAGGTGACGTGTCCATACGTATCCGTATTTCCGGCGGGCCGGATCACGGTTTTTTGTCCTGAAACGGGGAGGGGTTCCGCTACTTTCACTGTCCCCGAACGACAACACTGCACCAGTACCGTGTCGCCATGCCTCTCGTGCTCGCACGTTCTTGGCGCACCCGCGCGGCGTGTGCCTAACAACCCAAACCCCGCCACGCCGCGCTGCCTCACCGCCCGGCGCCCCGACACCGCTGGACCACACAGACGAGGTTGGCTGTTGCCGGCGCGGCCGAGGAGCTGCTATGGAGCACGGGGGCCCATACGGCCGGGGTTTTCCGAAGGTTCCTTTCACGAGAGTGATGATGGAGTAGGCAGCTGGTGGCCCGCTGCTGCTAGTTGCTTAGGTTAGCTTAACAATCAAGTTGACAGCGCTATTGAAAAGCCATGCGATGGAGACTGGTTAATCGCCGCAAACAATATCTTTGTACTTTGCTCTCTCTGTTTGCAAACTGTTATCCTCAGGACAACATCTATTTTCTACGAAGGTAAACAGTAAATCCCGGGTTCGAGTCCTGGCTCATTTTTTTTAATTAAGAGTAAAGAGGTATACTACCTTTATTATTCCAAAATTGTTGGTGTAGCTACTCAAGATTATATTTAAACTAAACTTATTGTTATAAGATAATAATTTAAATGCTCTCTCTTATATAACACAACAAACTCCAAGTCCAGTTTGCACCTAAAATTGTTATCTAAAATGACAATTAATAAAAAATTGAGTATCTTATTATGATTATTTAATTTACGACTAGTGGTATGATCCTTTTTTTTACAATTGTTAGCATAGCAACCCTAGTTTATTTTAAACAATGATTAGTGATCTAACGATAATAATTGAAATGTTACTCCATTGCTGCTAGTTCCTATCTCTCAACACTATATAGAACATCTTTGCTCACCCGAACAAGTTTTCTGACATAAAAGAAGCTACACTAATTTTAAGTTTTGTATCGAAAATGTGTACCAATATAATTCTTTTTCCTGAAAACTACACACTTTTAGGTTAAATATATCACTGAGCATAGGGGCATGTGCCCACATGCCCCTATTTCCTGCCGTGTAGTTTTAGAATAGAGGTATACTCCCTCTATTCAAAATTGTTCGTGTAGTAACTCTAGATTATACTTATACTAAAGTTATTGTTCTAACAACAATAATTTAAATGCTACCCCAACATTGTTCCTATCCTGCAACACATTATAGAACAACTTTGCTCACCTAAACAAGTTTCCTATAACACAAAAAGAAACTACACTTATTTTATATTTTGCATTGAAAAATTGTACTAACATAATCTTTTTTTCTTGCTAAATACTTTAGTGAGCATAAGGGCATATCTTCAAAGCTGATCAGAAAGTTATGTCCCAAATCTTCAAAATTACCAATATTAGGTCATCGGATTTTATCTATCTTATAATTCCAAAAGTTATCACTCCAAAAGTGATGTGTCGTCCATGTAATCTCAGACCTAGTTAGGAGAGCTTTGTAGTTCTTGGCCAAAGAAAATATATTGGAAAAAAATACATAGAAAAACTTTGTAGTAGGCCTAGATCAGTCACCAACACATACAAGGATGCATCTACACATAGCAAGGAACCATAGATGCACTAGTCTCACACATATGTGAGCAAGGCAAACGAACATGTCATGTGGCATAACTCAAATGCTATCAGTCACAACCCTTCTTATGTCAGAAAGGCATCTAGGTCAGGTGCCTAAAAGCTCCTCATGGCTGCGGAGCATTTCAAGGATATGCAATGCATGCATTTTGTTGAGATACATGATATATAGGGGTGTACCACCAGTGATATCGACAAAAAGACGGACTACATAAATCATGAAAAAGAAGTTTGTGCAGTAGACAAACCTTTTGCATAAGACAATAAAAAGAGACATGTATGGGACCTTTGCATGCAACCACCAAACGACGATGAGCAACCACCAAAGGATGATGACCTTGGATCAGTGAATGGTGTGCTACACCAACATAGGTCACAATGGAGAAGACCTCTTGGAAACTCTGTCAAATTATAACGAAGAACTTGTAATTCAGGATGTGGTCTTGTCTTCCACAGAAAATACTTCAATGAGCTCAGAGACATGTGTCCACCATAGTATAATTAATTAATTATGGTCCAATGAAAATATCAATATCTAATTATATTATTAAACATGTCAAATTAGATGTAGATATATTTTATTAATATGTTAAATCACAATTTGAAGTTCATAAATGTCAAATTTTATCAAACTAAATATTACCCTTCAAATTAATATGATCCGACATATGATGGATGAATTTGATATTTCTATACTTTAAATTATGATTTTATATATTAAATTCAGTGTTTTCCTAAACGGTTCTAGACGGCCGTCTAGACCGGTTTAAACGCTAAACAGCACCCAACTGCATAGTTTAGCCCCTAATTGGACTCCTAAATGCTTGACCCGTCTAGGCGGTCAAAAACGGAGAAAAACAGAGTAAACGCGGTACACGGGACGGTATTTGGACGGATTGAGACATCGTATAGGTCAACTAGAGCAGCGTCTAGGAGATGGGGATCAGCCGCGTTGGAGTGCAGGTGCCGCCACCGTCCAGCCGCAGGAGCATAGGCGCAACCGCCGTCATCTAACTCCCATGCGTCCTCTAACTCCCATGCGCTTGGACTAGACCATGGGACGAGCGAGAGAGGGGAGTGTCGGTGTAGGGGGATCGGGGTCCCCCTAACCGCGCGTGGCCGCCTTCGGCCCATGAACGAGGACGAAGTCCACGAAGCCACGAAGTCCACGAAGCCACGAAGTCCACGAGTCCGCGAAGGCCGGGGGAGCGGGAGCGCCGGAGGGAGGACGAAGCTTCGCGGTGGTTTCCTCCGGCGCCCCAACTACCCGGAGTTAATGCGGCACTCGAGTGCCGCCGGCAACGCCGCAGCCCGACAGACGTGCGCGCGTCTTCCCCGTGCGCCGCGTCTCGGGAAGCCACGCGGCTACAGTGCCGGGAGGGCTCCCGGCCAATGAGAAGGGAGAGATTGGGAACGCGAACCAAGGGACCGAGACCGCAACGGATTTGTGTCGGATCGTGTCGGAATGTCCCAGAGGGACCGGACCCCCACCGGGTGCCCGGTACCCCTCCGGTACCCGTACGATGCTCCCCTCCCGGCCCTATAAAGGGAGGGGGTACCCCCATGTAATAGGGGGCTTCGGCTTTTTCGAATACTCACACAGCAGGACGTAGGGTATTACGCACCCAGTGCGGCCCGAACCTCGGATAACTCTCGGTGTTCTTCCTCACTTGAATCATCCACGCTAACGCGCGAGCAAATCCGTTCTTCCCCGAACCTATCCCAAGGGAGCCTTGACAGGCCCCCATTTGGAGGTGCACTCACACACCGACATTTGGCGCGCCAGGTAGGGGAAGACGCGTAGATTTCGCTCGCGCTGCGAAACTTCCACGCAACCATGCAGAGATCTTCGGCACGCCGCGGACGGAGGATAGCGTCTCCAGCCCGAGCGTCCACGAGGCGCCGTCGCCGCGACCGTCGTCACGCGGACCGCCCTGTTCACGGTGACCGTCCCGGCGCTCGGCGGCCGAGCACGCGGCGAGGGTCGCCGCGGTGCCGACCGCCACGCCCAAGCCGTCACGCCGCTCGCGTCCGAGCGCGCCACCGCGCGTCGCCTCTTCCAGAAGAAGAGGGGGACGACCCCCGACCGCCGTGAAGACCATGCTCAACAACCCGCCGCCGGGACCGGCGGGGGAGAGCAAGCGAGGGAGTGGCTCACCGGAGTAGGTAAGCTCCTCGGATACGGCGCAAGCCAAGCGCCAAGCGGGACCGTCACGCCAGCCCGCAGCAGCCACCGACCGACGACAACCGCCGCGCCAACCGCGCCAAGGGCGCGCGCCCGCCGGCGGCTTCGCTCTCCGTCCACTCCCCACGAGCGCGGGGGCACCACGACCTGCGCAACGACCTCAGCAGACGCCGCCGCGAGGGGGAGGATGCACGCGTCGGCATCGAGCGCCGCGCGAGCGGGGTCGCGAACGTGAGCGCACCTCCGCCCACAACCTCGACGGCCCGGAGGCGGAGACGTCCCCGCAGCGCCACCCCAAGCGTAAAAGAAAGGAGCTCGACCCCTCGTTCCTCGGGGCTGCGCGGCCCTCTCAAAGCGCCCGCGCGACGTCACGTGGCCCGAGCAAGTTCCGCCCGGACCTTCCGTAAAGGTACGACGGCACCGCTCCCCCGACGAGTTCTTGCAGATCTACTCCACCGCCGTCAAAGCCGCCGGTGGCTCGGAAGACATCATGGCCAACTACTTCCACCGGCTCTCAAGGACTCGGCTCGGTCATGGTTCATGAACCCGGCGCCGGAGTCTATTGGCTCCCGGAAGAGCCTCGTGCCGGAGTTCATGGCCAACTTCCAAGGAACGGCGAAGCGTCCGGAAGCCGGATCGACCCGGACCGCATCGTCCGTAAGCCGGGCGAGACGCCGCGTGCGTTCATGCAGCGCTTCGCCAAGTCCGCAACACCATCCCGCGCATCGACCCCTCCCGGTACTCTCCGCCTTCGCCACGGCGTTCGAGACAAGGATATCCCGGGCGAATCGGGCGTACACCAGCCCGGAGACGGTCACGGACCTCTTCCGCTTGGCCGACGCATGCGCCCGTCGCCAGAAGCCCAAGCGTGGCACGACCCGCCGGCGAAGTCCAACCCGGGTGCTTCCTCTCCCAAGTCCGGGGCACCCTCTCCAAGAAGCGTAAGAAGAACCTCGCGCGCAAACGTAAGGCGGAAGAGGTGGCCGCGGCCGGAGGCCCGTCCCCGTGGGGGCGCGGCGCCCACCTCCCGCGGGTGCCGGCAAGTCGCCGGCTAAATCCCCGGAACCTTCGCGTGCTACTTCCACCGCACCAACGACCACGACCAGCCGGAGTGCCGCTACATCCAGGCGAGCATCAAACGGCGCGACGAGCGGCGGGCGGCCGAGAAGGCCGAGAAGGAGAAAGAGGAGGAGAAAGAGGAAGTCGAGGCGTACTCGCAGCGCGGACGACTCCATCGCCGTGATCGCTGGGGCTCATCGAGCTTCGCGTCCAAAGGCGAGGCCAAGCGTTTCCGCCGCGAGGTCCTCGCAATCACCGAGGGCAAGGCCGCGGCTCCCCGCTCGAAGTGGGCGGATGTTCCCATCACCTTCGACAAGAGCGACATGGTGGGCCCGGACAACACCAAGGGGAAGATCCCCCTGGTCGTGTCGCCCACCATCCGCAACAAGAAGGTGGGGCGCACCCTCATCGACGCGAGGCGCGAGCCTCAACCTCATCACACCGAAAGTCTATGACTCCCCGCAGTGGGCGCGTGCCGAGCTGCAGCCCTCGCGTCCGTTCGTCGGCGTGCTCCCGGTAGCTCCCGCCCTTTGGGTAGGATTGAGCTCCCGGTCACCTTCGGCACCCGAGACAATTTCCGCACGGAGAAGCTCCTCTTCGACGTCGCAGACATCGGCCTCCCCTACAACGCCATCATTGGGAGACCCGGCATCAACCAGCTCATGGCTATCCCGCATCACGCATTCCTCACGCTCGAAGATGCCGGCCCGAAGGGCGTCATCGTGGAGAGGGCGGACGCCGTCAAGGCGATGGCTTGCCTCGAGGACATCTTGGCGGCCGAAATGGCGGCAGAGGAGGACACCGGCATGAAGAGAACACGCGACACCCCGGAGAAGCCCGCGGCGCAATCCGGCCCCAAGCGGGCAAAACTTTCGGCTCCCGGAGAGGTGTCTACCAAGAAGATCTCGCTCGGGGCTCGGAGGACAAGACCACCACCATCGGTGGTGACCTCGACCCGAAATAGGAACTCGCGCTCATCGCCTTCCTCCAAGCAAACAACGACATCTTTGCCCGGCACCCTCGGACATGCCGGGCATACCCGGGAGGGTGATTGAGCACCAACTCAAGGTCGACCCCGCCGCAAGACCCGTGAAGCAGCGGGCGAGGCGCCAAGCCCCCGAGCGCGAGGATTTCATCCGGCCGAAGTCAAGAGGCTACCGGAGGCCAAGTTCATCCGGGAAGTCACACACCCGACGTGGCTCGCCAACCCGGTGGTTGTGCCCAAGAGCAACGGCAAGATGCGGATGTGCGTGGACTACACCGACCCGAACAAGGCTTGCCCGAAGGACCCGTTTCCGTTGCCTCTGATAGACTCGTAGTAGACTCCACCGCAGGCTGCGACCTGCTTTGCATGTTGGATGCGTACTCCGGTACCACCAAATCTGTATGGCTAAGGAGGATGAGGAGAAGATCGCTTTATGACTCCCGCAGGGAGCTTTTGCTACGTGAGCATGCCTTTCGGTCTCAAAACGCAGGCCCCACGTTCCAACGAGCCATGCGCTTAACCCCGGACTCGCAAATCGGGAGGAACGTGGAGGCGTATGTCGACGACTTAGTCATCAAGAGCCGCAAAGCACCGTCTCTCCCGTTCGACTTAGAGGAGACCTTTTCCAACCTCGCGCCGCAACCGGGTGAAGCTCAACCCGAGAAGTGCGTCTTTGGCGTACCAGACAGGGAAGCTACTCGGCTTCCCGGTCTCGCACCGCGGGATCGAAG
Source organism: Chloris gayana (assembly GCA_031894775.1). Taxonomy (NCBI): domain Eukaryota; kingdom Viridiplantae; phylum Streptophyta; class Magnoliopsida; order Poales; family Poaceae; genus Chloris; species Chloris gayana. Next base: position 44,428 of record JAUNZO010000438.1, read on the forward strand.
CAAACCCCGAGAAGATCCGGGCCATCGAAGAAATCCGCCCCCAAGGCGGCTCAAGGATGTGCAACGCCTAGCCGGAGCATGGCGGCCCTTGGCCGATTCATTTCACGCTTAGGCGAGCGCGCTCTCCCGCTTTTCAAGCCGATGAAGAGGACGGACAAATTCGAGTGGACCCGGGAAGCCGAGGAAGCCTTGCAAGACCTCAAGCGCTACCCGTCTTCCGCGCCCGTTCTAGTCGCCTCGGAACCGGGTGAACCGCTGCTCCCGTACATAGCGGCTAACCCGCAAGTTGTCGCTGCGGCCCCGGTGGTCGAGCGGCTAGAGCAGTGCACCTCGAGGTTCTCGGCGAACCAGCAAGCGCGGGTGCCTTGACGGTTCGAAGGCGGCGGGCCGAGCAGACCCGGGCTCCGCCCGCAACCAGCTCGGAGGCACCGGGGCACCCGGGGCTACACACGCTCTCGCTCACGACATGGCGCGCGACGCGGCCGCTCCGGCCTGCCCGGGTGGGGCACCCGGGCGGTCCCCGTAACAACGACTCCCGCGGACGGCATGGCTCCACAGCCTTCACCCGGGGCTCCGGCTCCGACCTCGTCGCATGATTTGGGCGAAGCAGTGGACCACGACCGGAAAGACAAGGACGGACGCGTTGATCCCGCCCCACCCGGGGCTCCGGCTCCGACCATATCTCATATTGTGGGCGGGGCGGGATCCGCTCCAACTACCCTTAACGACAGCACGGCGTCACCACCGTGTCACCCGGGGCTTCGGCCCCGACCACTACAACGAGCGAGAGCGAGCCGGGCCTCGCACCCTCGGAGGCCGAGCCTCGCACTCGGCGCATCCAGCCGCCCGGTGTATTTCGTCGCCGAGGTTTTGCGAGACGCCAAGACCCGGTACCCACAGCACTCGTAAGATGCTCTACACAAGGCTCATCGCGTCCCGGAAGCTGCGACACTACTTTCAAGGCCATCCCGTCCGGGTGGTAACCACGGCACCGCCGGAGACCATACTCGCGCAACAGTGGAAGCGACCGGCGAGTGGCCAAGTGGGCCGTGGAGCTAGGCGAGTTCGACTTGTCCTTCCTCAAGACACACATCATCAAGAGCCGGGCACTTGCCGAGTTCATCGCCGAGTGGACACCCACCCCGCAGATCGAGCGGGAAGAGCTTAGCACCCGGTGCAGCCGTACGACGCACCCGGCGACTACCGGACGTTGTTCTTCGACGGTTCCCTCACCCTCAACGGTGCGGGAGCAGGGGTACCGCTGCTGTCACCAACCGGCGACGAGCTGCGCTACGCGGTCCAGCCTACACTTCCGGTGCACCAACAACATGGCAGAATACGAAGCTCTCCCGGCGGGGTTGCGGATTGCGGCCGACCTCGGGGTCACGCGCCTCCTCGCCAAGGGAGACTCGCAACTTGTCGTCAACCAGGTATCCAAGGAGTACCAATGCAACGACCCGCAGATGGCTGCATACCTTGCGGCGGTTAGGCGGATGGAAAAGAAGTTCAACGGCCTCGAGGTGCTTCACGTACCTCGGGCGACAATCACATTGCCGACGAGCTATCCCGGTGGCCTCCACTCGAGCTCCAACCCCACCCGGGACGTTCATGGAGATCCCGTCATCCCCTTCGGCCTCCGACGCCGACCGAGCTCCGGACAAAGCAACAACAAAGCGCAAGCGCACCCGCAGGATCTGCAGCACACGCAGAATAGCGAAGAAGTGCTTGCCAACGAGCCGCAGGACACCCGCTGGATGGACGACATCCTCGGGTACCTGCGGGACGACATCCTTCCGGAAGACGACACGGACGCGGAACGCCTAGCCCGCCAAGCCAAGCGATACGCCGTTGTCGACGACAGGCCGTACAAGCGCAAGTGCCAATGGTGTTCTCGCCGAAGTGCGTAAAGATGGAAGAAGGCAACGACATACTCGTTGAGATCCACGAGGGCGAGTGCGGCAGCCACCACGCTCCCCGCACGCTGGTCGGGAAAGCCTTTCGGCAGGGTTACCACCGGCCGACAGCCCTCCAGGACGCCACCAGGCCGGTGCAACAATGCAAGGCATGCCGCTTCACGCCGCGTACGCACCTGCCCGCTCAAGCCCTTCAAACAATTCCCTTATCCCGGCCGTTCGCGGTTTGGGGTCCGGACATTGTAGGGCCATTTCCGACCGCCCCGGTGGGTACAGTGGCTATATGTGGCCATCGACAAGTTCACGAAGTGGGTAGAAGCGGAGGCGGTGACAAAGATAGACCAAAACTCAGCCGGTCAAATTCATGAAGAATGTCACCGCAAGATTCGGGTGCCGCAGCGGATTATCACGGACAACGGGACCCAGCTCACGAGCCACGCGTTCGCAGCATACCGCGACTCCCTCGGCACCCGGATCTGCTTTGCCTCAAGAGCCCACCCACGGAGCAACGGCCAAGTCGAACGCGCCAACGGAGAAATCCTCAAGGGTTTGAAAACAAGATCATTTGACCCGTTGAAGAAGAAAGGCTCCAAGTGGGTAACCGAGATCCAATCCGTGCTCCGGTCCCTACGCACCACGCGAGTCGAGCCACGAGCGAAACGCCTTTTTTCCTCGTGTACGGTGCGGAGGCGGTGCTACCCACGGAGATCCGGTTCAATAGCCCCCGAGTCGCCGCATTCGACGAAGCCGACCAAAGCACCCGGCGGCACGACGACATTGACCTCCTCGAGGAGGCAAGACGGCGAGTACTATCGCGAAGCGCAAGGTACCTCCAGTGGCTTGCGCCGCTACCACCAGCGGCGCGTGCGCCCCGGAGTTGCAAACGGGAGACCTTGTCCTCCGACGGGCTCGTACGCGTGAAGGCAAGGATAAGCTAACTCCCATGTGGGAAGGACCCTTCCTCGTCATCGCCATCACCCGCCCGAGATCCGTTCGGCCGGAGTCGGAGGACGGGTACCCGAACCAAGCGCTTGGAACATTGAGCACCTAAAGAAATTCTACCCTTAGAATATTCTCGTAGCCAATGGTCCCGGGTAGTACCCGCAAGTCCTATCGCCACGGCCACGCCGCCACGGCACTTGTACTAACGTGTTTTAAATGAAAAACAGCGCCCGCCGCTCCTTTTCCTACTTCTCGCAGACCGCCGTCGTGCACGTTTAAGACCTTGCTTTCCTCCGACGAACAAGGAAGGTTTATGACTTAGACGGAAGCCGGAAGGCTGCGTCGGGTCGAGGATCGGACGCCTCGAGTCGCGCTAAAAGCGTCACCGCGAAGTGCCGAACGGCCTACGACTACACGACGCACGCGGACATTCGCACGTAACAAACGAAACAGCGGGTTTAAGTTCTCCATTAACAACGATAACTTAAATTTGAAGTATCTCGCTGTACATACAGGAACACAGGTTTGACAAAAACACAAAAAACGGGGGACACAGCGCCGAGAAACCACTCGCAGTGGAGGGAGCAGCACTTAGCCGCGCTTGAAGCTCTCCGCGAAGGCGCGAGCGACGGCACGAGCCTCGCGCCTTAGCCGCGGCGTGCTCACCCGCAGGGATGTCGCCGTTCACCACGGCTAGGAGTGGGAACCCGGCACCAAGCACCGCCGCGTTCGCCAAGACCTCCTCCAGGGCCGCGGCTATGGTTTGCCGCCCCTCGTCCTCCAGACCTCCGCCACCCGGTGTTCAGCGCTGCTCGTAGAGTCAACCACCCCCGCATGGCGAAGGCATACCCAGCCGCGCCGCGGTCAAGGGGCTCAGGAAGACGAGGCAGACCCGCCTCGGAATAGCGCCGACGAGACAGCCCGGTGCACCTCGGCAGCGATCTCCGCTTGCGTCCGCGCCGCCGTGGCCAGCTCCGTCGCCCGCTCGCTCAGCTCGACGCGCCGAAGCTCGGATTCCTCGAGCCGGGACCGCGCCTCCGCGAGCTGCCGCCGGAGGTCATCGCCATCGCCGCGGCGGAAGAGCCGCGACCCGACTTCTTCAACCGGACCTCCAACCGCTCGACTTGCCGGCGGTACTCATCCCGGCTCTTCTCCATCGCCTTAAGCTCGACGGCGAAGGCCTTCTCGGGCCCTCGCGAGAGTCTCCTCGCGGATGCGGTGCGCCAACCCGTCGGCGAGGCCGCGGACCTGCTCCTCAGCCCGCGCGAGACGGGCCGCCTCCGTCTCCAAGGCTTCCCTCCGGACGGCGGCCTCGTTCTCCCGAGCCGGACCTGCTCCTCCCGGTAGCAAGGGCGCCCTCGCGTCCTCTAAGCGCCGCTTCCCGGGAGGCCAAGGAGTCACCGACGCGCTGCACCTTCGCCTCGGCCTCTCCGACGGCCCGCTCCCGCCGCCCGCCGCAGCTTCCCGAAGGGCAAGTGCGCCGGCACGCTCTTTCAGCTCCTCCTCGCGAGCCGCCGCGGTCACCTCGCGACGGGTCACGGCCGCCTCGCGGAGGTCCAGTGGGCCTCCGCCTCCTCCAACCGCGCGCCGCGAAGCCGCACAGCTCGCTCCCGCTCCAGGACGCCATGGAGGCGGTTCACGCTTTCAGCCTCGCGGGCCTTCGCGTCACGCAGCCTTCTCGGCGGCCCGGTCGCCGATGCCGCAGCCTTGGTCCAGCTCATGCCGGATTTCATCCATGCGGCGCCGATATCGCTGCCGGGCCAGCTTCATCGCCGTCTCCGTGGCCCGCCGTGCCTCCGCCACCTCCGCCTCGCGCTCGGCCGCCGCGGCCTCCCGGTCCTCCAGGGACGCACTCGCTCTCCTCCACGGCCGCCTTCATGGCAAGAAGCGACCGGGTGGCCTCCCCGAGCACATCGCCAATCTTCTCGGCGACCCATGCCGCCGTAGCGACCTCGAAGGTGACCCGCTCCGGCCGCGACCAGCGCGCTCGCGGTCCCTACCGGCGGCAGCGGTCGACGACGTGTCTCCGCCTCGCCACCGTTCCCGGCTCCGACCGAACGCGCGGAGGGTAGTCATTCCCTCCAGAGACTATAGGGCCGGCGGCGCCGGCACCCGGCCGCGGAGCGGAAGATCGGGGTGGACGCCGGCAGCCGCCGATCGGGAAAGCACCCGGCACGTCCCCGCCGGAGGAGGGGACACCCGGCCAAGGTCAGCCCCGGCAGAGGCACCCGCGTCCTCCTCTCCGGCAGGGCGCCCGCGGCCTCCTCGCCGGCAGGGGCACCCGCGGCCTCTTCTTCGGCGACACCGGCAGCCACCTCCTCGGAGTGCCCGCGGCCTCCCTCCGGCGGCGCCCGTGACCACCTCCGCGGGACCGTTCCGCGACCTCTTCCCCGGGGCACCAGCGGCCACCTTTTCAGGGGCACTCGTTGCCCCTCCCGCGCCGTCCTCCGCTCCGGCCGCCGGAGCCGCACCGACCGCCTTGGGGTCCAAAGGGACCAGGTCCGGGTCCGGCTCGATCCGGACAGTCCCGCAAACAACGCAAATCGAACACATTTCGCAACCATCGCCCCATGATGAGGCGAAGTGCGGCTCACTGTGCACACAGACTTAAGTAAAAAGAGAGGAAAACTTCCTACCCGTCGCGCGTCCACCCGGCCGCTTGCACCGGTGCGGCTGCAGGGGACTTCTCCCGGGGAGCGGCCCCCGTCACCGGCGCCGGCGAGCCTGCCGGGCCCGCTCGTGGAAGACAAGCGGGCCCGGAGGAGTCGGAGGAAGAGGGCGACGGAGACCTTTTGCCTTTGCCCTTGTCCCGCGCGCCGGAGCAGGCCTCGCAGCCGCCGGGGCTACCACCCGGAGCTCGGAGGCGCCCTCGGGGCGGCCGTCGCACCCGGGCCGGAGGAAGGTGCGACTCCGGTACCCGGAGACCAGGGGTGGGGGCCGGAATCGGGTCAAGAAACCCGAGCGGCCCCGGCCGGGGCATGCTGTCCAGGACGGCGCGCTTGTTCGCCGACCGATGAAGGGGCCCGGCACCTTCCGGTACGTGAAGGAGGCGGGCCACTTCTTCCCGGTCGGCCGTGGAGTAGGCGTATCGCTCGCGGCCTCGGACAGGTCCGAGCCCGCCCCCGTGCGAGTGCGGCCGGCGAAGTTGAAGTCCCGGTACATCCATGACGGGACCGGCCTCCGGCGAAGGGGCGCGATGTCGATCACCTCCGAGGCATTGGTAAGCGTCATCTTGAAGTAGCGTTGGAATATGGGGAAGCACGGCTGCACCCCCACAAATCCCTCGCACAAATGGGCGAACACGGCCGCCGCCGCGACCGCGTTCGGGCGTGAGGTGCACCATGCGGATCCCGTACTCCCGGAGCACCTCCAGGAAGAAGTCGGAGAAGGCGGGGGAACGGCGCCGGCGATGACGAAGGACACGAAGTGGAGGATCTCCAGCCCTCCGGCCGGCGGCGGCAAAGGCCCCCAACGCGAACGGCCCCATCACCGTCCACCGGCAGGAAGGGCGAAAGCCGCGACATGTCGACCTTGGCGTCGGGCAACCGCGCCGTTGGCGGGGCATCCGCCGACGGCGAGCGCGCGCGCGAACCGCTACGGCGGGGGAGGACCTTTCGCGGGCCATCTTGACGGCAGCGACGACGGCGACGGAGGCGGCGGCGCGGATCGGCGGAGAAGAAGGCGAAGGGGAGCGCGGCAGCGAGAAGGAAGTTGAGAAGACGGAAGGCGGAGGGCGAAGTGGAAAACGTGCCGTGGGCAACCGGCCATCCCCCTATTTGAGCGCAGTACGCCGCAGGGCCCACCACACGCGAACCAAAGCGACGCGACGCCTCGGGCAGCCGTGCCCCGGCGGCCCAAGCGGCTCCGATTCCTTCGTGAGCTACGCCCGGAGCAACCCAAACGGCGCCGGGCACCGACGGGTGGCCCCAATCCTCGCTCCGACCCCGCGGGTCGGCCGATCGGGCCGGGGCTCCTGTCGGTGTAGGGGGATCGGGGGTCCCCCTAACCGCGCGTGGCCGCCTTCGCCCATGAACGAGGACGAAGTCCACGAAGCCACGAAGTCCACGAAGCCACGAAGTCCACGAGTCCGCGAAGGCCGGGGAGCGGGAGCGCCGGAGGGAGGACGAAGCTTCGCGGTGGTTTCCTCCGGCGCCCCAACTACCCGGAGTTAATGCGGCACTCGAGTGCCGCCGGCAACGCCGCAGCCCGACAGACGTGCGCGCGTCTTCCCCGTGCGCCGCGTCTCGGGAAGCCACGCGGCTACGGTGCCAGGAGGGCTCCCGGCCAATGAGAAGGGAGAGATTGGGAACGCGAACCAAGGGACCGAGACCGCAACGGATTTGTGTCAGGATCGTGTCGGAATGTCCCAGGAGGGATCGGACCCCCACCGGGTGCCCGGGTACTCCTCCGGGTACTCGTACAGTTGCTCCCCTCCCGGCCCTATAAAGGGAGGGGGTACCCCCATGTAATAGGGGGCTTCGGCTTTTTCGAATACTCACACAAGCAGGACGTAGGGTATTACGCACCCAGTGCGGCCCGAACCTGGATAACTCTCGGTGTTCTTCCTCACTTGAATCATCCACGCTAACGCGCGAGCAAATCCGTTCTTCCCCGAACCTATCTCAAGGGAGCCTTGACAGGCCCCCATTTGAAGGTGCACTCACAGGGGGTGAGCCACCGCCGGCGGTGCCATAGAGGAAGAAGGGGAGGCAAAAGAGAGCTGCTGCGGCAGTGCCTTCGATTGCTAGGACCACTTTGCTCGCTGGGGACTCGATGACCTAATATAAAGCACCACTAGCTGGGCTGGATGCCCTCTATTCCTTTCTCCATCTTTTGTCTTTACTATTTTTCTTTTTCTTTCGTACAGTCAGCATCTATTCTCCTGTCCTAATGTGCTACAGTAGCAAAACGTTTAGCCCGTCTAGACTCCGTCTAAACCCGTGTAGATAGATTAAACGCTAAACAATGGTTGACCGACTGTCTACCGTTTACTGTCTACAAAAACATTGATATTAATATGATATATCGACAATTAATTTGACATGTTTAATAGTATAATCAAAGATTCAGTATTTATATTGAACTGCAATTAATAATTAAACTAGGGTGAGCACATGTCCCTCTCCTATGCTCAGAAAAGTCACTATGTCTCTTCGACAGTTGCTTGCTCCACAAATGGATGTCTTACCGATGAACTACTAGTACACCATAAGAAGAATTATATAAAGCAATTGTACACTACCAACAGAAGGTTCGTTACTAGTAACCCATCTGTTATCTTTAAATTAGAAGGTTAAAAGGAGCCTCCACGTTCGCTCTTAAGGCTACAAAGTTACCATATTAACCTGAAAAAAGTGAAGATTTGATGGTTGAAATTAATCAAGAGTCCATGTCAAAAAAAAACCTTGCTAAACATACACGATATGGACTGCACAAAAAAAAACACGGTGCAGAGAAATTAGACTGTCTAGATTAAACATAAGTTCATATCACATACAACTAATTATAGTGGAAATCCGAAATAAAATCATGATTCCTTGATCAATTCGGAAGTCATATACGTTGGCAGCTATAGGCTGATCATATTTTTTATCACATAGGGTCCTTGAGGGCCACCACAAGGAACAGGCCTACCAGCCCATGAAACTCCATATGGAGAGGAATTTTTTTTAAAAAAAAGACCTATGTCTTGTTTTTCAAAAAAATGGACCGGTTTTGCAATAAAAGTGGACCGCTTTTGCAAAGAAGTGGACCGATTTTGCAAACTTAAAAAAAGTGAACCATTTTCAGAATTAGGTTCTAGAACAGGACTTGTTTTGCAATTATTCAAAAAAAAAGCGTCTTACATGCAGCTACACGCCTCTCCATGAAAACCCCACATACGAAGAAAAAAGGTTTAGCATTTTTATGTGTAGAACTATAGGTTAAAGAATCTGTTGTAAAAGGAAGTCACAAAATTCCTATCAATACTCTGTGTATCTTTATTTTTTTTAGAAGAAAGAATAGCTGTGTATGTATTCATATGAAGTAGTGCACAAAATATTTAAACCAAAATTATTTGTTTTGAAACGTTATGAAAATGGTGCAACCATCTGGTATTTTAGCTAAAAATCTAAGACCACATTGAAATTTTTGTACTCAAGATTAGATCAAAGAGTTACTATCAAAATATTGGAATATAAAAGAATCCAATTGTGTTTGAGAAAAAAATGTTACTACATTGGAACATAGAAAATACAATATATATTTTGTCTTTGTCTTAAATTAGGTATGGGCCATATTTTTTTATGTTCATAGCTTACAAAACCTGATTACACGTACAAGTTAGTTATGATAACCGTGAGGAGGGCTCAGCAATCTCGACAAATGCCATCGACAGTCCAGCTAACTCGAGGCATGATGATGATGGCAAGAAGACTGTAGTGAACTTGATATCTTCTTTAGTTACATTGATGAGAGCGAATAACATAGCAAACTACCATTCGATAAACCCCAATGAATGTTGTGATGGCAGCCCCATGGCATTGCAATGATCAACAATGAGTGAATGCTTCAAATTTTGACACTAACCCAAACACTGCAGTTACAACACAAAGGTTACAAAAGAAAAGTAATTTGGACATAAAAAAAAGGAAGAATAGTATTATGAGAGGTTTCAGGCACGGCGGGTCGTGACTAAACTATCATTTTTTATGATTATTAAGCATTGTCCAGAAACATAACATTAATTCGTAAGCTCAAAGTACCTGGAAAGCTTTCATGCACCATTGAAAACAAAACTAACTCTCACGAGATTGCTTAGCAGATGCTCTGACCGAATTGCTATTGTTATGACTTACTCTCTAGAACGATACTAAAGGGATTGTGCTCCATGAAAGTTGAAAGGTCATGTTGAGTGGTAGTCCGTAAGCTTGATCTTTATACTTTTGATCAGGAAGGGCTTCTGAAAAATTGTTATATATGAACACTGTTAACTCCATTAAAGTTGATCCATGGGCCTTTCCTACTAAGCCTTTATTCTGCAACCACAACATGATCGAAGTTGATCCATGTGATTGAAATGCTATCAAAGAGCAGCTACAAAATGGAAGCCACCAGTAATTAGGTATGATGAAAAATTATGTGATAATAACAGGCATAGGAGAGCTCACACCGAAGTTAGAAAGCGTCCAACTATCACAGTCGATGACACAAAGTCTTAGATCGCCAAGTAGGAAAAATAGATGATGACCCAAGACTATAGAAAGATACGTATTAGAATATAGAATGATTCAATGGATGCACAGATAAAAATTATAGAAAGGTGAAATCGTAGCAATTAAGTTACTCACAAATAATAAATTATCTATCACTGTTATAGGGACGCGGCTTCTCTCCTCCCGTGGCCTCCTCCCATGCCTCCTCCCGCCAGTTGGCATGTTTTTATTGGATCTCTTTTATCGGTGGACCCAACCCATCGGAGCAGCCTCCCGTTCACATAATGCTAGCATACGTGGCACCGTTAGCCTTAATGTCACAAGTTTCGGCAGCAAGTCTTCACCGAGGTTAAACAAAACTGGTGCCTAAGTATAAAGAGTGAAGAGAAACTCGTACTGCACTTGTTTTTATTTGAGTTACAGAACTTGTTTTGATTTGAGATATTGTTTCGCTCAACGACGAAGATGAAGAGAAACTCGCAGACCAAGTATAAAATAAATAACTAACCACTAGTTTAGAGCTGCTGCTTCCTGGCCAGGATGCCTTCAGATTCCATTCAGAAAGCAGTTGTTCCTGGCCACAATGCAGTGCTGTTGGAGGTCAACCGCAATAGCGGCATGGCGGCACAAGGTGAGGTAGTAAAACGCAGTACGACTGTCACCAAGAATGATGAAATCGTGCAAGCGCTCCTGGAACTTGGGCACCAGAACCTCCACGACGGCAGGCCTGTCGACCGTCGAGGTGCGGCAGCTTGGTGGCCAAGTGGGGATGCGGCTGCGAACAGCGCGGCATTCCAACAGACTCAGCCATGCGAAGGCGAGAAGGGCCTGGATCTAAGCACTGCGGTCACCGGTGTCAGTGGATTTGAGCGGACCGGCGGTGCCACGGTACGGGGGATATTGGCGTCGATCTGAGCGTATGGAGACCAAAGAACTATTCTTTTCTCTTTTCAGGGCAGTTACTTGCGCTCGTGGGGGTGCTGCTCCGTTAGGCGGGGTCCATGGTGAGAAGAGAGCCAATAAAAATATGCCACGTAGCGGGAGGAGGCATGGGAGGAGGCCGCGGGAGGAGAGAAGCCGCATCCCTGTTATAGTGGACGAGGTATGTTTATTTTGTTGATTTCACAAATAATGATATGACTATAAAATAATAATGTTAGTCCGCACTAATAGCGCGGACCACCTTGCTATTTCATCAATATATTCTGTACTCTTAGTCTCTACACTATCCCCTCCGCGGCCGCGCCTCATGGACAGGGACGAGCGGCCGGCGACAACGCGGCGTTGTTGCTGATCGCCATGGACGATGCCACGGCCTTTGCCCACGCTACGAGCTCCCGCTTTATCCGCTTCTCGTCGCCCCAGATGCTTGGATCCACCGGCCGGTCCTTGTCCGCGGTGAGGAAAATCACCGGCGCCGCTGAAACGTCCCCAACGCAGCCAGCCGGGAACCTCCGCCGCGCTCTCTCCGCTCCCAGAGCCATCGATCCACACCGATAGCACCCCGAGCGAGCTGCCTCCGGCCAGATCGACCTTGTCGACGATTATTACTGACGTCTCAGCTCGATTCTGATCACAATCTGCGCCAGCTAAGAACGATGCAGCTATGTGTATCTCTGTGGACGAGGCAAGGCTGATGGGGTGATCGATCAGTGTCCGTGTGTGAGTGTGAGCAACACGCGAAGTTGCCACGCCCTTTTATACGCGCGATCCAGCACCGTTAGGCTGCACCACATGCGCTTCCGGTTCGCGCGCGAGCGCATTGATTCGTCGCCCACGTTGGCGTGTGACCAAGCTCGGAGCTCACACAGCTGGGTTTGCGTGGGGCGTCGCGGTCCGATCCGGCGCGCCAAAACAGGGGCGTGTGCAAAACCCAGCTGGCACGAAAGCTGACGCACCGGTATGCCAGTTCTGGGCTGGGGTGCCGGTGTTTCGAGAAGCAAGAAACACGTGATACTTTTCGTCTTTTAAAAGTCGTCGAGATCCTCGATGGTATGCATAATCATGCATGTGGTGTAGTTGTAGCTTGCCGGACGTGATCCGTTAGTTGCCGCCGAAACGTGATAAATCTTCGTTCCCGTGTATAGGTCGATGCCCTCTAAATGGTTAGCACATGGCATTGAACCAGGGCAGACCACGGATAACAGTTGCTACAGATCGATGTGTGCCATGACGTGCACAACGAGCTAAACACTTCGACACTGTGACACGTTTAGCTCGATCAGGGGGCGAAACGGAACTGAACACAGCTCTACCATTGCGCGCCCGGCGGGTTTGGTTTTGGTAACCGCAGGGTAGAGAAGCCCCGCACGCGAAAAAACCATTGCGCGCCCGGCGGGTTTGGCTTTTGGTAACCGCAGGGTAGAGAAGCCCCGCACGCGAAAAACGCGGATACGCCGCTGCGCGTGTGTATACATAGTAGTTCTCATAGTCTTTCCCATGGCTTTTTCTTTTAGACATGGGCATGAGTCCTCCTATTTAAATTGGAGTGCACCACTTTAAACTAGCAATATGGTACTAAAATCAACAGCCACTTTGCTTTGGAATTTCTCAACAAAGGGCCAAATAATGGGCCAAATTCCAGCAAAACCTCCACCCGAAGTTGGAAAAAGTCTACATCACCGTTGTCTCCCAAGATCGGCATTTCATCGAGTTGGTGACTGATAGGTTTCGCTGTAATGGTGGTTCAATAGAGCACCGTGTCAGCTAATTTATCAAGATTTCTAAAATGGTGATGGTGACCAGTACATCAACCTTTTTCTTAACCTCGGTTTTTTAAAAGAAACTTTTTCTTAACCCGTCGTTAATTCAGTGCGCATGTATCATTTTATCTGTACAGCTGTACAGGTACATATACACGCTGACGTGTAAGACTTCAATTTGATTATCGGCTCTTTTGTTGACCTTTCATTGCTAGCCGCGCTGATAGCGCGAAGCCATCTTGCTAGTTCATCAATATATTCTGTACTCTTTATAGTATCTCCTCCATGAAACCAGGAAAAATCTACTGCTAACATGGTTTGATGGCTCTAATGTGGGCGTCAATATGTGGAGCCACTTTTTGAGTAGAAAAATGCTTTCACTCTGCTTTGTGACGGAAGTTTCTCTCTCTTGCTTAGTTATTCCGCAATCTCTTTGTCCAAAGATTATTTTTATTCTCATGGTTTGGTGTGTTCGAACCATGCGGACGCGTCGTTTTTTCTCTGTATTGGTTCGATTCGCAAGCTGCAGTGTGTTGTGTTCGATTACCGAACCACTACATCAGACGAATGGTTGATGAACGTTGCGGTTGCTCAGCAGTCGGCGACAACGCAGCGTTGTTCCTGATCGCCATGGACGTCACTATTGAGGCCCCCGCCTCTCACTGTAGTCATGTATATGTAGCACAAGAAATCACTTGAAGCATCATCTAATCACAGCATTGAATGCTATCATGCACCAACAAATGCGTATATTCGAGGAATATGGGTTACTGACGTGATATTTGTAAGAGTAAATTTCACAAAACTACAGATTTTATAACAAAAGTATCACAAAAACTATAAGTTATAAAAAATGTATAAAAAAACTACAGATTTAATGCACCTTTGTATCACAAAACTACAGATTTAATAAAATGTATCACAAAACTACAGATTTAAGGAGCCAATTTATCAAACTACATGTTTTAACTTTGTAAAATCCGTATGATTCACATAGACACTAGAACTGTAGTTTTGCGATAACAATTGTTAAGTCTGTAGTTTTGTGATACAAGGGTGCACTAAATATGTAGTTTTGTGATGCACTTCTTTAAATTTGTAGTTTTTTGTGATAGTTTTGCCAACAAACCTATAGTTTTGTGAAATTTACTCTATTTGTAATGAACTTTTGTTCTCTCGCACCGTGTTGGGTTTAGTCACACATCGGATATATATGAGATAGGAGTTCAACTTATAAGGAAGGTGGAGGGATACTTATCTCGTTAGACTAGTCTTATATTAATCTTTTCTATTAAGATTGTCCAAGACCTTAGCTAGGACTCCGATTGGATATATGGTTTGGTAGACCCAATATGACATGGGTCGGCGACGGAGGCTCGTGTGTGGGATGAGCCCGGCTGCACTCTAACAAGTGGTATCAGAGCCATATGGTCAAAAACCCGAAACATCTTAAGGACCTCACATGGATATTGAGCCATCCGATTAGGTCTCCCCGGTCACATGGATATCGGGTTGTCGGATGGGTGTCCACCCGGATGTGAATGGAAGATGGGTCCACCTAATGTGTGATGAGGAAGATTGTTGGGTTTAGTCTTACGTTGGATATAGATGATGGAGAAGTTTAACTTATAAGATAGAGGGGTCATCACCTATTAGACTAGTCTTTTGGATTGAGGTGCCCAGTACCTTAGTTAGAACTTGGACCTATGGTTTGATAGGACTAATATGGCTTGGGCTGACGGCATGGGCTCGTAGCCCGGAAGTTCTCCTAAGAGATATGACAAAGGATTATGCTGATCGAGTTATGGTGTTGAACTGTTGATGGAGGAATATATTCGTTGTTCTAGTGCAAATTAGGGAGGTTGGTTGGTTCGCAATAAAGAAAAATGGGTTGCAAAAAAAATAGGGAGATCGGTGTGTTGGTGTTGAGGGTTCACTCAATGGGTGTGCAGCTCAAGTTGGTCGGGGAATGACGAATGTTACAACGTATTCGCGTTGTTGAATGGAGTGCATTAGGCATTAGGTAGGTGCTGGGTGGGGGGGGCATTTCTTCCCTCTGTTGCGTCACCTCTCTATATGTTTGATCACCTCTGTCTTTTGGTTGATGCAGCGTCTAAGTAGGAGTACCGTTATAGGTCCAACTCGATCGTCCTACTCATGTCCAATTCAAGCTATTATAGAAACTATATATCATCATTTAGAAATTTAAAATACTTGATTACCATATATTCATCCAGTCGGAACGGAGTTGAACATTCGGGTTGGCTCTATAGTAATTCCCTCCGGGTAAATACTACCACAATTCATGTGTGTGGCTGTGCAAAACCAGAGTTTCTTTTCTTTCATTTTGGAGCAGATAAGACAAAATTAGGACTACACAACATGAAGGTCTTGCAATCATTATCTTTAATCCGCAGACCAAAGAAATCGTGAGTTACTTACAATGAAAGGTCCACGCTATATATGATATATCTCTAAATGGCATATTCGTATAGAAGGATTGTATTCAAAAGACCTCATGGCCTCAAAAAGTCCTTAAGGCTAGAGTATTTCTCTCTACCTAATATAAGTTCGTACGTCACACGTTGCACGGTACTGCTTTTGCTCTGGGTTGTAAATTTATTGATGCCATGCACGACAATGTTTTGCTTCGGCGAACAAGATGAAGTATTCACCTCTACTTTTGTTCGTCTCACGGAGGATAGTGTACAGAGGCGGAGAGGAGGCACGAGAATGAATAAGAGGACCCTCTATTCAAGGGTCCGTCTCGCTTTCCAGTTAACTCGAATCAGGGAACTCATTCAGTCAGATTTTTCCACCATTGCATTCAGACCGAACAATCGAGGCCTCATCTTCAACCTCCGGACATTTTGCCTCCACCTCCTTCTCCTCCCCGTCCTGCCACCACCACCAGCGCCACGACTCCTCGCCGTGCCGCTCGCACCTCCCACTACAACCCGTCAAGTTGCCACCACCGTTAAATTCTCCAACAATGACGTTCCCGCCGCTAGCCCAATGCACCACCGGCCGACCACCCGCGGCTCAGGCGGCGCCACCGCTACGCCGCACCGTCGCGTCACGGCCGCCGCCTCCGTAACCGTGCCTCCATAGTCGAAGGTTGTTGAAGCCACCGAAATACTAACAAAGCTATAGCCGGAACTTCACCGGAAACCTAACCTCCACTACCACAAATAAACACCGTAGCGACGGGCCGAAACCCGCTATAACGGCGGGTATAGTGGCCCGCCGCTACCCAATCGCAGCTAAAAATAAAAAGCTGTAGCGACGGGTTCCACAGAATTGAAACCACTCACCGCTACAGCTAAACCGTGAAATAAAAAAGGGCCCACGTGGGCCCGCTCCATGCCGTCCCATATGTCACGCCGTACGTCGGAGGCGAAGGTGGCGGATCTGCCGCCCCATGCGCTGCGGCCGCGTCGTGCGTCGGAGGCGGCGGATTCGCCGCCCCATGCGCCGCGCCGTGCCGTGCACCGGAGGAGGGGGAGGCGGCGGATCCGCCGCCCATGCACCGCGCCGTGCGCCGGAGGAGGGGGAGGCAGCCGAGGATCCGCCGCCCATGCGCCGCGCCGTGGTCCGGCGGAGGGGGCGGGCCGGGGTCGCCCTGCCCGCGTCGGGGAGAGGTCGACGACGCCGCCGTGCGGGGAGGTCCGGGCTCGCCCTTCCCGCGTCGAGGAGCAGCCGGCGGCGGCGCTGCGCGGGGAGGGCCGGGCTCGCCCTTCCCGCGTCGAGGAGCGGCCAACGGCGGCGCCGCGCGGGGAGGGCCGGGGTCGCCCTGCCCGCGCCGAGGAGCGGCCGGCGGCGCCGCCGTGCGGGGAGGGCCGGTCCGGTCGGCGAGCTGAGAGAGAGAGAGAGAGAGAGAGAGAGAGAGAGAGAGAGAGAGAGAGAGAGAGGGGGGTGGGGGGCGTCGGCTGGGAAGGATGGTGGAGTGGGAAGGGACCGATTATTTATATTCCAATGCAGTATAGGGTTTCAGGGAGTCTGTGAGATGGACTGTTATGATGGGCCTTTTGCAGGCCGACGCCAAAAAATATTTGTAGCGACAGGTCAGTAATGTGGCCCGCCGCTAAAAACCATAGCGATTTTTAACTGCGGTTCACTTTTATTAGCGCCGTTATGTGTTTTTTCTGTCCGCCGCTACAGTAGCGATTTGTTGTAGTGCTCCGCCGCCAACTTGACAACGAAGCACCTTAAACCCCTCCACCTCCGGCGGCGCAGCGTCGCCTCGCCACTGCCCCGCACCGTGCTAAGCCACCATCACCTCCTGTTGCTAGTTCAACTTTTTTTTTGAAACAAAGAAATCTCCTGCTTATATTGAAAGCGAAATAGGTTAGTACAGCTGTTTACCGGGATTACCGGTATACATATTAAGGTTAATTAACAAAGTAAGGCAAAATACTAGCACTGCTAGACCTATTACAGATAAACCTCTTTTTCAAAACACTCCTCAACACTAGGAGACATCATCTCACTCCTCCAGATTCTGTTACATGAAGTCATCCTTCAAGTTCTCCTCTCTCCTCCTTTTGAAGTTAGCGAAGCTTCAATTCCTCTAGCTTGACGTCCAGCTTGCTCTGATCTTGATCTCTTAGCAACTTCCTCCATCTCTGGAGGTCAAAAAATATTTTGTAGAGAATTGCTAGTTCAGCTTTTTCTGACTGAATGATATGCAAAATTTCATGACTGAAATCTAGCAAATCTGTTATTCAAAGGGTCGTCTCAGTAGGAATATTCTGCCTGTTTCCCGTTCATCATTATTCAAAATGATAATGTTGGTTATACACGAGTCAAATTTGGAAAGGCTCTGATCACTCAGGTTGTTCTCCTACGCTGTCGCGTTAACTACGCGCCTGTACGAGCATGTGCAGTGGACTACATCTCTACAGGGCAGCTTCGACGAAACCTAGTATGGTCTATGGATGCATTTGATGGCCTCGTATACAACCGAGCCAGGCTGTGGAACCACGTCACTTCCTGATGGAACCAAGGCAACAAACAAGAGTCAGCTTCCTCACTTTAAATTGCACAAATGTTTTTTTTAATTAAACAAATACACGAGTGCACATGGTATAAGCGACGACACCGCATGCATGCTCACATCAGAGATTCTTTGCAATTTTCTGAGAACCACTCATATCTCTCGTATCCTTAAGGAATATGTCAATTTGATGATTATTCAAAAGTGCCACAGCACAGCAATTATACGGGAAAATCCTTCTTTGCCGAGTGCTAGATACACTCGGCAAAGCACCGAATGCACTCGGTAAAGTCTTTGCCGAGTGTCGCACTCGGCAAAGAGTGCTCGGCATAGCTCTTATCGGCAAAGGGCTCTTTGCCGAGTGCCATTTCTCGTGCACTCGGCAAAGAATTTGCCGAGTGCCAAATGCAACACTCGGCAAACATTTTCAGACTAAATAAAAAAAATAGCACCACGACGCTACCTGCCGCCGTCGTACCGTGGGGGCGCCGCTGACTGCAGCCCTGGGGCACCACGCCGTAGAAGACGCCGGCCACCGTCGTGCGCATCCCTCAGTGTCGCCGGCCGCGCCGTGCGCATCGGTAGAAGCCGCCGCCGCCACCTGTAGCCACCGCGCCGCCAACTGCCGCCACCGTGTCGCCGCCTGCAGCCACCGCGCCGCTCGCCGCTGCCTGCCGCTGTAGCACCGTGGGGGAATCCGTCGACTGCAGCCCTGGGGCGCCGCGCCGTAGAAGACGCCGGCCGCCATCGTGTGGATCCGTCGGGGCTGCCGGCCGCGCCGCGCGCATCTATGGAGGCCGCCGTTGCCTGCATATCTGGGGCCTACCGCTGCAGCCCTCAGGCCACCGCGCCCTGGAGAGGGAGAGACGGACACAGCAGCCTTGGGGGCCGCCGCCCCTTGCCGGTGTCGTCCGACAGACACAGCAGGGAAGAGAGAGATGAGAAAGAGATAAGAAATAGAGAGATGAGCGATAGCAGGAAAGAGAGAGATGAGAAAGAGATAAGAAAGAGAGAGATGTGCGGTGGGGGAGAAATGAGAGGTGGGGTGAATCCGCACGTTGAAACGTGCACCAATAGCAGGCCGTCTCTTTTAAGGCCGGATCGATGACATGTCGGATTTGCCGAGTGTCAAATAATACACTCGGAAAAAAACTTCTTCGCCGAGTGTTGTTTTTTTTTATACTCGGCAAAAAAAAGTTCTATAGTTTAAAAAAATTAAAAATTAGCAAATAAACTTTAAAAACAATCAATTTTTTATATGACACAATTTATATGATCTATTACCTATATAAAATGATTTGAAGTTAAAATAAAATATGTCTATTAATGTTACTTCAAATCTTAACAACTCATTCTAAACATTAAGGTTCTTCTTCAGACAAGCTCCGTTTTGTAAGCAAGGTACATTGTAACTTGTGTGAAATCTTATCCAACTTCTACATATGATAACAACACATCAGGACAAATCTCATGATTTTTAGACTTTATTGATTTTTTTACAATTTAAAAATCATTCTCACACATGTAAGTGGTTATAATTTCTTAAACAAGATATGTCGATTTTCTTTTTATTCCATGGGTAAGGTCATAAGTCAGGCTATATAACATGAATATAATTTTTAAACTTATGTTATGTTATTATTTGAATCATTTGTAGTTCAAATTTGATTTAATTCAAAAAATTGCTTGATATGTAATTAATTATTTAAATATAGCGGACAAATACAAAAATATACCAAAATTTCATATTGATTATTACATGTTGTATGTATTGAGTAGACAAAGTTTTGGGGCTAGAAAAAAAGTTTTTTTTGCCGAGTGCCATAAGAAACACTCGGCAAACACTAATATTTGCCGAGTGTATTTTATTTGACACTCGGCAAGCACCTCTTTGCCGAGTGTATTTTATTTGCCGAGTGTTTTTTATATGGCACTCAGCAAAGACGTTGTTTGCCGAGTGCCCGAGTAAAAACACTCGGCAAACACCTCGACACTCGGCAAATCATGATTTTCCCGTAGTGCTGGGGGCAGGTTCGAAACGCAAACATGAAAATGGCAGTGCCAGTGCGTAGTATCTGACTGCAAGCAGGTGGCCCGAATCATCCGTGATAATGTACTACAATTTGATGTACTTGATCATAGGAATGTGTACCTTCTCTGCTGTGGTGAACATATAATTGCTGTATCAAATTCATGCATTTTTACATCGCAAAAAAATCATGCATTTTGGTCATCTATATTGTCTGGTATTTTTCTTAAACACTCCCGTTGTCACATATCGGTATTTAGCTGGTGTTTAATCGAAATTGTATCCACAATATTAATTTACCAAAAAATTTCTATTCACATATCAGTTTTAAAAAAAACTCGACCTGCGGGGGTATGACGGCCCCCGGGCATTTTGTTAAGAAGAAGACCTTCTCACGCAGGTCGAGAAAATTCTCGAACCCTCCCCCAAACCATACGTAGGGACTCAGCTGGCCGTGTGAGCTATGGCGCGAGTCTTTACCATACGCTTTGATTTGGGGAGAGCGAGGAATTTTTTCTCCACACTGCAGCTCACGCTACAGTGCAGGTGCGAGATCGTGGGTCGAACCCACGACCTGGCGGCAGCCAACCCGGCGCCTTGCCACCAGGCCAAACGCCTGTTCGCCACATATCAGTTTTAGTCCCTAAAGGTCATATTTATCTGAGGTTGTGCCGCCGTGTAACATCCAAACCCACATTCGCATGGCCACTATCACCATTCTTCCTCCACGTTTGGTACAGATCACCGTAAATGAAGCTTAGCAACAATAGCTAAAACACTTTAGTACTTGGTGCACACTGGAAGGAGAGGGTTGATGAAGTTCAAGCACGCTTCCTTTTTCCTTGAGTCTTCTATGACAATGGTGTTGATCAGCCAATGCGCTCGTATCAATGTCGTATGTGCGCAACTTTTGTTCGCTGATCGTCCGCTCGGCATTAGGAGATCATATTTTTGTGCTGTTACAAGCTAGTTAGTTCTCGGCCACACATGGTCTTCTTGTTCGTCAATCTCTGGCACCGAATCACTCCAAATGAGAAAAAACTCTGGCATCCATGTCGTTAATGGACCCGACGCTTGCCGATGCCGTGGTGTGTCAGCCGAGCAATTATTTGGGGGCAGGTTCCCGATCCCGAAATTCTTTATCTGAAAAATGGTAACGGCGAGCCCTATAAGTTGCGCCAGCTTCTCGCCATTTTTCTCAAAACCACACCACCACCACCACCGAACACAACTCCTTCGGCCAGGCTCCAGCAATGATGGCCTCGCCTTCCAGTAGCTTGGGCCCCAGAGATAATGCTCTAGTCTTGCTTGTGCTAGCGCTCCTGATGAGCTCGGCGCGGCCTTCCGTGGCGACGGGAGGCAGGCGGCTCATGATGCTGTACCGGCCGCCGGCCAGCGACCTCCTCCGGCACCATAACGGCGCCGTGCTGAGCCGCGACATCCCGGTCTCCGTGCTCTGGTATGGCCGCTTCACGCCGGTGCAGAAGGCCATCGTCACTGACTTCCTCCTCTCCCTCTCCGCCGCGCCGAAAGACGATGCTCCCGCGGCGTCCGTGTCCCAGTGGTGGAGCACCATCAACAAGCTGTACCTCTCCAAGGCCGTGGGCAAGAACGGAGCCGCCAAGAACGCGCGTGTGGTGCTGGCCGGGCAGGTCTCCGACGAGGCGTGCTCGCTGGGAAAACGCCTGGCGTTATCCCAGCTGCCCGAGCTAGCGGCGAACGCGCGACCTGCGCCGAACGGCGGCGTGGCGCTGGTGCTCACCGCTGATGACGTGGCGGTGGAGGGCTTCTGCGTGAGCCGGTTCGGCACGCACGGCGCGCTGACGTCCAGCGAGGCGTACGCGTGGGTGGGCAACCCGAGCGTCCAGTGCCCCGACAAGTGCGCGTGGCCGCTGGTGTCGCCAAACGGCGACGTGGGCATGGACGGCGTGGTGACCAACGTGGCCAGCGAGCTCGCTGGCGTCGTCAGCAACTCGTTCTACCGGGGCGATGGCGCCGTGACAGCGTGCCCGGGCGTGTACGGGAAGGGCGCGTACCCGGGGTACGCCGGCGAGCTGCTCGTGGACCACGACACCGGGGCCAGCTATAACGCCAACGGCGCGAACGGGAGGAAGTACCTGCTCCCCGCGTTGTTCGACCCGGACACGTCGAACTGCGCCACCTTGGTTTGAATCAAAAGTATCCACCGTCGAGCTTTTGTTATTTGTGTGTGTGTGTGTTATATTATGGCTATGTCTTCGTGATTTTTTTTCCCGAACAAATGGTGATAACAGTAGTATCCCGGCACACCCGTGAGCAATTAACACCCTAGGAATGCGAGAAACTACAGACATTTTTATAGGGCACAAACAAGTCGATTTGAAATTTTGCAACATCAGCAGACCCATCGCCCATCCAACGGACGACAAGGAAATATCGTCCGACAATTGTCGATTTATAAGCATTGCCATTTCTTTGCAGAATTTCATGTGACAATTGTCCACAGATGGATCTACATTGTTGCATATTCAATTGTTCTTTTCTTTCGGTATGCTCCATGACATTAGGATGATGACTTTCATGAAAAAAGGTACATGTTATACATGTGTGTGTGTGTGTTTGTTTTATATACATATGTGTGTTATACATATCTACCCCATTGTTTTTTTTTTTTTTGACTCGCATATCTACCCCATTGTTAACTTTATTTGGGAGAAAAAGCTACGTGCTGTTATCAAGGAAAACAAACATCTATTCTAGCCTTGATGTCACTGAATCGAAAAGAATGCTGGCCCTGATTAATAGATAGATTAATTAACTAGGCAACTTCGAGTATATATAGCTTCATACCTACCATAATGATTTTTCATATGCTAGACAATACTATTTCATATGCCTATGCTTTTTTTTTCTAACAAACGTTGATCGTAGGGATAGTATCCCGCACACCGGTGAGCAGTTACACAGGAAGAATAAGAGAAACTACAAACATTTTTATAGGACACAAATACCTAATGAATTACAGCCCTAGGAAAACAGGGCTGTCCCAGTCTTTCGGTCCACCGGTTCCTCTTAGTTCGGGCGGTTCAGTGCCATTAACTTGAGCTGCTCACTCATCGCCTGAAGCAGAGCCTCCTTCTTATTAACCTTGGAATGCAGTTTGACATTCTCGTCCATCAGCTTCAGCACTTCAGCTTCTTTTTGGGCTTTCACCAGCTGAACATCCTCTTCTTTCTGAGCCTTCACCTGCAGCAACGCATCTTCTTTCTGATCCATCACCACATCTAATTCGGCTTCTTTCTGAATCAGATTGTTTGTAAGCTGGCCATTCAAGACATGTGCCCTGTTCACAAGCATAAGGATCTCAACACCCAGCAACTGGGTACTTACTGGAAAACAATCAGATATCACATAAAAGCATATGAAAATACTTAACCTGATCAATATCTAGACTTATCTAAGGTAGCTATAAATACCAAGTAATGTAGTGAGGACCAACCAGGAAGACTATCATGTAAACAGTGCATGCTCAAAAGTTATTGATTCACATGCAACAAAACCAGAAACCTTTTAGTTTTCAGTAGCTTGAGAATCATTTCACTAAAACACCTCCATGGATATTTTATACCCTATAGAAACTGAATACACCGTACCTGTTAAATTGTGACAAAAAGAGAAGAAGAAATGGGAGACCATAAGGTTTTCAAATCTACGGGTCTTTTGGCCCCGTTCGTTTCCTTCCTCTAAAATTTAGCGCTGTCACATCAAAGAGAATCTTACTATTTATGAATATTTCGATCAATTTAATGATAAAACCCTTTGACAGATTGGTGCTAATTTTCGAGATGAATCTAATGAACTTAATTAATTTATGTTTTGCTAAAGTGATGCTACAGTAACCATCTTCTAATCATGACTTAATTAACCTCATTAGATTTATCTCGTAAATTAGTCTAGGGGCCTGTAATTTATTTTATAATTAAACTTTATTTAGAACTCCTAAATAGTAATATTCTTTTTGATGTGACAGCTATAAAGTTTAGACTCCAGGAAACGAACACACTGTGTTGAGTTCTAAACAGCACAAGAAGCCGTGAACCTATTACATATTACACTCAGTTATGCAAGACCAAACTTTTTATTCAATTAGTTTTGATTATCAAGGTATAGAAAGAACAGAACACAGGTTAAAAACAAATGTGTCAGCTATGGAAGTACCTGAGAAGCAATTGATCGGCAATTTCAAATCTGTCCGCAACCTCCTCGTACAAAGCACGCATGTTATCGATAAAAAAATCCTTGCTCCTGATCAGGTCCTCAGCAATCCTCTGCTTCTTTTCCATGACATCGAGAACCAAATCCTGCTTCCTCAAAACTTCCAGTCCAATCCTCACCCTCTCTTTCTCTTTAGCAAGTTCAGATTCAGCAGCAGCCAACCTCCTCTCGAGAGACTCCACTTCACTAATCGTGCTTGCAACATTGCCGGCACCCTGTGACGGATTACCGTGATCGTTGGAGCCTCTGTTGGCCTGCTGCGGACGAGGTGCAGGAGCCTTCCTGGACGGCTTGGAAGCGGCACTCGGCTGTGAAGGACGAGGCGCCACGGCACTCTGCAGGCAAAACCAAATCGAATTTTTCTGAGGCAAGAAATCGCAGCAGAGTGGATCGCAGACTTACCTTGGTAGCCGTATTGGCGATTGACATGGCACTGCTCCTGGTGACGGGGCGGCCCTTGACGCCCTCGCCCGTCTTGGCTTCACTGTAGCGGTTGTGAAGAAGAGTTTTAGAGACATCGACAGATCAAAGCAAGATGTGAAGAATCTCTTGTTCCTTACCCGTGGACTATAGGCACTGGCACGAGATTGCCGATGTCACCCAAGGCTCGCCGGTTTCTCGCATCGGGTCGGCCGCCGGCGGCCGGCAGCCTCCCTGCCGGGCCGCGGGCACCTGACATTGCGAAATCGTTATAAGAAACTGCAATGTGCTAGCAAACTTTAGTTGATCGTACAAACTAAACCCGAAGTCCCAAACAGGCACCGAATTAAAATGACGATCCGCATGATAACCTTCGAATCGATCTCGCTCCGTTAAGCAGAGGAGGAGTTCCTTCAACATCGAATACTAACAGTAGAGAAACAATGGAGATCAACGCTATGCACCTGCGTCGGCTGGCGGAGCAGCGGCAACCGCGCGCTGGAGACCTGGGGCCATGTGAATGGTGAACCCGCACCCTGAACTTCCTTCCTTCCTTCCTTCGCCTGCCTCCGTCACGGCTGCGCCGAATGGCTTTGTTCTCTGCTTGATCGGGGATACTGGAGAGGCTTCGCTTCTGCTTTTCTTTTCAATTGCGGCGTTGGGCGGTTGGGGCAGGGCGACTGGGCGAGGAGGGGGCGGTTGGGCGTCTGCGATGGAAAGTGTGAACGCTCGGCCAACACAGTTTGATTTTGCCGTTGATCGGGGATGTATCGCGGAAAAAACGCGAGGTGGTGCGAGATTGGTGGGTGGGGAACTGGGTATACCTTTCCTGTCGCTAAACAAGCCGGTGTGCCAGTTGCCAGTTCTGGGATGCTTTTCCTTTTCTTTTTTTCTTTTTTTTGACGGAAGCACGACTTCCTCATTCCGGTGTTTCTAGAAGCAGGAAAGCAGCACGATAGATATATTCGATGTATCAGTATCGTCAGTATCATGCATCCGTTCCGATGGATCACTGATTTCTCTCATCAGAGTATCAGACGATCGGCTTGGGGGTCTGCTACTCTTCCACTATTTACTAACCAGAACACCGCCGTGCGTCTCCATGCATATGCCTCGTGCTCGCACGTTCTGGGTGCACACTGCACACACCCGGCGTGCCTAACCTAGCTCGCGGCGCCGAGCTGCCGCAGGAAGAGAAGCAACTCAAGATGCATCGTTTCGACAGGAAAATTTGGACTGTTTTGCAGGTCAAATTCGTATCACGGGCGGAGCTACAAGATGTACAGGTACACTCGCCAACAACACCAGCAACTCAATGATGACAAAGTTATGGTCGTGTATTCTCAGACAAGAGCAAATCCAAGAGAATAGCCAAAAAAATATTATAGAGTCAAATATAGGTATAATTTAGTAAAAATTATCTCCAATATATTGTCTAACTCACTCGTTAAATTTGGTGGGTCTCCATTCTCGAATTCTTGCTAGCTACTTTCAGAGAGTCAGTATTGCTAGCTAGTCTTGTTCTCAATTCTACAGGTGCTATTGAATTGGAGTAGTTTTTGTGGGTGCTTTATTTGAGAGAGTAGATAAATCAAGAAGCTTAGAATATATTTTTAGCTAATCTTTTTGGAGGTTGTCTTAGGAGAAAAGCTATGAAGGGAACCTAGATTAGCCATCCACATATCAAAGAACCAAAGATGCACTAGTCCCGGACTTATATGGCCTAACAAACGAAGATGGCATGTGCCATCACGCTCAGATACTAGTCATCGTCCATAACAGAAAACGTATGTAGGTCTGGTGCCCAAAGCTGCTTAAAACTCGACCTTGATATATAAGAATACACACCATCCAGTGGTATACAAAAAGAAAACGACGATATAAAACATAAAAAGCTTTATACACGAGACACAAAAATAATTACATACATAAGACACGCACGGGACCTTTGCATCCGACCACCAAAGACGATGTTCCGCGAACGGTGTGCGCTCTGCGCTGCACGAGCGTAGGCGACTACGGAGCAGACCTCTTGAAAATTCTGTTATTGTTCTCTCCAGCGCAGAAGGCCCGTAGTCCAGGTTAGCTGCCAAGAAGTTCCTCAGGCTCCGCGGAGCATTGTAGTACTAGTACATGATATCGCGAAGTTGCCGCGTAGCAGCCGGTCTACAGTTCAGCGCAAAATGACGGTGGAGCACCACCAATCTAATGAAGAACTTGCAGTTCACCGAGGACTTGTCTTCCACAGCCGCCTGCCCCCACAAAATCGATGTCTGATCGAGTGTTTGACTGATCGTGAACTCTATCGACAAACTGTACATTACTTATTACTGTACATTACTGATGCATTACCACAAGCCGACTCATCAATACTACGTACTATATACGCTATCCCCTGCGGGCGGGCCTCATGGATAGCGCCAGGCAGCGGACGACAGGGCGGCGTTCTGGCTGGCCGCCATGGACGCCACGGCCTTGGCCCAGGCCACGAGCTCCCGCTTCATCCGCTTCTCGTCGCGCCAGATCATCGGGTCCACCGGCCGGTCCTTGTCCGCGGCGAGGAAAACCGGCGCCGCCGCCGCGGATGAAACGTCCCCGATGCCGGCCGGGAACGGCCTCCGCGCACTCTCCGCTCCCAGAGCCATCGGGACACACGGACACAGCGCGCCGATCGAGCTGCCCTGTCGCTAAGTGTCCGTTTGTGAGTGTCCGTTTGTGAGTGTGAGGAGGACTCGCTAAGTTGCCACCTCCTTTTATAGGCGCGAGCGGCGAGCACGCACCACATGCGCTTCCGGTTCGCGCGCGCGCACTGATTCGTCGCTGTCGTGGGCGTGTGACCGGCAGCGCGCCGCGTCTCCGTGGCTGGCCAAGCAAGCTCGGAGCTCTCCGAGTTGGGTGGGGCGTCGCGGTCTGATCCGGCGCGCCGAAACAGTGGCGTTGGTCGTGCTCGCTATCTTTTGAACAGCAGCGCGCTTCCTCCGCTACCCGGAGGCACGTACGAAAGCGAACGCGCCGGTTCCGGGCTGGGAGTCCAGTGTTTCTACAAGCAAATTAAAAAACGTGATACTTTTCGTCTTTTTTTAAAAGTTAGATAGATCTTAGACGGTGTATCGTGCATGTGTTGCCGCCGGTGATCTGTTTTGCGCTTTTGTTGCTGGTGGACACAAGCGAAACGTGATGAATATTTGTTCCTGTAGTTCGATATGTCCGTTTAAATTAATTTTTAGCACACGAGCGTCCTCAGGGCCGGATCACGGATTAGCGCTGCCGCAGATCGATGAGTGTGCTACAACGTGCACAACGAGCTAAACTGCAGCGTGCGCCCGGAACGGAACGGAACGGAGCACAGCTGCAGGATACGTCGGGGCACGCGCGCGCGGCGGGTTTGGCTTTTGGTAACCGGCGCGGGTACAGCAGCTGCACATGGTCACGGAGCGCGACCCCGCACGGGGATCCTGTCGTATGGTACCGCGATGGTGGCCTGATGGGTTCTGCCGTAATGGCTGGTGGTCTGCTTTCAGTTGACAGTGTTGCCTTGAAGCCCTGAGAAGAGATTGACGGTCTCCCTCGACAAATAAGCGGTACGTACATGTTCTGTGAGTTCATCCGAATCTTGATAAGATAAATGTTCATCGATGGAAACGAGCTGTGGTTCTTTGTACGCCGCAGTTAATTTGGTGCACACACTTTGGTGCGTATCCTTTTCTACACAGCTATGCAGATAGGTACACCGTACACGCCCTGATGTCGTTCAAGAGCAAGACTTCAATTCGATTAGTGTTTCTTTTGCTATCCTCTTGCATTGAGTCGTATGTTAATCTGGTCTGTTAGCCTTGGGGGCCCGCTTCTCCTTATCATCATCCTGATTTTATTTGGAGCACCCACAAGGAAAGCATCGTCTAATCTCGATGTCGAATGCGACCCAAGTACGACGTTAATCTCAGCATCAACATATCCGTATATTCGGAGAATGTGGTTTGATTGACGTGACGCCGTGATGTAATGTACGCACTATTCATTAGTCGCAGAAATCTCTGCGGCGTTCGATAAGCTCATTTACAACGACGTCAACGCACAAGAATCGCAAGGCGGCGCCGGAATTTGGGATGAGAGACAGGGCGGGGATTTTGCTGACTAAACCCAAAAAATAGGTGGGCTTGTGAAATAGGCACTGTGTTTGGAGGGTTTGTGACTATAAACTATAAAGCTTAAGTATTGGTGAGTTTGTGAAATTTACTCAAAGTATTACTTTCAATTTGTCAATATATGAGTTTGTTCTTTGAATAACAAATATACAAACTCATATTCTAAGATTTTTTTCTTTTCAACACGTAAGAGTTGTGTATCAGTTTCTAGATTTTTCTTTATATTATTATGTTGTAAGATTTGCAGTTTTTTAGGAGAAACATTCATTGATGGACCATCTAGAGAGTAAATAAAAAAGAAAAGGAATATGGGCCGGCCACTTTTTAGGCCCATGGTTCTGCACGTGACCACATTGCAGTAATTGACCCTACACTAATTGACCCATACGACCAGCAGAACATATCTCTCTATTGTGTCACATATCATCAATATACCTCCTCATCAAAAAATTAAGGGAGTCACACGTGTTGGTCATGTTTAGGTGGTTGCTCGGTTTATGACATGCTGAAAATTACAAAATTTAGGGTGCACTACTTATCTAGGTGCATCCAACAGAAAAGGTCCCTCGTCAATTTTTGGGTTTTGCCTAAATGCTATGATATCAAATAAACTCGAAAAGCAAGACACCCTCATAGAGTACATAATGATGCACAAATATAGATATTGTGTGTCCCATCACAACATAGAGACATAATGATGCACAAGTATAGCTATTGTGTGTCCCATCACAACATGGAGACGTAGGTACTCTTTAAGAAACAAAATGGCATATAAAGTCGTTCGATAGTAGTATCTTTGTGGTAGAGAAATATGTGACCAGTCCTCGGTTAGAGCAGATAAGGTGGGGTACCGAACTACTACTGATATTAAGAAGTGGCATGTTGTAATTATATAACAAGGAGACATACTGTAATTATGTAGTAACAAGTAGCTTTGTTGGGGAACAAGAGAGAACTGAAAATGTGAAAACCTTGTTCGCGACAATAGGTGACCTTACATTCCAAAAAACAATATGTGTAGCACACAAAAAAAGATCCCAACAAAGTCCACAACAGCATTTCAACATATTAGGGTAAATAGCTAGGAATTACATCGCTGCTAATGGGCTAAAATTGTTAGGAAACTAAAGATATTATTTACACTAGAAAATTGTTGGTTACATGCTTAAATATACTACACTTAAATATACTTACTCACAAAAGTGTTAGACACACACACACACACACACACACACACACACACACACACAAATATACTAATTAAAGTTTTGATCACACACTTAAATATAATAACTAACTAAACGATTGGTCACTCAAAACAATTGCGAGTCTGAGCGGTGAAAATGAATTAGCCGGTTGTGGCAGCACCAATTCTTCGATGAGTTGAGGCATGGGTTGTTTGATGACTGTGGCATGACAAATCTACGACAAACTGGCTTGTGGCATGGTGTCGGCATAAAGCAAACACAGCATAAAAAACAGAGAAGAAAATGTGAAGGAAAGTGTGGTCACTCAATTCAAAAGAAAATTTCCCCGAACAAAAAGAGATGGAGTCCGTTGAATGGTAGAGGGGGGGGGGGCACAAAAAACTCCGAGGTTGGCACACGGTTTTTAAACACACCAACATCAACTTCATTATGAAACTGCCGGACAAGATTTAGCTAACTATGGCTAAAGGTGGCAATGGATATCCGTTACCCACGACTCGATGGGTTTTTCTCCCATTAGGAGATGGATCCGGGTGAGAAACTGTACTCATGGGTATGTTAATGGAGGGAAAGGCTTACCCATTGGGTGAGAAGGGTGTGGGTAAGGTTTGATAGTACCCAAACCCGCTACCCCCTAGACCCGGTCCAAAATGTATTTGTTACTTGTTAGCCCATTATTTAGCAGTTCGGAGGCCCAAGCCCAACTCTAGTCTATCAAATAAATAGTCGCGACCACCTCCCAAACCCTAGCTTCACTCCACCTGACCAAACCAACACACCTTCCTCCACGCGACCACGCCACGATCGATGTCTCCTAGTCGCAGATCCACGCGACGTGACGCTGTGACCGTGAGCGGCGAGCCTCCTCGAGACCTTGACTCCCTGTCCAATTGTCCCTGAATTTCAGTCTCCGTCCGCCTGCGACGACCGGCGAGCCTCCTCGCCTCCCTCAACCGTGAGCCCGCCTACACTTATGTTTCTGAATTTGATATGGCTGATGGGTATGGGTATCCGATGGGTAATTTTTACCGGGGTATGGGTTTGGGGCAAAATCTTCATCCATGAATGTTAATGAGTTATTCACTGGGAGTTCTCTCTACTCATGGGTATGGGTCTGAGGAGGCAAAACGCGGTGGGTCTAGGCCCATTGCCATCTTTAACTATGGCAACACCGATTTTTCAGTGAGTTGTGACATGGAACCATGCCAAATTTGTGACAAACTGGCTTGTGCAGTTCTCATCCTCGATGTTGTAGCTTCCCCTCATCGTCGACCATGATGTATAAACTATCTTCATGACTTTAAGCTTCTTAGAAACTTCATGAAGCAAACCAACTAACTTATGTCTGTAGATATCATAAAAAAAACAAATCACGTCCTGATAATTATGGTTTTGACACTGCACCTGAGACATTCAACAGATCTAGCACATTTTAGACGTTCAGCGTACACAACTTCTTCCTCCTGTAGCTCATGTATGTCATTCTTGTGGGTAGGAATCTATCAACATAGGTCAAGAACAAAATTTAGCTAGTAAAATCCATTATTGCCTGTCGATCAATGTGCCAAGTCAAATGATTCAGTCAGTTATACTAGCTACTTTTAGAAGTGGTTATTTCAAATAAACTAGATTATCTCTTCACACTAATACATACACATGTATTGGGCAGTCGAATAACTACAATCTTTTTAATAATGAAAACTAGAATATATGCACTATGCAGAGGTAAAAAAATGATGTAATTATTTCCATTATATAAAAAAGAGCGTACACATGTGTTGAGTGACGAAAAAAGGTATCTACTTTTTGTCGTTGGTTGTTCTGTCCCAAAAGTCATAGGGCGAAAGGGGATCTTAAGAAAACATAGCATAATGCCCACATTCCAGCAAGAGAATTTCATAAAGTACATCCATAAGATTACCTCCGGACAGTTTTACAAATTTTAGACACCAATTTATTACACAAGCAATCAAAGAATAGTGAATGATCTTTTTCATGAGGAAAATAGCTAATAATCTTTGGCACGACTGAAAAGACAATAATTACATATGCTTGTCTCCTAAAACATCTATAGTGTCCCTTGCGATAAATAAATAAAATTCATCCATAGTGCCATGGATGTCAAAAGACTATAATATGAAGAAAATAAACTTGTTGAACTATATATTTCCTAACGGTAAATATGAACAACTAGATCAAGCAAAAAAAAAAGCTGGCCCTATTTCATCGGGCATTGTAAGAGTTGTCATTTGTGTATCACCTTGATGTGGAGTGTATCTTTGCTTGGAAACAATTTCAACGCCCGCAGAAAGACATCCACGTGAGCGCTGAAACACACATCTAGGCACAACTTCTTGACGCTACAGGTAGGAGCCCATATTTCTAGATTCAAACCCATGGTTGGCGCCTATAAGCATCCAACACATAAATAAATAGAGATGGACGAGGGCAGCGGTTCACGAATACAACTAAATTAAGCTTGCGAAGAAATGGAATCTTGGAATGAAAGCGTTGGAAGGGTCACCTACTATGTAATTGTAATCTAAAATGGAGAGGAGGCGAAGGATCCGTAGCTTGGGCGCGTTGTAGATGGTGGCATGGCAGAAGCTACCGTACCTGACCCCTCCGAGCAAGCGCTCCAAGTTGGGCGTGTTCCAGATGATGACCTCCTTTAGTACATAGATGTCAGTTCCGTGACGTGGGCGAAAACAGCCTCTGTCGGCTCCGGGCAGAACCAATTGCGGTTGAGCAGCTGAACGGAGCGGAGCGGCGGTGCCAGGAAGAACTAGACGGAGTAGGCGGTAGAGACAAGGACGAGTGAGAATGCCTTGTGATCGAAGCCATCTTGGCCATGGCGGTTGCCCTGGAAGTGGGCCACCTAGAGGTGGACGCGTCGGATGGGCCCCTTGTGCGCCGCAAGGATCTGGTTGATCGCGGACACATGGTCAGCGTGAAGGACGCCTTTCTTGACCTCTGAACCCAAGCTATGATGACCCGAGACCCTGTTGTCCAGAGCGATGGGGGAGTACGCGAACATGCCTCGCTGCTAGCGATTGGACAAAACGGTGGTGCGGCCTACCTCCTTCAGCGGTAGGAGGAAGAGGATCAAACCCAATACACCATTCGGGAGCTCGCTCATGTAGTCGACGTTGCTAGCGCCACCAGGCAAAGAGGTAGGTGGCTTCGTCCTATTCATAGCACTAGCTCCTAGACGCGAGTCGGCCATGGTTGTAGAGAAAGAGTAGTGTATTGAGTATGGTAAGAGGTGTGTCCATTTTATAGAAAGTTGGATGATTGGTTTCAGGTTGCAGTGGCGGTGGTGGTGAGGAGGGGAATGCTTTGATGTTTCCCAAAACACGATAATAAAACCTTAAAAATTGTTTGAGTTTCAGGCCTAGCAAAGGTCTTGGCCCACGGGACATTTCACAGCCCAAACCTCCCTATTTACGAGACATTGCAGCATGGGAATTTGGTGAGTGCAGCGTGCCAAATATGTGGCAAGCTATCTTTGCCGAGATGAGAGCATGTGAAGGAAAGTGGTCCTCAATTCAAAAGGAGTTTGTTCTTGTGTCTAGAGAAACAGGGAAAGTTAGCCACAGGAAATCGTGATATGATGGTGGCATAAAATTTTTAGATATTCTAACATTGGCAAACAAAAAGGATGCGAGGACAACATAAAAAAGTCCATCAAATACCCCAAGTGACGCGAGGACAACATTAA
Source organism: Chloris gayana (assembly GCA_031894775.1). Classification (NCBI taxonomy): domain Eukaryota; kingdom Viridiplantae; phylum Streptophyta; class Magnoliopsida; order Poales; family Poaceae; genus Chloris; species Chloris gayana. Next base: position 77,954 of record JAUNZO010000438.1, read on the forward strand.
AAAGTTCATCGAATACCCCAAGTAATGTGAAACCGCCCGAGAAGGGGCCGTGGATGAGCTAGGTTGTGCTTGCACGAGGAAGGAAGTTTAGAACATTGTAACGATTGATTGTCATGCAAAATCAAAAGTTGTGTCAGCACGAGGAAAGAAGATTAGAATACCATAACGATCGAGCGTCATGCAAAATAAAAAATTTGGTAGCTGACGACATGGCTCGTTCCCAGAGCGGACACGCCACCAAAAAAAATGTGTCACATCGCCTCGTTGACTATGCCAGCCGAAAAGTTCTTGGAGCATGTAGGTGTTGTGCCTTCAACTATGCAGAAACTTTGGTGTGAAACGTATGACAGACATGAAACGGTAGACATGCATGTTTGCCGAGTAAATTACACCGTGGCCACTATCATGTCAGTTTGATTCACTGTGTGGCCTTATTGCATGCCACCCCGACAACGTGTGGCTGGCTAGCTGGCTTGATCGCCATTTTTCCATGGGTCGTTGTAGTGAGGCAGAATCCAACTGGCTATTGCAACAACATTTATGGGTTCGATCGGTAGGCACTAGGTTGTTTGGCTGTGGTATGAGATCCACCCCAGTTCTTCTGGTTTCTTTTCCTTATCCTCCTTTCTATTTGCATGGATAGTTCAATGGGCCTTTGATTCAATGGGCCTTTGACTGACAACATGTTCGTTGTTGCGGCCAGTTCATATGAGACAACGAGAACAAGGGTGTAAAGGGCATGGGCAGAATGGTGAAGAACATGTGAAGGATAGTGGTCGCCCTATTCAAAAGGAGTTTGTTCTGAAAAAAAGAGAGGAAGGAGTTTGTTAAATGAAAGAAAATGGGGAAAGATGGTCATATAAAAACATGATCCGAAGTTAGCATGGAGAAAACATGGAAAAGGAAAGAAGAGGAAGTTTGGAAGAAACAATATAAAAGGGCGAACATAGTTGTCATCCCATCCAAGTAGCTTTGTTGGGGAACAAGAGAGAACTGGAAATGTGTAAACTCCTTTGTGACGATATGTGACCTTACATTCCAAAAAACAATATGTGTAGCACATAAGAGAGAGAGAGCCCAACAAAATTGACAATGGTGTTTCAACATACTTGGGTAAATAGTAGGAATTACATGGCTGCTAACGGGCTAAAAATTTAGGAAACTAAAGATATTATTTACACTAGAAAATTGTTAGTCACACACCTAAATATACTAACTAAGTGTTGGTCACACACTTAAATATAATTAATAACAAAAGTGTTGGACACACACACCCAAATATACTAATTAAAGTGTTGATCACACACTTAAATATAATGACTAACAAAACGGTTGGTCACTCAAATTTTTTTTTTTTTGAGTTTGAGCGGTGAAAATGAATTAGCCAGTTGTGGCAGCACCAATTCTTCAGTGAGTTGAGGCATGGATTGTTTGACGACTGTGGCATGACAAATCTACGACAAAACTGGCTTGTGACATGGTGTGGACATGAAGCAAACACCCCATAAAAAATAGAGAAGAAAATGTGAAGGAAAGTGTGGTCACTAAACTAAAAGGAGTCCCCCCCCCGAACTAAAAGAGATGGAGTCCATTGAATGATAGAAGGGGGGGTGCATGCAGCCACAAAAACTTCGAGGTTGACATACAATTTTTAAAACATCCCCTAAAAGACGGAGAAGAACATGTTAAGGAGAGTGGTCACTCGATTCAAAAGGATTTTTTGTCACAAATAAAAGAGAAAGAGTGTATTAGATGATACCAAGGGGGAAAGATAGCAAAAAAACGTGATATGTTGTTGACATACGGTTTTTTGAGATACCAACATTGGCTAGAACAAGATATGCGGGATCAAATTCAGCCTAAAACGCATTATGCACATCAAATTGAACGGCTTACAGGCCTACTTGCCGGTAAATTAAGTCATGATCACCAGCTAGATAGTTGTGGCGACACTAATTATTTGGTGAGTTACAACACGGGGCATTTGGTGACTATGGTTTGCCAAATCTGAGGCAAGCTGGCTTGTGGTACAAAGTGGAGGCAAAACAAACACTCCCTAAAACACAGAGAAGAACATGTGAAGAAGGATAGTAGTCACCCTATACAAAAGAAGTTTTGTTCTCGAATAACAAAAGAGAGGAATGAGTCTGTTAAATGAGAGAAAAGGGAGAAAGCCAACCATATAAAAGCATGATATGAGGTTAGCACAAAGAAAACATGGAAAAGGAAAGAAACGATATAAAATGGTGAACATAGTTGTCATCCAGTCCAAACCATCCTCGGCCTCCGGTGCAAAACACTTCGGAGCCTGTTTGTCCATCTTTTCGCTTTCAAAAGTGTTGGACACACACTTATACTAGAAAATTGTTAGTTGTGCACTTAAATATACTAACTAACAAAGTGTTGATCACACATTTAAATATACTAAGGAAGCTATTTGGCCACTCAAAACAATTGATGAGCTTGGGCAGTGAAAATGAATTAGCTAGATATGGTAACACCGATTTTTTAGTAAGTTGAGACATGGAACATGCCAAATCTGCGACAAACTAGCTTGTGCAGTTCTCATCCTCGATGTTGTAGCTTCCCCTCATCGTCGACCATGATGTAGAAACTATCTTCATGACTTTAAGCTTCTTAGTAACTTCACGAAGCAAACCAGCTAACTTATGTGTACAAACATAATAAAAAAACCAAATCACGTTCTGATAACTATGGTTTCGACATGCACCTGAGATATTCAACGGATCTAGCATACTTAGGGATGGCAATGGGGCGGGTAGAGCATACCCATGCCCACCCCACCAAGCCTGTCGGGTAAACATCCCCACCCGCCCCGTCCCCATGGGTGGAAATCCATCCCCGTCAATCCCCGCCCCGTGCCCGACTCATGTCGGTGCGGGTACGAGCGCCACCCACAGCCCCCCCCCCAATCCCCGTCCCCATCGGGTCGAGTACCCGGCCCCGAATTGCCATCCCTAAGCATATTTCAGGCATTCAGCGTTGGCAACTTCTTCCTCCTGTAGCTCATGTATGTCATTCTCGTGGGTAGGAATCTGCCAACATACGTCAAGAACAAAATTTAGCGAGTAAAATCCATTATTGCATGTCGATCAATGTGCCAAGTCAAATAATCGAGTCAGTTATACCAACTACTTTTAGAAGTGATCATTTCAAATGAACTAGATTATCTCTTCACACTAATACGTACACATGTGTTGGGCAGTGGGATGACTGCAATCTTTCTAATAATGAAAACCAGATTCTATGCACTATGCAGACGTCCGAAATGATGTAATTATTTCCATTATCTAAAAAAATGTACACATGTTTTGAGTGACGAGAAAAGGTATCTACTTTCTGTCGTTGGTTGTTTTGTCTCTAAAAACATAGGGTGAAATGGGCTCTTAAGAAAACATAGTATAATGCCCACATTCCAGCAGGAGAAATCAGTGAAACAGAATTTGGTAAAGTACATCCATGAGATTACCTCCGGACTGTTTTACAAATTTAAGACACCCATTTATTACACATGCAATCAAAGAATAGTGTATAATCTTTTTCGCGAGGAAAATGGCGAATAATCTTTGGCGTGACTGAAAAGATGATAATTACATATGCTTGTCTGTTAAGACATCTGTATTGTCCCTTGCGATAAATAAATAAAAGTCATCTGTAGTGTCATGCATGTCAAAAGACTAGAATGTGAAGAGAATACAACTTGTTGAACTATATTTATCCTAATGGTAAATATGAATAGCTAGATGAGGAAAAAAACTCGCCCTGTTTCATTGGGCATTGCAAGAGTTGTCATTTATGTATCACCTTGATGTGGACTGTATCTATACTTGGGAACAATTTAAGCGCCTGCAGCAGCACATCCATGTGACCGCTGAAACTCACATGTAGGCCTAACTTCCAGACGCTACGGGTAGGAGCCCATATTTCTAGATTCAAACCTATGGTTGGCGCCTGTAAGCATCGAAAACATAAATAAACAGAGGAAGTGAGCCACATGAAATCGTGATCTGAGGGTGGGACATAATTTTATAGATATTGACATTGGTAAAAAAAACGATGCGAGGAGAACATATAAAAGTCCATCGAATACCCCAAGTAATGAGAAACCACCGAGGAGGGGGCCGCGGATGAGCTAGGTTGTGTCTACATGAGGATGGAAGCTTAGAACACCGTAAAGATCGATCGTCATGCAAAATCAAAAGTTGTCCCCGCATGAGGAAGAAAGCTTAGAACACCGTAACGATTGAGCATCATGCAAAATCAGAAATTCGGGTAGCCAATGACACGGCTCGTTCCCAGGCAGACACACCACAAAAAAAAATGTATCACATCGCAGATTGACTATGCCAGCCAAAAAGTTCTTGGAGCGTATAGGTGTTGCGCCTTCAGTTTCTCACTATGCAGAAACTTTGGTGTGAAACGTATGATGCACATGAAATGTCGGAGAGGTATCTTCGCCCGTAAATTAGGTCGTGACCACTATGCTATCAGTTTGGTTCACTGTTTGGCCTTCTTGTGTGCCGCCCCTGCCCCTACAATGTGTGGTTGGCTGGATGGATTAACCATCATTTTTCCATGGGTCATTGCAGTGAGGTACTCCCTCTATCCAGAAATATAAGCATTTGTTGACTTTCAGATGTCATGTTTGACCACTCGTCTTATTCAAAAAATTTGTCAAAATTTTATTTATTTTGTTACAATATACTTTATTCCTATGTATATTTTAAGTACGTCTTCTTTAGCTTTGTATTTGCATAAATATTTTGAATAAGACGAATGGTCAAACGGGGAATCAAAAAGTTAACAAATCCTTATATTCTTGGACGGAGGGAGTAGAAGCCAACTGGGAGTTGCAACAACAATTATGGGTTTGATCGGTAGGCACTAGGTTGGCTTGCAATGGCACGAGATTCACCTTAGTTCTTCTGATTTCTTTTCCTTAACCTCCTTTCTGTTTGCATGGATAGTTCAATCGGTCTTTGACTGACAGCATGTTTGTTGTTGCGGCAGTTCATCCGAGACAACGAGAACAGGGGTGTAAGACATGGACAACATGATGAAGAGCATGTGAAGGATAGTGGTAGCCCTATTCAAAAGGAGTTTGTTCTAAAAAAAGAGAGGAAGGAATTCATTAAATGAGAGAAAATTGGGAAAATTGGCCATGTAAACATGATCCGAGGTTAGCAAGGAGACACGGAAACGGAAAAAAGAGTAAGTTTGAAAGAAACAGTCATCCCATCCAAACCATCCACGACCTCCTGTGCAAAACCCATTGAAGCCTGATTGTCCATCTCTTCTCTTTCCAAAGGTGTTAGGCACACACTTATACTAGAAAATTGTTAGTCACACACTTAAAGATAGTAACTATTGGCCACTCAAAACAATTGACTAGAAAATGAATTAGCTAGCTATGGTAGCACCAATTCTTGAGTGAGTAGCGACATGGGACATGCCAAATTTGTGGCAAGTTGGCTTGTGCCACGCCGTGGATGCGAAATAAGCATCCCTAAAAGATGGAGAAGAACATGTGAAAGAAAGTGGAGTCCGTTAATTGATTAAAAAAAAGCAAAGGCAGCCATAGAAAAATGTGATCCGAGGTTGGCACACAATTTTTAGAGATACCAACATCGACATCAACAGAATATGTAGGATTGATGCACATGAATCGAACAGCTTAGAGGCATGGCCGTCCATAAAATTAATTCATGATCACCCACTACCTAGTAGTAGCGGCACCAATTCTTTGATGAGTTGCGGCATGGGCATTTGGTGGGTGTAGTATGCCAAATACGTGGCAAGCTAGCTAGCTTGGCGGAGAAGAGAGCATGTCAAGGAAAGTGGTCACTCCATTTAAAATGAGTTTGTTCTCTAAAACACACACACACACACGAGAGAGAGAGAGGATTCCATTAAAAGAGTGGAAAAGGGGAAAGTTAGTAAAAAAAAGTGATCTGAGGGTGGCATATAGTTTTTAGAGATACTGACATTGGTGATAATAGGATGTAAGAAAAACACAAAAAAAGGGACCGCAGACTAGTGAGACTCTGCCCACATGAGGAAGGAAGCGTAGAACAACGCCGTGATGGCTCAACATTACATAGAATTAGAAATTCGATAGCCAATGACATGGCTCATTCCGAGGTGAACACGCCACGAAAAAAATGTTTCACATTGTGGATTGAGCACGTCGAGGCGAAAAATTCTTTTAGCGTGGGGATGTTGCACATTCAGCTTCTTACTATGCGAGATCAAATTCGGTGTGAAACGTTTTTTTTTTTGCAAGGAAACAATGGACTTTATTAAATCTCAGAACATGTATAATCCGTTGCTATCGCAATAGCAACAAAGTCGGGTGTACTATGCAACCAAACTCTAGTGAATCCCTCTACACATGCTCTATTAGCTAACACATGGCTAACTAAATTCCGAGACCTATTACAATGATAAATACCCATTACCCTTAGCTCACTCATGAGCCCTTTACCTCCCGAAGTAGCATTGCTATCTGAGATTTGTTCTCAACAGTGGCATTCAACGTGTTTAAAGGTGGCAATAGGTACCCGTTACCCACGACCCGGTGGGTTTTTCTCCCATTAGAAGACGGGTCCGGGTGAGAAACTGTACTCATGGGTATGCTAATGGAGGGAAAGGCCTACCCATTGGGTGAGAAGGGTGTGGGTATGGTTTGGTAGTACCCAAACCCGTTACCCCCTAGATCCGGTCCAAAATGTATTTGTTACTTGTTAGCCCATTATTTAGCAGTCCAGAGGCCCAAGCCCAACTCTAGTCTATCAAATAAATAGCCGTGACCACCTCCCAAACCCTAGCTTCACTCTAGCTGACCAAACCAACACACCTTCCTCCACGCGACCACGTTGTGATCGGTGCCTCCCCGTCCCAGGTCCACGCGACGCCGTGACTACGAGCGGCGAGCCTCCCGGAGACCCCGACTCCCTGTCCGACTATCCCCGAGTTCGAGTCCCCATCTGCGTGCAGCGACCGGCGAGCCTCCCTGCCTCCCTAGACCGTGAGCTCGCCTACACATATGTTTTTGAATTTGATATGGTTGATGGGTATGGGTATCCGATGGGTAATTTTTACCCGGGGGTATGGGTCCGGGGCAAAATCTTCACCTATGAATGCTAATGGGTTATCCGCTAGGAGTTCTCTCAACTCATGGGTATGGGTCCGAGAAAGCAAAACCCGGTGGGTCTAGACCCATTGCCATCTTTAAACGCGTTACACATCAATTAGATTCTAAAACAATCGGTTGATCAATCCATTGCATCGCTAAATTCAAACCTTCCTTGCATGCCAATAATTCTGCCTCCTCAGCGTTACTATATATAGTTGAATAATTCTCTTCCCGACGAAAGCACAACAACACCATCCTTATTTCGTGCTACGACACCGGCACCAACTTTCCCAAATTTCTTGAAAAACGCCGCATCTACAATAATCTTGATCTGGACTGAAACTGGTGGCAACCATGCCACCTTCTTTACTTCTCGGTGTGGTTTGTGTCTTTCTTGTCGGATTGTGAACAATAAATTATGATAGCTTTCCAGAAACTGAACTGAACCAACAATAGAATGATCTGGCTCATTATGTACTAACTGATAACTGATTTCGTACATACCAAGCTCTCCACAAAAGTAGCAGTAGTTTACTTTGTAATTCTTTCGGATAATTGACAAGCACATTCAGTAGTCATTCCTCACAGGTACAAGCCTGACTAAGACCCGACAAAGACCATTTTTCTTTCATTGCTTCCGTTAAATCTCTTGCACACGGGCACCTAAGTGATGCATGCATCTCTGATTCATTCTCTACTCCGCATATGTGCACACCATATGTCGTTTCCATTTATTTTCCTTTGATACACATGGGCCCTGTTTCAAAACTCTAACAGAGCTGGAGGTTAGAGTTAGTTTATAACCAACTCTAGCCCTTGAACTAGCTCTAGTCCTTGAGCTGTTTGGATGATAAGTTAAAATGACAAAAAAATACACTATATAATCATTTGAGTCCTTTGTAACCAGATTTGATGTGGCTTCCTCTTGTGTGGCCACCTTACAACGAGACCATCGGAGCGACGCAGTGGTCCTTGGTTGACCGGGACGTTGTCACGTTGAGCGCGTCGGCGACGTGGGGACGGCATGCGCACCCACTAGCTGCTCTGTGAGGAAGAGGAGAGGAGTAGGGGTGGGAAAAAAACCGAGACCGAAAAACCGGAACCGAAAAACCGAGACCGGACCGAAAGAACCGAAATTTCGGGTATCGGATAATATTTCGGGTAAGTGTATTGGATAACCGAAATTTTCGTTCAAAGTTTGGGTACCACCCTCGGATACCCGAATTACCCAAACTACCCAAACAACACCTAGCACAAGGCCGATTCACACAAATCGTTCCATTACGATTAATTAATTATTAACTACACTATACACATGTTTAAATTGGTTTAATTCCATGTCAAAAGGATACAAGTTAGCTCTTATTGTAACATATATATGAAATTATCACGAATTTTTGGAACTAGTTTACATATTTGTGTGTATGTTTGGGTATTTCGGGTATGACCGAAGATCGAACCGAAATTTAAGTACCCAAATAATTCGGGTACCAAAAATTTTTGTGACACTTTAGGTATTGATTCTTCAAGACCGAAATTTAGAAAAGACCGAATTACCCGAACCGAAATTTCGGATAGACCGAATGCCCAGGCCTAGAGAGGAGGGCGGCAAGCGCGCCTCCGTCATGACCTTCCACCGCTCCGGCGTGGACCCCATACGCAGTTGTGCGACGGCGTACGCTACCGCGAGCCGCGCTGCGCCCGTGACGTTGGGGACCAGATCGGGGCACGTGCGGCGCATGGGTGGATCGGTGGCTGGGAACGGGAGATGCTGATGGGATATGCGGATGGCTGGCAGGCGCGTGGATCGAGTGTGCGGTTGACACTGTCCTTTTCGATGGGTCCCACAAGACTAGCCCCGGTTAGCACCCCATGGAGGGGCTAGTTTGTTTAGGTGGGTTAGTTCCAACTAGCCTAATCTAACCCACCCTGTTTGGAGATTTTAGGGTTAGAGTTGGCCAAACTAGCATGAACTAGTTCTAACCCATGGATCCAAACAGGACCATGAAATGGCTGACGGACGTGTTCATCTGTAAATTAAATTGTGATCACTGCTACATAGATGTTTTTCACCGAGCAAACACGAAAAAGGAAAAAAAAAAGAAAAGTTCGGAAGAAGTGGTATAAAAGACCGAACATAGCTGGCATCCCATCCAAACCGTTACTATATAGCTGGCCTCCTCAGCGTTACTATATATAGTTGAATAATTCTCTTCCCGACGAAAGCAAAACAACACCATCCTTATTTCGTGCTACGACACCGGCACCAACTTTCCCAAATTTCTTGAAAAACGCCGCATCTACAATAATCTTGATCTGGACTGAAACTGGTGGCAACCATGCCACCTTCTTTACTTCTCGGTGTGGTTTGTCTTTCTTGTCGGATTGTGAACAATAAATTATGATAGCTTTCCAGAAACTGAACTGAACCAACAATAGAATGATCTGGCTCATTATGTACTAACCGATAACTGATTTCGTACATACCAAGCTCTCCACAAAAGTAGCAGTAGTTTACTTTGTAATTCTTTCGGATAATTGACAAGCACATTCAGTAGTCATTCCTCACATGTACAAGCCTGACTAAGACCCGATAAAGACCATTTTTCTTTCATTGCTTCCGTTAAATCTCTTGCACACGGGCACCTAAGTGATGCATGCATCTCTCGATTCATTCTCTACTCCGCATATGTGTACACCATATGTCGTTTCCATTTATTTTCCTTTGATACACATGGGCCCTGTTTCAAAACTCTAACAGGGCTGGAGGTTAGAGTTAGTTTATAACCAACTCTAGCCCTTGAACTAGCTCTAGTCCTTGAGCTGTTTGGATGATAGAGTTAGAATGACAAAAAAACACTATATAATCATTTGAGTCCTTTGTAACCAGATTTGATGTGGCTTCCTCTTGTGTGGCCACCTTACAACGAGACCATCGGAGCGACGCAGTGGTCCTTGGTTGACCGGGACGTTGTCACGTTGAGCGCATCGGCGACGTGGGGACGGCATGCGCACCCACTAGCTGCTCCGTGAGGAAGAGGAGAGGAGGGCGGCAAGCGCGCCTCCGTCATGACCTTCCACCGCTCCGGCGTGGACCCCATACGCAGTTGTGCGACGGCGTACGCTACCGCGAGACGCGCTGCGCCCGTGACGTTGGGGACCAGATCGGGGCACGTGCGGCGGACAGTGGCGTAGCTACAGGGTATGCCGGGTGGGCCACGGCATACCCTGTAGATTTGGCCCATTAATTAGCAATATAGCCCAATAATCAATATGAAAAAAAAACATTAACAAAACCTATAGGCAACGACACCAGTTTCCTTTCCGCTCGGTACCTCGACATTTCCTTTCTTCATCGCGAATCGCGAGTTCGTGACTTAGGGCTTCCGTTTCGCCCGCCCGCCCGTCCAGCCGGCCGCCGGCCATCCTTCTTCGCCTTCATAGCAACACCGTCGGACAGCAGGCAGTGGCATTGGACCGTGGAGGTATAGATACAGGCAAGACACGTCAATTCGATCTTCCATTCATGTTCTTGTAAATCTTCCATTCATGTTCTTGTAACTAAAAAAAATATTGATACATCTTTTTTTTATGTAGAATTATTGAATTATGAAGAGGAAGGGAGACATTATATCTCTTTGAACTATATTATAAAGGAAAAAGTCTATTTTACTCCCCGAACAATTCACTATGTCCAAATTATACCCCGAACAAAATCTTGGCTCACTTTACTCCCTCAAACAATTTAAGTTGGCTCAATTTACTCCCTTATGTAATTTCTCTTTTTTATTTCTCTTTGTACGAGTTGAGTTTAGTGCTAAAATTTTGCACAACTATAGTTTTCATTGAACCTTACGTTAAAAAAATTATAATATATATTTTAAACATAGTTTTTATAGTTTAATAACATCAAATATCATCTTAATTATATAGTTCTAGAATTGTATACAAAATACTTAAGAAAAATATAATATATTTTCTTTTATATAGAAAATAGTACTATCTATCATCATGCAAAAGTTGAGCTTCAAATTCAAATCGTACAAAAAGAAACAAAAAAGAGAAAATGCATAAGGGAGTAAATTGAGCCAACTTAAATTGTTTGAAGGAGTAAAGTGAGCCCAGATTTTGTTCGGGGTGTAATTTGGACATAGTAGATTGTTTGGGGGAGTAAAATAGACTTTTTCCTATTATAAAGGTGTGTGGAACTTTTTTATGCGTAATTGGACTATTTCTATTATATTGTGGGAAACTTTATAATTTAAGTATTGAATTTATTATTTGATATGTTTATTTTGGTAATTTATAAACTACTTAGCGAATTATATATGGATTGTACCATTTATATATCGATTGAACCGAATTATATATATGGGAAAAAATTATGGCATACCCTATAGTAAAATCCTAGCTACGCCACTGGCGGCGGATGGGTGGAACGGTGGCTGGGAACGGGAGATGTTGATGGGGATATGCGGATGGCTGGCAGGCGCGTGGATCGAGTGTGTGGTTGACACTGTCCTTTTCGATGGGTCCCACAAGACTAAGCCCCAGTTAGCACCCCGTGGAGGGGCTAGTTTGTTTAGGTGGGTTAGTTCCAACTAGCCCAATCTAACCCACCCTCGTTTGGAGATTTTAGGGTTAGAGTTGGCCAAACTAGCATGAACTAGTTCTAACCCATGGATCCAAACAGGACCATGAAACGGCTGACAGACGTGTTCATCTGTAAATTAAATTGTGATCACTGCTACATAGATGTTTTTCACTGAGAAAACACGAAAAAGGAAAAAAAGAAAGAAAAAGTTCAGAAGAAGTGGTATAAAAGACGGAACATAGCTGGCATCCCATCCAAACCGTCCCCTCCAGCGCAAAACCCCTTGGAGCCTGTCTGTCCGTCTCCTCTCTCTCGAGCCATCCAACCCACCTGATGATCAGATTCCTCCTCCACCCGGATCATTAGGCCACCTCGATCACAGCAAGGTTTTATATGGAAGTGGACTCCTTGCCTGCCATAAACAGCCACGCACACAGCGCACTCGGCGGCGTGCCGCGGCGCAACGTAGAACAGTACTAGTTCAGTTGCAGTCCCGGCCAGCGCGCGCGTGCCGCGCCTGTCGCCTTTTCTGCTAATTGCAAGATCGTGGTCGCCGAGGAGTCCTTAGGTGCTTTTAGTTTGCAAGCCGGGCCGGCGGGTGGTAGATGGCGGCGCCGGCGCCGTCGTCTTCGTCGACGACGTCCGGGTCGCCGGCCGGCGGGCCGCGGCCGTCGCCGTACCGGTCCCGGTTCGGCGACACGACGCTGACGAAGGTGTTCGTGGGCGGGCTGGCGTGGGAGACGCCGTCGGAGGGGCTGCGGCAGCACTTCGAGCGGTACGGCGAAATCCTGGAGGCCGTGGTCATCGCCGACCGCATCACCGGCCGCTCCAAGGGCTACGGATTCGTAAGCCTCTCGTCAATCTTGATGAATCAGTGCGTTTCTCTTCTTCTTCTTTTTCCCCCTGGGGTGACCGGCCGGCCGTTGGACGCACGCAGGTGACGTTCCGGGATGCGGAGGCGGCGCGGCGCGCGGTGGAGGACCCGAACCCGGTGATCGCCGGGCGGCGCGCCAACTGCAACATTGCCTCGCTCGGACCGCCGCGCCCGGCGCAGCCTCGAGGTAAGCGACCACCACCACCGATCGCTACTCACAAGGGAAAACTCAGCACCGGTTTCATCGCGATTTAATTTTGTTCGTTCGTCGCGAGTTCCCGACCCAGATTTCCCCCTGACCAGCCTGCCTGTCGCCACGGCCAGTAGGCCATTGCCGCCACACAATCTCACACTGCAGCAAACAAATCAACAAAAGCCGGGCGCCTTCTTTGCCTCCCACCTCTTTTTCCCCGCCCTTTTCCGCTGCTCTGCCGGCGGCGTGCGACACTCACTGCTAACACGAACCGAGACACAGGAGGCAACGGATACGCGCGGGACACTGGCACGTGGGACCCTCCGGGTACGGATCATCGTGCGAGTAAAGCCCCTCGAGAGTCAGATGGCTTAGGCCCCGTTCGTTTCCACCTCTAAAATTTAGATCATTGTCACATCGAAGAGAATCTTATTATTTAGTAGTAATTTTATTAATTTAATAACAAAACCTATGTCGCGATCCCCTCTAATTTGCGAGACGAATCTAATGATCCTAATTAATCTATGTTTTACTACAGTGATGCTACAGATAAACATCTTCTAATAACACTATAATTATCCTCGTTGGATTCGTCTCGTGAATTAGATAGAGGGTCTGCAATTAGTTTCGAGATTATACTTTATTTAAGACTTCAAAAATGATAAAATTCTCTTCGATTTGACCTCTAAAAATTAGATAGGGAAAACGAACAGGCCCTTAGCTTGCCCAGGCTGGCCTGTCAGTTGGGTTCGCTGCCTGGCCTCGTTGCGTGCCGCCCCCGCCCCCACAACGTGTGGCTGGCTGGCTCGCTCGCCCGCCATTTTTCTATGGGTCGTTGCAGTGAGGCAGAAGCCAACTGGCAGTTGCAACGACAGTTATGGGTTGCTGGCTGGCTGCGGCGTGAGATTCACCCCCGGTTCTTCTTGTTTCTTTTCCTTATCCTGCTTTCGCTTTGCGCCCATAGTTTAATCGGTCTTTGACTGGCTGACAGCGTGTTCGTTGTTGCTGCCAGTTCATCCGAGACAACGAGAACAAGGTTGTAAAGGGCATGGGCAGCAGGGTGATTAGCCAGCCGGTGGAGAATCGGGAACCCCTCTTTAAAAAATGGCTGTGCCGCATGCGTAGATAGTAATCTTTGACCTGACCCGACGACCGGTTTACGAGTGAGTATCTGGGTAAAGCCAATCCCCAGTCTATGGATTCACCGTCCTTATTCCGGTTTGGGAATCTGACTGCTTGGCCGCGTTTGTTTACGGGGTACCTTTGATATTACCAATGCCGAAACTAGGGATTCACCGTCCTTGTTGGTTGGCCGTGTTTACGAGTGGCGTGTCACGCGTTGCCTGTGCCGCTTGACACGACAGATTTAACGGTCCAGTGGCAGCATCGGCATGGTGGCGCAGACGTGGCCCTGGACGCACATGGCTGCCCTTCGCGTTCCAACGCAGAGCCGATGCGCTCTCGTGGACCTCTAGCGTGCGAGGGAAAAACTGAAATGGAGCGAGCGCGCAAAGGGTGAGGCAGGCAGCAGGAGGGAGGCGTCGTCGCTCCTTGTCCTGCCTGCCGGGGCGATACCGGTCAAAGCGGCAGGCGTCGCGGCGCACATGGCCGGTACCCTGCCGTGTCGGTTCTCCGGCAGCTTTTGCGCGCCGGCCTCGTTCGGAATTCGTGATCTGCATGCGCTGCGCGTTTATCCGTTTGTGTCGGGTCTCTGGTCTGCTCTGTTTCCGTTGGATTCATCTCTCTCTATTTCTCTCTCAGCAGCCGCCAATAATGATTAGTGACACGGCGGATAATTGTTTTCATGCTCTTGTTGGTGCAACAGGGAGGTCTCCTGCCGGGCCCCACTTGCAGGTCCTGCCGCCAGCGGCACAGGCCCCGCCCTTCTTCCCCAGGGCGCCGACGCAGATTGTGGCGCAGCATGCTGGTCCTGCCGCGATCTACCCTCCGCAGTTCGGGTGAGTGTCATGTGTTCCCGATCCTCTTGCACACCTAAATAAACAACAAATAAACAGTATGTTAGCAGAAGTAGCGAGTGCTAGAGAACGCATTGCAATGTGTGCCATGCTTTAATTACGAGTTCAAGTACCAGGAAATGGCAGAAAAAAAACACTCGCTTGCATTTGGTGCTGATCGAGCTCCGGTCCTTTGTGTTGCATAAAAGAGAGCTCATGGATCGACACGACAGCACCTAGGCATTCAACACTGATGGATCTCTAGAGAAAGAAAACACTCCGGGCCGGTCCCCCCACAGTATTTCCTCTGTCGTAGTGGACGTCTTTCACCGTACAGGTGTTTGCCTCCGCTGCCAACACTCTCGAACCCGCCTTGTTGACTTAAGGCTGTGATCGCTGTAGATTTTTGCCTGCAGCTGTTTGCTGCTGGCACTGTAGCTAGTGCTTGCGCTACAGTACCCACCGTCAACAGCTGCAGCCAAAAATCGGTTCCGATCGGTGACATTGTTTCCGACTTTGTGTCCTGTAGGGTTCAATGTGCCCTGCATGGGTGGCATTAACGCCACTTCGGCCCTTGCACATTATGCTACAGCGCACTCTGATCGTCTGCGTCCTCCTCCGATCATATACTCTCCCATTGCACCGTAGTCGAAAATGCAGTACAACATCTTTTTTCAACTTTGCCTTGAAAATGGAATGAGCAATTCCTATGCAAGGAAGCGATTGGATGATTTTCTTAGGGGACCTTTGAATCATGATGCAGTACTTGTTCTGGGGTAGGAATGTGTAGGTCAATCATCTAGATTCTGGCCTTTACAGCCTTGATATGTACTGTGCCGGCAGTGGATAAGTTGGCCCAGATGTGGGCAAACCCACTCTTTTTCCAGTCTAAATCAGTCACTGACCAAGAAGCTCTGAAACTTTTGCAGGTACTGGTACCCACCAGACTTTCAATACCAACAGGTAAGCATGCTCTCTGTTTATGATTTTATCCCCTTCATTATTTTTGGATGAAGTAAGTATAAATAGCTGTTTGACAATTCATTATTACCATGCACCAAGTGTACTCAGCCATATTTCGTTATTGGCATCGAAATGGTAACTTTGGTAACTTTGTCAAGGCTTAGTTTATATTCTATTTCTGTTGATAAATAAATATGTGGAGGAATTAGGAATTGCTTGGAGTAGTATGCATTTTATCTTTCTTTTTTTGATAGAACAGTATGCATTTTATCTTGAAGCTTGGAAGAAAGTACTGGTCAAATAATACTTGATAGCTGATACAGTCACTTCGTTATGGTTTTCATAAAAAATTGGATTCGCACCCTGAATTTTTGTTGTGAAATTGCTGCTAAGCATCATTTCCGTTACTTTTTCATCATCTCCAAACAAACTTGACGCTGCTTTCCACGTAACATTTGTTCACTGTCGAAATTTAGCAGGCCTTGGCCAACCCTCAAGTGCTGCAGAACTTCTACGCTCAGCTGTACGGGATGACTTCGCCGGCGCCGCCACCCTTCCACCAGTACGTGGGGTACATGCCGCCGCCGTCTCCTCCGACGCCGAGGGCAATACTCCAGCCGGCGCCGGCGCCGCAGGTCGCAGCGCAAGCGTTGGTTCACCATCCGACGCCGCCGCAGATCCAGGGCCCGTTCTTGCCCGTGCCTTCACTCCCGCAGAACTTCAGTCTCCAGCTGCCTTCTCGTCCTGCTGTTTCCATACTGCCTCCCAGCACAACAGGTATTGCAAGTTGCTTCTCCCGCACTAGACGAGTGTTCGTTATTCGGAGCAGGACATATTGCGTTCTTGTTACAGTTTGCCAGTTGGTAAGGAGGTTCTTCCTCAGGATAACATATGCTTTGTTGCTGCTGATACCTGGCAGATTTGCAGTCAACACCTGATCAGGCGGCCATTGCAGTTCGGGCGACAAGCGCAAGTAGTGCTCCGGGCGCCTGATGGAGGCCAGCACCGGTGAAGATAAAGCATTGGATTCAACACCCTCCCCTTG
The DNA here is from genome assembly GCA_031894775.1 of Chloris gayana. Taxonomy (NCBI): domain Eukaryota; kingdom Viridiplantae; phylum Streptophyta; class Magnoliopsida; order Poales; family Poaceae; genus Chloris; species Chloris gayana. The sequence continues at coordinate 94,734 of JAUNZO010000438.1, forward strand.
AAATTAACATGACTTTTTTGGGGCTGAAAAAAATAGGAAGCCTCGGTCGATCTGGTGCGGACGAAGTTATTGATGGTCTGTAACAGTGTCTCATGATGTTGACTCCGAAAACAAAGGATAAACATTCCGTTACTTTGGTTGTTTCGCATTCGTTTATGAGGTTTGCCCAGCCCTCTCTGCCCTCGGTGAATCCGTTGGAAAGCTAAACTGGAGTTCATATCGGCAAGCCAGGAATTTGACGACGCGAGTTTCTTTGGGTTTGATGAGCAACGCGAGCACGGGCTGTTTCACCCGTGGGCTGGCGACGAGCCCACGAGGTGAGCCTTGAGAGCCCCAGCAGCCCAGGAAGTGAGAGCCCACGTACCGCGAGCACGCGCGCGCTCGGCACTATTTGGCCCTGTCCGCTCACGGGCCACAAATCGTTAGACGACCGCGTGGACCGGACAGGTGGAGCCCGTTCGCGCCGACCTCTCGGCCTACTTGGGCGCCTGGCCGCCACGCGTCAGGAAGACGCATTCGTGGGCCGCGGAGACAAACCGACCAGCATCCATCCACGTCACATTCGCGAATTTCACGACCTACCTCCGATGCAAACGTGCGGTGCGGCGAGCCTGAAGCCCACGCGCGCCACTTGGCACCCTTCCCCGTGAAACCCCGGCGGCCGGCGGCCCACGGCTCCGACGCGTGGCGGAGCACGAGGCGCCGCCGGCCACGTAGGCCCGCGCTTTGCTTGGACAGTCGGAGCACACGCACACGCGAGCGGCGGAGGTGACGGCCGACACCGCCGTTCGGGTCCACGTTTTTTCAGGTAAAGCCGCAGCAGCATGCGATGCGATGCGATGTGCCGCTTTCGTCCGGTTCGCGCTCATGTGGTACACGAACGCGACGCGGTCGGCGGCGGGGAATGTCAAACCTCGGGGGAGATATTTAACTCCCCGCCTGTCCTAAGTGGACCTTATGATTGTCGAGAAATTATGATAACCCGGCGACCGGAAAACCGAGGAGGCTTCACGAGCGTAGTTCGGCTCCCGACACGTGCCGCGACAGCGATGCTTTATCGTTCCGCAGTTTCTTTCGTCCACGGAAGCGCACGGGCAGGTGATTATACAAACACTAGGGCGTTGAAACGGGACCGAGCTATACCGGCCTAGCTACTCCGGCCGGCTCGACCGGCGTTGATATATTGGATTGAAACTCCGCTGCTAGTTTTCGTGATGTTTTTTCTCTCGCGAATGCAGCTGGGTCACGCACGCAGCGAAGTCGGTGCACCACCACCACGTACGAGTACGATCAGTGACTCGACGGCGGCGGAGCTGCGTCCGGCGTGGCAGCAGAGAAGGGGTTGCGGGATTGCCGGTCCGGGTGCTAGCCAGCTGACAGGAGAAGGTCACCTGAAAGTAGGCGAGTCGTCGCGGGACAACCACAAGCTAGAACATGGTTTTGGACGACTTGCCTCTACCAGCAACACACAACCTGACGAACTTTGTCCACTAATAATGTTTGTTCACAATCAGACAAGCCATCAACTACTACGACACCACAAACTAATAAGAGTACTTTGCGTAATAGTAATAAGAAACGTGCGTCGACGGGACCAGGTGCACTCATCACTACCGCCTCCCTCACCAACTCTTTATTCAGCAATCTAACCAGATAAAGAGCTGACAGCGTGGGCCCGGAAGGAAGGAAGCGTCCAAAGCGCGGTCAACGGCAACGCCGGGTCGTCGATCGTCGTCATCCCCGGTGGCAACCGTGCGCGGCGGCGTCAGCCGGTTCGGCCAGCCGCAGCTCCTCCACGAGCTCGACCAGGCTGTCGTACGAGGACCCGCCGGGCGCCGTGGCGGCCTCTGCCGCGGCCTTCCACTTGGCCGCGCACCGGCGCATGTCCGTGGCCTTGTCACTGGTTCCCATGAGCAGCTCGACGTGCGCCTTGACCTGCTCCCGGCGCAGCCGCTCGTCCAGGCGCAGGCCGATGCCCCACTCCTCGCAGGCGTAGCGGCAGTTGATGTACTGGTCGGCGAAGCCGAGCCAGCAGAGCATGGGCACGCCGGCCCAGATGCTCTCGGTGGTGGAGTTCCAGCCGCTGTGCGTGAGGAAGCCGCCCACGGCCGCGTGCCGCAGCACGGCCTCCTGCGCGCACCACTCCGCGATGAAGCACCGGCCCGCGGTCTCCGCGAGGAAGGCCGCGGGCAGGGCCTCCGCGCCGCGGTCCCCCGCCACGAGGCCCGGCCGCACGGCCCACAGGAACCGCACGCCGCTCGCGGCCAGCCCCCACGCGAGCTCGTCCAGCTGGTCCAGCGACAGCACGGCCAGGCTCCCGAAGCTGACGTAGAGCACGGACCCCGTAGGCTGCGCGTCCAGCCACGCCACGCAGGCCGCGTCCTCCTCCCACAGGCTGAGGCCCGGCCCGTTGGGGTGCGAGGAGGAGGAGGAGGCGATGGCGGCGGCGAGCGGGCCGATGGTGTAGACGCGCGGGAACTCGGCCCGGAGCGCGGCGAGGACGGCGGGCTCCAGGGACTCGAAGGTGTTGAGGATGACGCCCTGCGCGCGCGAGCAGCTGTTGGCCTCTTCCTCCTCGACGCGCAGCGCGAAGCATTGCGGGTCCAGCGTGCGCACGAAGCTGGAGATGTCGCCGAGCCGCACCGGCGGGATCCCCGGGATCCAGTCGATCGGCGTGTCCAGGTACCCGTTGGTCAGGTAGCTCTCGTCTGCCACCAGGTGACGACCGACACACGTCAACGAAACAGCGATCGTAATCGTACGACAGAGGAATTGAAATGCATGCGATCAGCCATGTGCGCGCGTTCATGCGATGCGACCGAGGAATGCAACCGGTCCTTTACTTACCTTTGAGCGGGGTGTACCCCTCTGCCGGAGCTCGCGGAGCCGGAGCGTGCCGACGAACCCGCACGCGCTGGTGCCCCACAGCACGAACGCCGGCACGCCGATCGCCTCGGCCACGTCGAGCGCGAAGCTGACGAGCCCGCTGAGCACGACGCAGGTGACGGGCGGCGCGCCTGGCTCCCGGTCCCCGACGCCCGCGCGCCAGCGCGACCAGCGGCGGGACGCAGTGCCGCCGCATCGAGAGGTACAGCCTGACGGTGCGGTCGGGCGCGCAGCGGTCCTCGTCCGCCAGCCCGTCGGGGACGGCCTCGAAGCGGAACCCGTCGCGGCCGCGCAGCGTGGCGCCCGCCGCGGACCGCAGCAGGCGCGCGTGGTTGTGCTCCGTGTTGACGAAGGTGACGTGGACCCCGCGCGCGTGGAGCAGCTCGGCCAGCTTCAGCGTCGGGTTGATGTGGCCCGAGCACGGGAACGGGAACAGCAGCGCGTGAGCGCGCCGTGTCTCCGTCTCCATGGCAGCGCGTGTGAGGTGTGTGCGGGTAGGGCTGACCGGCCGGGCGGGCGGGCGGGGCGGGTTAAATAGCCAGTCAAGGTCGCGCGCGCCCAAGGATATGGAAGGATATATTTGGGGTGAGCGCGATGGATGGATTTGGTCGTCGCGATCCGTCGATATATTCACACGGTCTACTAGACAAGATCGTGTCGTCCGGAATCAAATCTCTCGGCCGCCGCTGCCACAAAATCTCCCTCCCCGTCGCACGTGACCGCCAAATAAAGTGCGAACGGCGTCGGGGCAACCAAAAGCTTTCGCAATGCTGCTCCTGTTTGCAACGTGACAAAGGCAAAATTTCTGCACGGCCTTTGATGGAAGCGTAATAGTCATACTGTATGCTACCAGTGCTCGGGTCCAGGCCTGACCTGGCTGGCTGCAGGTAGAAAGGGAGGGCTACTACTATTAACAAACGTTTTCCCTCGCCCAAATTTCCGGCTCCAAGATCCGCCGGATCCAGGGCGGCCGGCCGCGGTGCGTGAGCACCGGATTCGTTCGCGATCCGGGGCACAGGAAACGCTGACCGCGGGGCATTGTTTTTCGTTCAATACGACTCGCTTCCCTTGACTGCAACGCTTGTCCATTCCGGATGGACATGCGCGTCATCGAAAGGGCCGTCTCGTCGTTTCCTCTTTCTGGCACCAAGGATGAGGAGCCGAGCACGGCAAGCGACCAGTGATGGAGGGGGCGGCCTATTATCCGAGCAGATCTCCGCCGGATCGCACGCCTTGTTCGCTTCTGCGACGCGCGCCATTGTCCAGTTGCTCTCCCTGCGTATCCCGCCGGTATCCAATCGATGTGCAAGTATGAATAAACTTGAAATTATTGTGTGCATCCCTTTTCCTCCTGGTCTATACTACAGTCTAGAGCCTACCGCTGCGCTGGAGACTGTGCGGAGTAGTGTACAAAGCGCCGTCCGATACGTCGCCACCAGTCGTGCCCGGGTACCGGCATAGTAGTATGACGACGGAGATCGAGGCCGGTTGAAAGCGTAGGGAGAATTGATGAGCATCCTTTTGGGCTGAAAAGTCTCCCGCGAGAAACTCATCCACGCGACGCGCCGAACCACTGGCTGGCCAACTTGCGCTGGCCTCGACGAAGCAAACGCCAAGCCGGTCGTACTCGAGCCACCGTTCCTGATGCCGGCCGGCGGCGCGATAAAGCCGCTGCGCTCCAGCCTACTACTAAGACACTAGTAGGTCAAAGATTTCCGCTCGATCCATCTACTTGCAGCACAGCACATATCGTCGCTGCGAATGAAACTCAGTCCGGCGAATCGCGCGGTGACAAAGCGCGACCGCGATGCGAAAGCGCGATCGGCCCAGATGCTCGCGATGCGGGCGCAGCGATAATATTCGCGTGCTTTTTTGCTTCTGTGAACCCTTTTTTCGACCCCGAACAAAGGAATGTACGTGTAATGTGCAAAATAAGCATATAGTATATGAGCACATTTGGATTGCGATATCCATCCATACTATTATGTCATATGTGGCCTTGAAAAATAAAAATATTAAGGCGATGCCATGATGGGTGTTTACCTTTGAGTGGAACGAGGCCTCGGAGCTTGAGCTCCCGCACGGCGAGGCCACAGGCAACCCCGCACGCGCTGTTACCCCACAGCATGAACGCGGGGATGCCCAGCCCCGCCGCCACTTCCAGCGCGAAGCTCATCAGCTCGGACGCCACGACGCACGTCACCGGCGGCGCATCGCCGCCGCTGCTGTTCAGCCTCGTGATGAGCTCCCGGAGAGGCGCCCCGCCGTGCGCGCGCAAGGAGCGCAGGATGCCCCAGCCGTAATCCTGGGCGCCGCGCTCCGACGGCGCCAGCCCGTCCGGGATCGCCTCGTGCCGGAAGCCGTCGTCCGCGGCGCCACGGCCGCGCGCGAGGAAGAGGGCGTGGTTGTGCTCGGTGTTGACGAAGGTCACGAGGACGCCGGCGGAGTGCAGCAGCCGGGCGAGGTGGAGGGCGGGGTTGATGAATCCAGAAGTCGGGTGCGGGATGACCAGCGCGTGCGCCCGCTTCGTCCTTGCCATTGCATCCGCCGCGCCCATTATTGGCAGAGTAAGTTGATCCAGAAATGGATTAGCAGCACAGGCACACGCTGTGATGCGCGGCGATGATGATTTTATTTCAGTTGTCAATGCTATGGTTTTGCGTTCGTCCCAATTTATGCAGAACTCGATCGAGATGCATGAATCTTCTTAGATCATTGGATACCTCTGTTTGCTGCAGAACCAATACTATTTTCTTTTGATTAACAAAGTACTGTCGGTTGCACTTGCGCCCAAGTCCCGCTATTTTAAAGTGTACGTTTAGGTGTCCTTTGAAGCTAACAGAAGCCAGCGTCTCCCCTTTTTACAGCAAAAAACCAAAAGCAGCACATCTTGGACATGCTCATCGATCTATTTATAGTCACTGAATTGTTCCATTCCATCATGGAAGGTTCCCCTTACATAATGCTGTACTAGTTGCTTATTGTTTTGTCTTTGGTACACATGTTGATTGGTACTACCATCCACAACCCATTTTTAATTTCTTTCCGGCTGTGCATGGCCTCCATTGTATATCGTCTAGGATTTCTATATGGTTGGCAATTGGCATGGCCTCCATTGTATCCGTGGTTAATATTTCCAATATACTAGTATTTCAGTATAACAATCAGATTTTGAGTTGAAATATATATAGTATAGACACAGTTCTGTTGACATTCTTGTTTTTGTAAGAGCTTCAAAGCTGAACTTCTGATTTTTTTTCTTTATAAGCATATCAAAAGCCTAGAGAAAATATTGTACATTAATAAATTTCAGTGGGATGATTCAGATTCGCTTTCCAAGGAAAGTAGGAAACACCAGTACACCTATGACTTTAAGGTACAGTGGCTCGAAAATTGCCTTTAGGCCTACATTATCTAACACAACCTTGAACTTTTAACATTTGGGCGGCACATGCCGCATATTCCACATAGGCCAGGTGCATTATGCTCCGGTATTGAGTTCTCTCTACTTGAGGTTCAATTAGGAGACAAATGGAACATTTCGTCGCACAAAGATTACCAGAAGTCAACTTCAGGTTTCTGGCCAATATTCCTGGTGCCAAAGCATCGGCCACCGCCAACCCGCTAGGCCGCAGCGTGAGACGGCGTGCACTAAACAAGACTAGTTTACGGCTCATGAGTCACGAGTTCACGAGCATGAGAGCATCGCAGGTTATTCAGCGCGTGACTCAGTTTCGGCTCGAATTCAGTAGTGGGCTAGTGGCCGAACTTTAGTCGTGCTCACTGCTCAGGTGTGCCGTGTGCGTACTACGTAGGCGCTGCATGGGCTAATTAGTCATGGGCTGATTAAAGGCCTTTTGCTACGTGGGCTTCCTGTGGCTGTCCCCTTAAGTTGACTCAGTTGAGCTAATGAAGAAGCCCATATATTTTGCTCCAGGATGTATGACTTTTATTTACAGGGAGCATATCGGGTGGAAACTATAGTCAAATATTGAAAACTTGGAAACTTGTAATATGAGCCGATGGATCTCGAATGTACGATCAGGATGATACATGTGATACCCAATCACTTTTGGTCATTTTACACCTGTCCCCACCAATTTTACTAATCTTGGACTTCAGGGATTTTAGATCTAACCATCTGGATTGTAGATTCATCATCCAACGGGTGAGGTTGTAAGTTTCTAACATTTACTTGGTTTTCACCTAATATGGCCCCTTTATTTACAGCCACCTGAATTTGTGCATGTACCTTTGAAGATTATGGAGAATGAGCAAAATCCTATTTTCCCTAAAAAAATTAGCATTTTTTCTTAACAAAACTGGATCTCTTCTATCCCCGTGGATTTCTCATGCTGTGGGAGAGTGGGTTATGGTAACCAACGGGCATTGTTCTTAGGATAACACTAAAAAATTATCGTTTTAGAAATTTACCGCTGAACTTTTCGGGTACACTTACTCCATAAATGTTGCAACATAGGCTAAAAGAAGAGTATCAGGCAGTTGCAATATAACAACACATCTCATATTCTGCTAGGATCAGGTGAATAAACCACAAGTCAATGGTGATTTCCTTTTTTTCTTCCCTTAATGATTTTCTTTTTCCCAATCGATTAGTGGTCCACATAATTGCGAAAGAAAAGTTGAGTCGGTATGGCTGTGTATGTTTAGGTGAAAAAGTTGAAATAGTCTAGCGCGCTTCAAATAAGCAACGATGCTGAAAATGGAGACGAAAACAACATCGTCTTGCACCTGCTTGTAACAACAAAGCATCATCATAAAATCAATAAAACTATGTATTCGTAGTATTCTTTCGTGGTCGAAGAAAGTGTAACCAGGAAAAACAAAATATGTATAAGGGAAGCAATACACAATATAGGATATAGCTGTATGTACACCAAATTAAGTTGAGCAAAAGCAAGCATGTGTTTTACACCAAGGTGGAGCAAGAAGACTTTGCCAGGTCGAAAATGGCCGGGAGCAGGTACTTCCGTCCATTGGCACCAACGGCGTTGTAGGCGCCGCCTCTGGTCTCGTCGACGATCACCTTGCCGGGGTACCCGGGGTACGCGCCAGCCCCAAACTGTCCAGCGCAGGCCGAGCAAGCCTCCAGCGCGGCGTCCTTGTCGCCGAGGTAGTAGCCGTCGCCGAACGGGTTGGTCACGGCGCCGGCCACCATGCTGGCGAGCGTGACGACCATGCCGTCCACGCCGACGTCGCCGTTGGGCGGGCCGAGCGGAAGGGCGGCGGCCGGGTCCTGCGGGCCGTACTCGGGCCTGGCGAACGGCCACGCGCAGTGGCCCGGGCACTCGCGCTCCGCGTTGCCCGCCCACGCGTACGCGTACCCGGCCCGCGCGTCCGACCCGTGCAGCCCGCACCGCGCGCTGCAGAAGCCCTCGACGGCCACGTTCGGGTCCGTGAGCACCAGCACGAGGGAGCCCGCCTCCGGGACCAGGCCCGCCGCGAGCTGGAACACCTCCACCAGCGTCAGCGACTTGCCGAGCGAGTACTGGTCGTCGTCGGTCTGGTTGGCCAGGATGACGCGCGTCGCGTTCGGGCTGGGTGCCGTGGCCGCCTTGGAGAGGTAGGCCCTGTCGATGGTGGCCCACCACTGCGCCGCCGAGGGCGCGGCGTCGACGGGCACGGAGGTGAGGGAGAGGAGGAAGTCCACGACGATGGCCTTCTGCGCCGGCTTGAACTGGCCGTACCAGACGATGGACACCGGGATGTCGCCGTGGAGCACGGCGCCGCCGTGGTACGAGAGCTGCTCGTCGACGAGCTGGGCCTCCTCCAGCACCGGCAGCCGTCGTGCGCCGGCAGAGAGCCGCGAAAGGCTTAGCACGACCAGTGCTGTTGCTATGATCAGTAGTGGCCTCTTTGCATCGAACAGGTTGCAAGATGCCATTGGATGCAACTAGATTTGAGTCGACCACTCGTCAACAAAATTACCAAGCACCGAGTTTTTTTATTTTGTTTACAAGGGATATATCGGAGATTGGCACCGCCGGCCGGTGAGCAGCTCTATTGCTAGGAACGCCTAATTTATAGGCCACGGCATTGCGATGTTCAGATCCCTCACGACTCTGATCGAGTTTCGTGCTCCGTAATGAACTACAGCAAAGGTCTAATCTCCTCGGTGCACACACACTCCACGTACGCTTACCTGTCTGTGAAGCTATGTGAGCATGTTAATTACCTCGGTGTGCACGCTCCACACACGAAGATTAATTTGAGTCGACGAAACGAAGTTAACGGGACTCGCAGCAAAGTGCAGTGGTTGTGTACCGTAAGATGGAGACTTTGTGGATGGCAGTCAACGTCAACTGGGAACGAGCGCGAGCCTCTATACGGTTCCGTCACCGTCAATCGAGTGTTACTTACTATACTAGTACTAGTACTACGAGTGTTCACGATGGAAACCCGACACATATATGGCAACATGAGAAATGGAACCCGCAAGTCACAGCTTGCATACTGCGATCCGCTCATATATGCAGCCAGGCGACCGCAGTGCCGGGGAAACCCAAGTGCGGCGAGCAGGACGCTGGCCGCGGCTCCTTTCGGCGAACGGGTTGTTACTGACGTCGCGGTCCTGGGACAGCCGACCAAATGCCATGGCGTGCTTTAGAACTCCCCGGAACGTGCGGGAGAGCTGCTGAGCCGAGACGTGAGGGCGCGCACGTACCCCTGGCGTGCCGAGAGCGCGACGCAACTGGCAGCTCCCCGCCCTCGGCGTCGCGGGGCGGCGCAGGGTCCGTGTCGGTACGGTGCTCCCCAGACCGAAACTGTTTCACCGAAAACCATCGTTATGCCTTTATTCCCGCATAAGCACGACTCTACATCAGTTTAGAATACATCATTTCAGAAATTGTAAGATGACCATCATTTCAGAAAAATGTAACGCGAGTGTCCAATAAAATGCTTTCTTTAATTAACAACAGTCTCCTCATAAAATGAATCCAACGGAATCCTGACTATCTAGCTGTGCTTCCTACAAGAAATGGTCTTTCCAAAGAAGATAGGATCAGACACTGCTAAGCTTGAAAGCATCAGACATCGTCTCTAAGGTGATTGAGCCAGGCTAGGTGACAAACAAATACAACTTGAACATGAAAGAAAGAATTCTCTCAATCTAAAAGAGATACCAAAAAAAAAGACAGAAACGTTCAATAAAGGATCGCTGTCCGGACACAAGTATAACCTCATTAGTCCAAGCTTGTCCAGTTCTCATCCTCGATGCTGTAGTTTCCCCTTGACGTCGACCATGGTGTAGTAACTATCTTCATGACTTTAAGCTTATTAGTAACCTCACGAAGCAAACCAGCCAGCTTATGTGTGCAGGCATCATCGGAAAACCAAATCGTGTCGCTAATCACTATGGTTTCCACACTGTGACATTCAACAGATCTAGCATATTCCAGACGTTCAGTGTAGGCAACTTCTTCCTCATGTAGCTCATGTACGTTGTTCTCGTGGGTAGGAATCTGTCAACATAGGTCAAGAACAAAATTTAGCGAGTAAACTCCATTGTTGCATGCCGATCAATGTGCCAAGTCAAATGATCTAGTCAGTTATACCAGCTATAGCCACGTACACGTGTTGAGTGAGAAAATGGTACTCCCTCCATTCGAAATTATAAAGACATTTTTTACTTTTAGACATCATGTTTGACCATCTGTCTTATTCAAAAAATTTAGCAAATATAAAAACAAATATGACATATTTAAAGTTTATCTAATGATAAAACAAACTACATAAAAAATAAAGGATATTCGTGTAAATTTTTGAATAAGATGAAAGATCAAACGTAACATCGTAAAGTCAAAAGTGTCTTATAATTTCGAACGGAGGGAGTATCTAGTTTTTGTAGCTGGTTGTTCTATCCCAAAACATAGTATATGCATGCCCATATTCCAGAAGGAGAAATCAATAAAACCGAATTTGGTAAAGTACATCCATGATATTACCTCCGGACTGTTTTATGAATTGATTTGTTAATTATCATGTAATTTAAGTTATCCATCTATTACACAGGCAAATTAAGGAATAGGGAACAATCTTTGACGTGACTGAAAAGACAATCGTGACATATGCTTGTTTGTGTCCCAAAAAATAAATAAAAATCAACCGAGTAGTGTCATGCATGTGAAAGCCTATATAAAGATACCAACTTGGGAAACTTATATATTTCCTATTGGTAAATATGAACAAATAGATCAGGGAAAAATAGCTGGCCCTATTTCATTGAGCATTGTAAGAGTTGTTATTTTTGTATCACCTTGATGTGGAGTGTATCTATGCTTGGGAATAATTTTAGCGTCCTCAGCAGCACATCCACGTGAGCGCTGAAACTCACATCCAAGCATAGGCCCAACTTCTTGATGCTATTGGTAGGAGCCCATATTTCCAGAATCAAACCCATGGCTGGCGCCTGTAAGCATCCCACACATAAATAAATAGGGAACACAGGCAGCAGTTCATGAATACAACGACATTAAGCTTACCAAAAACGAAATCTTGGAATGAAAGCAGTTGGAAGGATCACCTACCAGGTAATTGTATTCTGAAACGGGGAGGAGGCCAAGGATCCATAGCTTGGGCGCGTTGTAGATGGTGGCATGGCAGAAGCTACCGTACCTGACCCCTCCGAGCAGGCGCTCCAAGTTGGGCGCGTTTCAGATGATGACCTCCTTCAATCCACGGATGTCCAGGTCTAGGCTGCGCAGTGTCGGCGAACGGACGTGTAGCTCGGTAATGTTCATCCTCCTCCTCCTCCGTTGCGCCAAGCCATCTTCCTGGTACGAGCACAGATGCAAGCTCTCGAGTGCGACGCACCGGCGCAGCAGAATGTCTATCTCATCCTCCGTGATGCTGACAGCACGGAGGGAGAGCTCCTTGACATGGGCGAAAATGGCCTCCGCCCGCTCCGGGCAGAACCGGACGCAGTTGAGCAGTTGAACGGAGCGGAGTGGCGGTGCCGGGAAGAACTGGACGGGGGTAGGCGGTGGAGCCAAGGATGAGTTCCTCCACACCCCGCATGGCGAATGCCATGTGATCAAGGCCTTCTTGGCCATAGCGGTCGCCCCGGAAGCGGGCAACCTCGAGGTGGACGCGTCGGATGGGCCCCTTGTGCGTTGCAAGGATCTGGTTGATCGCGGACACGCGGTCGGCATGAAGGACGCCATTCATGACCCCTGAACCCAGGCTATGGCGTCCCAAGACCCTGTCATCCAGAGCGATGGGGGAGTACGCGAACACGCCTCGCCAACGATTGGACAGAATGGTGGTGCGGCCTGCATCCTTCAGCGGCAGGAGGAAGAGGATCGAACCCAATACACCATCCGGGAGCTCGCTGATGTGGTCGTAGCTGCTAGCGCCACCGGGCAAAGAGGCAGATGGCTTCATCCTATTCGTAACAGTAGCTCCTGGATGCGGGTCATCCATGGTTGTAGAGAAGGAGTGATGTGTTGAGTATGGTGAGAGTTGTGTCCATTTTATAGAAAGTTGGATGAGTGGTTTCGGGTTGCGGCGGCGGCGGCGGTGAGGAGGGGAATGTTGCAATGTTTCCCAATAAAACCCTAAAAATTGTTCGAGTTTCAGACCTAGCAAAGGTGTGGGCTGTCTTGGCCCACGAGACATTTGACGGCCCAAACCTCCCTATTTATGAGACGTTCGATGAATGGCCCAAGTTGTGACAGCGCTAGGAGCAAAACATCACGATGATACATACCCTCACACGACAAAATCCTAAAAGTGTGAATAGTACAACCATTGTGAGGTCCCAAACCATCTTTTAGTTTAATTTAAGTAAAATTGAATAAAAACATATTCGGATGAATCCTTGTTAGACCAATCCATCACTTTTTTTAATTATTATCAATCCTTCCCTACTATAATCTAGTTCAAATTGCTTAGCCCGATGTGTGGATACGTTGAAGAGTTTGGAATGCAGATTTGTCGGAGTGGGCCCAACCCACCCTTCCCCATCATTATTTTTGCCATGTACAAGTGACACTTGTAGACTCATGTAATATCTTAACACAATCAATGTTTATTTTGCTTCAGCTTCATTTCTTTCAAATCCGGTAACTCTTCTGTTTTATTTGAACATGGAAAAGCTTAACATATGGCATTATTATTATTATTATTATTATTGTTATTTAAAAATAAGGCAGGACCGCTGACTCATTATGATAGAGAAGTATTATTAGGACCTAACTTTTACATGCAACAAGTCCAACGGCAGGTTGGTAAATGATGTTTCACTATTTTGTTTTCCACAATTTTCATCATCATTGATCTCACAACGATCCCAACCAATTGCCAACAGTGTTCTAAGAAAAAACAATTGTCAACAATTTTTGTTTTTTTAATGGAAACCTGCCTTGGGTGTGCATGGTTGTTGTTATGTGATTTATTTCTTCTATTACTGCAAATGGTGCACCCTCCTCTCCGTATCTGGGGAAAAGAGTTGTCAACAATTTCACTGAAAATTCCTAGAATCTCATTGTGCATACTGCGTTGCTTATATTAGCTCGCAGGACGGGGAAGAGATGGCGGGTGGTGGACATGTTAAGGGACATCAATGCATTAAGATAAGGGCAGCTTGCGGAGAGTTGAAAATACAAAGAATCAAGAGACAAATATTGTGGCACGACGAGCGAGCAGTCTGTACTGGGCTGATTGTAATTTTACTATCTAATAATGTGATCACTCTTGCCTCGCACCAAAAAAAAAAAGTTTCAACCGGAAACAATCATCGTATGCTTTATTCCCGCATAAGCGTGATGCACAACAAATCAAAGTAATAATATTGTATATTTACACCTCGGTGCATAAGAACAGTTAGTTCCTTCTTTTTTTTTTGCACTCGATCTACACCGAAGTAGAGCAACCAGCCTTCGCCGGATCGTAGATGGCGGGGAGCAGGTACTTGTGTCCCCCGGCGCCGACGGCATTGTAGCTGCCCCCGTTCTCCTTGTCCACCAGCACGTTCCCCGCGTACCCGGGGAACGACCCGCTCCCAAACACCCCGGCGCACGCGGTGCAGGCCTCGAGCGCGGCGTCCTTCTCGCCCTGGTAGAACGCGTCGCGGAACGGGTTGGTGACCGCGCCGGCGACCATGCTGGCGAGCGTGACCATGAGCCCGTCGACGCCGACGTCGCCGTTGGGCGCGCCCAGGGGCTTGTCCTGCGGGCCGTACGAGGGCTTGGCGAAGGGCCACGCGCACTGCCCGGGGCACTGGCTCGCGGCGTCGCCCGTCCACGCGTAGGCCCACCCGGCCCGCGCGTCGGCGCCGTGCTGCCCGCACCGGATGCTGCAGAAGCCCTCGACCACCACGTCCGCGTCCGTGAGCACCAGCACGAGCCCGCCCTTCCTGGGCCTGGCCGCGGCGGCCAGCTGGCTGATCTGGGCCAGGGTCAGGGCCTTCCCGAGGGAGTACTTGTCGTCGGCGACCTCGCTGTCGAGGAGGACGCGCGCGTCGGCGGCGCTGCCGGCCGCCGCGGCGTTGGACAGGTATGCCTTGTGGATGGTGATCCACCACTGCGCGACGGAGGGCGTGGAAGGTGCCGGCTTGGACGTCAGCGACTCGACGAAGTCGACGACGATGGCCTTCTGCTCCGGCGTGAACGCGCCGTACCAGACGATGTACACGGGGATGTCGCCGTGGAGGACGGGCCCGCCGTGGTACGTGAGGTTCTCGGGGACCGGGGTGTCGTCCAGGTCGAGCTCCCGGCGATCGCATAGCGACGGCCGCGCCAGGCACAGGAGGATAAGCGCTACCACAGGCATTAGCATCTTCGAATCGACTAGGGTGCTGAGAAAGGCCATTTTGTTCGGTGTACAACAGTACAACTAGAAATGGTTTCCCCTTTTTGCAAGCTTAGAAGCTTGGATCGATCGGGAGACGAGAAACGCTATAACACTTTGATTGCGAGAACAGGTTCTCTAACAGCGAATTTATAGGCCATTACGGGTTCAAATGGCGGACGTTAGGATTGCGAGATATCCCTTCCTGCTCCGTGGTGCAAGATCACCTTGAATTTGGCGCCCATGTTCGAATTACCGGCCTGTCACGCCATATACTTGCAGGAAACAGAAGTCGGCAGTTGATTTGAATGGCGCTCTTTCACATGGTCGTTCGGCTGCGTAGAATGTAGATTCCCCGATCCAGGCTTAGCATTAGCGAATCGAAACGCTAAAATGCACGTGACCGTATCGTAATAACCGGGCTTTGTATGTAGTACTAGTATTGCACGGTATTCGTAAGAACCCGACGAGCTCGCAGTCGAAACAAAGTATGCACTGAATCGATCTGGTCAGCTCGTAAAGCAAAGGTATCGGTGCATGTGCATCAGCCGTGAGCTCTATGTGCTTAGAAGCAATCCGTGATGGTTAAACATGCATGGAAAATTCGCGTGGCATTATAGTGCTCTTTGGATGAACTTCGTAACCTCCCTCTGCTGGCCTTTGAGCTGAGCATTGCATTGGCGAGTTCGAGGCTTCTCTCCTTAATCAAAACGGCAAACCAACTTTGCTTATATTACCTGGACGGATACTCCAGCCAAAAAGCCCCGTCACCAGCCATCTCTACCTCAACTCTCTAGCTCGGAAATCGGCTAGTAAGCGCGTCTCCTCTACGCCCCTGTTCTACCACACATCCTCTCTATCTCTACTCCTTAATAAAAGTTCGATGAAAACGTCCATGCCTTACGCCCCAAACCAATAGGGATCAAGTCTGTTACGTGAAGATGTTAAGAAATTAGGCATTTTTATGTTGAATTTAACCCGTGAAATCGCGATAAAGATGATTGTTGATAACAAAACGAAAGCGGGCGAGAACACATACCCTGCAGACGACCCCGCGGAAGATGCGCCTGAAGTGCTCATGTTGATGTAGTCGTACAATTGCGCGCCTGGCTGTAGACGTACGGAGTTGAGCAGTCGCGGCGACGCTCCCCAAAAACCTGATCGCCCGCACACCCGAGCAGATGCCGCAGACGGACGGAGGCTTCGGAGGCCTGCTCTTCCTTCTCTCCGTGCGCGCAGAGAGGAGGAACGGGGAAGTTTCGATGGCAACTCGCAAGGAAGAGGATGAAACGGAAAAAGCAATCTCGTGTGCAAAGGAAAGAAATCAGCCACCTTGGACTCTGCCGGGTAAGGCCTTATATAAGGGCTGGTATTTAAGGCAATCAATACGTCGTAATCAATCCCGTAACGGAAAGAATTATTCTCCGCAATCAAACCTTCATAACGGAAGGAATTAATTGCGAGTTATTCCGCCGCGTAACGGAAATAATTAATTACGAATTGATTCGGTTTCCTTAAAGCACCCCACCGTTTCCAAGTTTTAAAGAAACTTCCATTCGCACGCGGCAGCGTGGCGGCGCGCACGCGTGTGGCTTGCCTCTATTCCCTCTCAACTTCTCTAGAGGAACCAGAAAGAGTCCCCTTATTAAGTTGAGTCATTTAATAATTAGAATCATTATAGCATTTAATATGGGCCTAGACTTAATTGTATTTTATTATGGGCTTTTAAAAGAAATAAAAGACCCACAATATTTAACAATCCCCACCAAGTCCAAGTGCTCATAGTGAATGCTCTCAAGTGACTTCCTCGCGTTTCATATACCAGTGTTTCGATGGAGACTGTTAAGTTGAACTTCCATCTAGAGCGAGAGGTTATGCCTTATCACAACCGAGCAATGGACTAAGCCTTGAATTGTCGGCTTTGTGCGAAAAGGTTTCACCAAAGCTCTTTGCCGGTACTAGGTTGCCATAAAGCATCCCCTCCGGTTTGGAGCATATAAGTCAAACTCCTGGCCCATTCACGAGTATCTAGAGACCCCACCATCTCATAGACCGTGACTAGCGAGTCGGACTCATATAGGTGTGTTCCTCAAAAGATATCCTGTAGGACGATATCTTTGCTTCTCATAAGCCACTTGGAACACATTAAGGTGGTTACACCATCCTACCTTACAGAATTAGGAAAGAAGCAC
Source organism: Chloris gayana (assembly GCA_031894775.1). Taxonomy (NCBI): domain Eukaryota; kingdom Viridiplantae; phylum Streptophyta; class Magnoliopsida; order Poales; family Poaceae; genus Chloris; species Chloris gayana. The sequence continues at coordinate 111,623 of JAUNZO010000438.1, forward strand.
ATCCGAGATAGACCAATCAAGGGTCTTTCCTCTCGGATTATCAATAGCTTGTTTCACCATTCTACTTCACGGGATCTCCGATAACATAGAACAGGTTACCACTACGATAATCCATCAAGTGGGTCTCAAGCCCATCTCACTCGATGCACTCGTCTATCACATTTCGTGATAGCCCCTTGGTGAATTGATCTGCCGATTCTTAGACGTGTGGACATAGTCCAACGCTATAACTCCGGAGTTTCTCATTTTTCTCGACGGACTTAAGCCGCCTTTTCACATGCCTTGTGGACTTCATGTTATCCTTAGAACTGTTCACCTTGACAATGACTGTTTGATTATCACAGTTCATGGAAATTGCCGGTATTGGTTTCTCAACCGCCGGCAAATCCATAAGGAAATCACGAAGCCACTCAGCCTCAATGTCTGGCGGTATCTAATGCCGTGAGTTCTGCTTCCATAGTTGACCTCGTTAAGATGGTCTCGCTTGCAAGACTTCCAGGAAACAGCGCCACCTCCAAACAGAAATACATATCCGCTTGTGGCATACAACTCATCGGCATCTGAAATCCAATTTGCATCACAATAGCCCTCTAGTACCTTCGGGTACCCGGAATAGTGAATGCCATAGCTTATAGTACCTTTTAGATAGCGCATTACTCTCTCAAGAGCACACCAATGAGCATCTCCCGGATTTGACACGAACCGGCTAAGTTTGCTCACAGCAAACGAGATGTCGAGTCTCGTAGCGCTAGCTAGGTACATAAGCGATCCAATGATTTGGGAATATCTCAATTGATCCCTTGCTATCTTTCGATTCTTTCTCAATAGCACGCTAGGATCATAAGGCGTGGGTGCGGTTTGATAATCGCTATACCCAAAGCGACTCAATACCTTTTCCACATAGTGGGACTGCAAGAGTGTAATCCCACCATTGCCTTCTCTTTGTAGCTTGATGTTAAGAATAACATCTGCTACTCCCAAATCCTTCATCTCGAAGTTATTGGACAAAAAGTTCTTGACCTCCTTAATCACATTAAGGTTGGTCCCAAATATCAAGATGTCATCAACATAAAGACACAAGATGACTCCCTCGCCCCCACCATACCGATAATATACACATTTGTCGGCTTCATTCACCGCAAAGCCGGCTAATGTTAAAGTTCTTTCGAACTTCTCGTGCCATTGCTTAGGGGCTTGTTTGAGGCCATAAAGGGATTTCAACAATTTACACACCAAACGCTTTTGACCATCTATCACAAATCCATCGGGCTGCTCCATATAGATCTCCTCATCTAGCTCTCCATAAAGGAAAGCTGTTTTAACGTCCATTTGATGAACGAGGAGACCATATGAGGCTGCTAGGGAAAGTAATACTCGAATGGTGGTCAAACGAGCAACAGGTGAGTAGGTGTCGAAATAATCTTCACCCTCCTTCTGTGAAAAACCCTTAACCACAAGCCTTGCCTTGTACCTCTCGATTGTACCATCAGGCCTAAGCTTTTTCTTGAACACCCATTTACATCCTATGGGTTTGCACCCGTAAGGACGTTCAACGATTTCCCAAGTACCATTAGACATTATTGAATCCATCTCACTCCTTACCGCCTCCTTCCGGAGGTCGGCGTTAGGAGAGGAAAATGCCTCTTCAATGGTTCTTGGTGTGTCATCAACGAGGTACACAATAAAGTCATTTCCAAAAGACTTTGCGAGTCCTTTGTCTCTTACCCTTTCGGGTGATCGTATTGTCATCCTCCTCAAGAGTTTGCGTTTGGGGTTCCTCATTGTATATTTTCGGAGTAAAAAGCTCGTGGGGACTAGATTCATGACTAGATGTGCTAGGTCCATTTTTCGAAGGAAATTCACTCTCAAAGAAAGTTGCATCTCTCGGATTCAAAGATTGTACCGACCGCCATGTCGGGTACTTCAGATTTTACAACTAAAAATCTATAGCCCACACTCGTTTATAGCATAACCAAGGAAAATGCAATCAACGGTTTTAGGTCCAAGTTTGCGCTTCTTGTTGATTGGCACATTCACCATGGCCAAACAACCCCAAGTGCGCAAATATGAGAGATTCAATCTTTTCTTATGCCATTCCTCGAATGGTGTGATTTCTTTATTCTTTGTGGGAACTCTATTCAGGACATGACAAAGCTGTCAAGATCGCCTCACCCCACCATTCCTTCGAAAGACCGGCTGTCTCTAACATGGCGTTAACCAAATCAGTTAGAGTGCGGTTCTTTCTTTCGGCAATCCCATTTGATTGGGGTGAGTAAGGCGGTGTCCTCTCATGAATAATTCCATGTTCCCCACAGTAATCGAGAAAACACGTTAGAAAAGTATTCTCCCCACGATCCGACCTTAAACGTTTGATTTTTCTCTCAAGTTGGTTTTCTACTTCAGCCTTATAGATTTTAAAGTAGTGAAGCGCCTCATCCTTCGATTTTAGCAAATAGACATAACAATATCTAGTACAATCATCTATAAGAGTCATGAAGTATCTTTTATCACCTCTAGTCAATTCTCCATCCATCTCGCATAGATCGGAATGTACAAGTTCTAAAGCTTCTAAGTTCCTCGCCTCCGCAGCCTTGTGAGGCTTGCGAGGTTGCTTAGATTGCACGCATGCATGGCATTTAGAATTTTTGACTAGATCAAATTTCGGGATTAAATTCAATTTTGCTAACCGCGTCATACAGCCAAAATTTATGTGACAAAGTCGTGAATGCCAAACGTTTGACTCATTCGAAACAGAAATATTGTTCACAACCTTATTACACAAATCATTAAGAGAAAAGCGGAACAAGCCTCCGCAATCATAGCCTTTACCGACAAATGTCCCATACTTAGAAAGTATACATTTATTCGACTCAAAGACTAGTTTATAACCATCTCGACATAACAAAGACCCACTAACGAGATTCCTTTTGATTGAGGGGACATGCTGCACGTGCTTCAATAGTACCGTCTTTCCCGAAGATAGCTTCGGATTGACGGTACCAACACCAAGAACACGCGCATGAGACCCATTTCCCATCAATAAGTCTCTCGCTACGCTGGCCTCGATAAGAAGAAAACAAAGAAATATCAGCACACACGTGAACATTAGCACCGGTGTCAATCCACCACTCGGGTGATTGACAAACCGAAAGGACAACGGGTGAAGAATTATCATACCCGAAGTCCCTTCATTGGTCTCGCCAATGACCATGTTTGCAGATTTCTTCTCCTGTTTAAATTTGCGATCCGGGCACGCACTTGCCCAATGCTCAAGGCTCCCGCAAACAAAACAGCCACCTTCTTTGTTCTTCTTCTTCTTGAACATGGTTGTTTGTTTAGGCTTCTCCACCTTTTCCTTCTTCTTCTTCTTTGAGATTATCTTCCGCACCATATTGGCGCTAGAAGGCTCTCCCGCACCCTTTCCACGTGTGTCTTTTGCTCTCGCCCTTTCCTCAACATCAAGAGTCCCAATGAGTTCGGTTACACCAAACTCTTGTCTCTTGTGTTTTAGTTGGGTAGCAAAATCCTTCCAAGAAGGTGGCAACTTAGCGATGATAGCGCCAGCCACAAACTTGTCGGGTAAGACACATGGAAATTGCTCGAGTTCCTTAGCCGAGCTTGTATCTCATGAGCTTGTTCTACTACAGGACGGTTCTCAACCATCTTGTAGTCCAAGAACTGCTCCATGACATACAACTCGCTCCCAAGCATCGAAACCCCGAACTTGGCGTCTAGAGCATCCCAAAGCTCTTTAGCGGAGGTGCACGTGAGATATGAGTCCATATACTTAGTAGCAATGGCGCTAAGCACGGCGCCTCCGAACAGGTTATCAGCCATATTGAAACGTTCCTGCTCCTCACGAGAGAGCGGTCCAATAGGCTTCCCATTGGCAACATGGTAGCAGTTCATTGCCGTTAGCCACAAGACCATTTGTGCACGCCACCTCTTATAGTTCGAACCGTCAAACGTGTTTGGCTTAAGTGCGGCAACAAAACCACTAACAGAAAAATGCCTATTATCAGGTTTTTGGATTGTTAGGAAATTAGGCATTTTTATGTTGAATTTAACCCGTGAAATCGCGATAAAGATGATTGTTGATAACAAAACGAAAGCGGGCGAGAACACATACCCTGCAGACGACCCCGCGGAAGATGCGCTCGAAGTGCTCATGTTGATGTAGTCGTACAATTGCGCGCCCGGGCTGTAGACGTACGGAGTTGAGCGATCGCGGCGACGCTCCCCAAAAACCTGATCGCCCGCACACCCGAGCAGATGCCGCAGACGGACGGAGGCTTCGGAGGCCTGCTCTTCCTTCTCTCCGTGCGCGCAGAGAGGAGGAACGGGGAAGTTTCGATGGCAACTCGCAAGGAAGAGGATGAAACGGAAAAAGCAATCTCGTGTGCAAAGGAAAGAATCAGCCACCTTGGACTCTGCCGGGTAAGGCCTTATATAGGGGCTGGTATTTAAGGCAATCAATACGTCGTAATCAATCCCGTAACGGAAAGAATTATTCTCCGCAATCAAACCTTCATAACGGAAGGAATTAATTGCGAGTTATTCCGCCGCGTAACGGAAATAATTAATTACGAATTGATTCGGTTTCCTTAAAGCACCCCACCGTTTCCAAGTTTTAAAGAAACTTCCATTCGCACGCGGCAGCGGTGGCGGCGCGCACGCGTGTGGCTTGCCTCTATTCCCTCTCAACTTCTCTAGAGGAACCAGAAAGAGTCCCCTTATTAAGTTGAGTCATTTAATAATTAGAATCATTATAGCATTTAATATGGGCCTAGACTTAATTGTATTTTATTATGGGCTTTTAAAAGAAATAAAAGACCCACAATATTTAACGGAAGATTTGAAACTACTCCTTAATAATTTTCTTGCGGTTGTCTCTTTGTCTGTCTGTTCGGTGCACCGGGATCGGGGTCCCCACACCGCCTACTACACAAGCGCAAGCCGCAGAAGCTCCGCAAGATGCCAAAGCCAAAAGCTAGAAGACAAAATCCTTGCATGCATGCAAGGGAATCTTCTCTCTCTCACCTTGGTGGCTTACGGGAGAAGGGAAAGGGGGAGGCCCAAGGCAACTCCCAACCTCCAACCACACGCATTGATTTTCCTTGTACCGTCCAATGTGGGGATTCCCTCTTGACACATAAAAGAGGAGGCCCCGGGGCAAGCAAGGGAGGCGGCCGACTCTCTTACGGAGGAGGCCATGCTCTTCTTCTTCCTCTAGATAGAGCGCCCATTGGAGCCTCTCCTAAGCTCCACCCGAAGAAGAACAACCGAATATACACACCGGCGGGACGTAGGGTATTACGCACCCATTGCGGCCCGAACCTGGATAACTCCACCGTGTTCTTACTCGCTTGAACCCTCTACGCTAAAGCACGAGCGAATCCGTTCTTCCCCGAACCTATCCGAAGGGAGTCTTGACGAGCCCCCATTTGGAGGTGTACTCACACACCGACATTTGGCGCGCCAGGAAGGGGAGCAAGAGGCGTTGTTTTCCCCTTTCTTCGTTTGTAGATCTTGCTTTTCTTCGATTTGGAAAACTCTGTTTTTCCCCTTTCCGTCCGTTTTGCTTTATCTTTGATTAAGCTAACCTCACTTTGTTTGTTCTTGCTATGAACGTTGGGTGGAATCCTTGACGCCGCGAGACACGCCCTTTGGGCGATCGCGACTCGGCGACGCTCGGGAGCTCCTATCACCCGCGGTAGCGGCGATGGCGCTCGGAAGCGCGTCCACGACGACACCGGGCATGCGAGTGTCGACGGGTGCGGCTACCCGGGGCGAGCAGCAGGTCCCGAGCAGCGTGACGGGGAACCCGAGCGCGTCTCCGACTACCCCGGCGACTACTCCGACGAGCATGCGGAAGACCCGGACGCGTCTCCGACTACCCGGACGACGTCTCCGATCGCCGGCGACGTCTCCGACTACCCCGACGACTACTCCGGCGAGCATGCGGAAGACCCGGGCGCGTCTCCGACTACCCGGACGACGTCTCCGATCGCCCGAGCGCATCTCCGACTACCCGGCGACGTCTCCGACTACCTCGGCGACTACTCCGGCGAGCATGCGGAAGACCCGGGCGCGTCTCCGACTACCCGGACGACGTCTCCGATCGCCCGAGCGCGTCTCCGACTACCCGGCGACGTCTCCGACTACTCCGGCGAGCGCGTCTCCGACTACCCGGACGATGTCTCTGATCGCCGGGCGACGTCTCCGACTACTCCGGCGAGCACGTCTCCGACTACCGGACGACGTCTCCGATCGTCCGAGCGCGTCTTCCACTACCCGGACGATGTCTCCGATCGCCGGGCGACGTCTCCGACTACTCCGGCGAGCACGTCTCCGACTACTCGGACGACGTCTCCGATCGCTCGAGCGCGTCTTCCACTACCCGGACGACGTCTCCGATGACCCGGCGACAGCGGCGGCTACTCGGACGTGGCTCCGACTACCCGGATACAACGGAGACGGTTTGGCCTCACCCCGGCCACCTCACCGACCGATCATGAATGTCGAAAAACTATGGTACAGTTGGAAGGGTTCTTGAAGTGGGGATGACCCTGCGCACGCCCTGGTCGTCTCGTGCACCGAGACGAGGCCACCACGTCGAGCCTCGTCAAGGGCGAGACCCCGGGGACCAGAAATCTTGCGTCCTGCGCAATGAGATTATGGTACCCGGTCTAACCCGACGGGCCGACTATCGGTTCGGTCTAGTCAAGGCGCACGTGGCACCGGTGTGGTTCGGGGACACTCCGGTTTCGAAACACTTGTGATTGTGCCTAAGTATCTCCCACATAGATGATCGGGCAAAGAAGACATGACGACTACGACGGGGACAAGTTGACCTCATCGCCAACCACCTCGGCGTCCGGCAATGAGCTCGGGGCTCCTGTCGGTGCACCGGGATCGGGGGTCCCCCACACCGCCTACTACACAAGCGCAAGCCGCAGAAGCTCCGCAAGATGCCAAAGCCAAAAGCTAGAAGACAAAATCCTTGCATGCATGCAAGAGAATCTTCTCTCTCTCACCTTGGTGGCTTACGGGAGAAGGGAAAGGGGGAGGCCCAAGGCAACTCCCAACCTCCAACCACACGCATTGATTTTCCTTGTACCGCCCAATGTGGGGATTCCCTCTTGACACATAAAAGAGGAGGCCCCGGGGCAAGCAAGGGGGCGGCCGACTCTCTTACGAGAGGAGGCCATGCTCTTCTTCTTCCTCTAGATAGAGCGCCCATTGGAGCCTCTTCTAAGCTCCACCCGAAGAAGAATAGCCGAATATACACACCAGCGGGACGTAGGGTATTACGCACCCATTGCGGCCCGAACCCGGATAACTCCACCGTGTTCTTACTCGCTTGAACCCTCTACGCTAAAGCACGAGCGAATCCGTTCTTCCCCGAACCTATCCGAAGGGAGTCTTGACAGGCCCCCATTTGGAGGTGTACTCACACACCGACACCGTCCGATCGAGGCTTTTTGTTTTTCCCGTGATACTCAATTTTGTGTACAACTAATAATATTAGAAATGAATTGGTTTCCTATTAATTCAATTCAAGTAAATCCAATTCAGCATAATTCAATTAAACATTTCAAATTTCTTGATCCAAGGGGGCACAAGAAAACAATCGAAGCTATACATGATAGAATATTTTTCATAGTATTATTTTAAATTAGTTCCTTCCCTATCAACTTGAATTGCACGCTATCCATTTGGCTATTACATCTTAAATTTAATAAAAATATTTTCTTCCTTCCATGTTGTTTAGCACACATGCTGCCAAGTCTATTAGTCAAAACTTTTTATCAAACATTCATAAATTCAATTCTTAAGATGGTAGGCCACAACATTTTTATTTCTTCTACATAATTTTCTTAAGATTAAAGTAAGTGAAAAAAATCAACATAAACAAAACTAATTTTCCTAAATAGGAATCATGAAAATGTCCTTTAATGATGTCCAAAACTTTTCATTGAACATGATACATAACAACTAAAGATTAATTGCTTCTTTTATTTCTCTTGGTAAGCAACGCTTGCAAAGCATTATTTTCGTCTACATCAACTTCCTGTTCCTCACCCCAAAAGTCCTGCTTTTATGCTACGCCTTCTCTCTCTCCATGTAAAATAAATCTTTGTAAAAGTCCACCTTATTCTCATTGTGCATGTATTATCATGTACTAAACATGTATATCTTTATTATCTTCCTATTGGTGGCTACTCTTCATTTTTTTACGACAAAAGGGAGCTCTCTTTATTCAAGTCACAGAAGTATTACATGTCCTGGAGGGGTCATTATATGCTAGTGCCTCCTTTTGTATGAGTGACTTGATGCAAATAGGGCTATCAAATCGCTTAACTACGCACTCCATTTGCCTCAACGCAAGTTGTGCTAGTAAATGGGCAATGCTGTTCTGCTCCCTTCTGATCTTAACAAAAACACAGTCCGGTAACAGGTTCCTGTTGCTCGGATATCCTCCACTATAGTTTTCTAGCTTGATCGCAACGTCGTTGTGTGCTTTAGCACTGCTATCAAATTTTCACAATCCGACTCTAAAATTGTTGGCTGTTGCAGCCATTCTCTGCTGCTAATCGAGTGCCTTCCAAACATGCTTCCGCTTCTGCTTCCTCCACCGACGTGCAATTTCGCAGTATGGTTAGCACCCTTAGAAATACAATGTATTTGTTTTCTCTTTTCCTAAGATATTTCTATCACTTGGACATCTGCCTGATAATTATTTTTTTCAGAACGCAAAAGTACCCTGCCTAAATTCTCATGCTATTCTTCTCTTGTGCCAGGTTCCTACTAGCCGCCTTTAAGTTTTCTATTCACCAAAAAGCATTCTATTAGGTTCCGCCCAGCGTATCCTGCATGCTTCTTTTGCTGCAGTGTGATGCTCGTCGACAATCTGTCATAGAAGTGTTCAGTTCGTTTCTTCTTCTCATCATTCCGCCAACGTAGACAAGTTTATTACTAGTACTACCTTCGTTTTTCTGTTCGAGAAATATAAAATTTGTTGACTTTCTGGCATCATATTTGATCATTCATTTTATTCAAAAAATTATAAAAAGTATTATATTTTTATTATAATATATTTCATTATTGAATATACTTTAAGTATTAGTAATTAATTTTTGTATTTCTGAAAATATTTTGAATAAGTCAACTAGTCAAACATGACAATTGATAGTCAATGAATCCTTATATTTTTTGACGGATGGAGTATATCAGAACAAGAAGAAACGAAACATGTTGGTTGACAACAAAGTAGCCCAGTACTCGAACGTTTTCTTTTTTTTTCGATTCAGTACTCGAACGTTTTTACACACATCTGAACTTTGTTTTTTGGTGGACGAAATATCTGAACAGTTTTCATCCTACATTTCACAAACTCATGTACACAAAGAGTAATACTACACGACAACGCAATCACCGTATCATCCAAATTCACAACTTCACACCAAGGTGGCGCAGGTGGCCGTATCGGGATCGAACAGCGCCGGGAGCAGGTACTTCCTGCCGTGCGCGCCGTTCGCGTTGTAGCTCGCCCCGGTGACCTTGTCCACGAGCAGCTCCCCGGCGTAGCCCGGGTACGCACCCTTCCCGTACACGCCGGGGCACGCCGACACGGCCTCCAGCGGCGCGTCCTTGTCGCCCTGGTAGAACCCGTCGCCGAACGGGTTGGTGACCGCGCCGGCGAGGACGCTGGCCACGTTGATCACCACACCGTCCATGCCCGCGTCGCCGCTGGGCGGGACCAGCGGCGGGGTCTGCGGGCCGTACTGCGGCCGGTGGAACGGCCACGCGCACTGGCCCGGGCACTGCGTCGCCGGGTTGCCCACCCACGCGTACGCCGCGCCGGACGCCGACCCGTGCGTGCCGCACCGGCTCATGCAGAAGCTCTCCACGGCCACGTCCTCCGCCGTGAGCACCAGCGCCACGCCGCCCTTCGGCGCTGGTCGCGCCCGGGCCGCCAGCGCGGGGAGCTGCGACAGCTTCAGCCGCTTCCCCAGCGAGCACGCCTCGTCGGAGACCTGCGCGGCCAAGACCACCCGCGCGTTCCCGGCTGCGCCGCCGGCCCCGGTCTTGCCGACGGCGGTATCCGCCTTGGAGAGGTATAGCCGATTGACGGTGCCCCACCACTGGGACACGGACGGCGCGGGAGCGTCTTTCGGCGCGGCGGAGAGGGAGAGAAGGAAGTCGGTGACCACGGCCTTCTGCGCCGGCGTGAAGCGGCCGTACCAGAGGACGGAGACGGGGATGTCGCCGCCCAGCACGGCGCCGTTATGGTACCGGAGGAGGTCAGTGGGCGGCGGCCGGTACAGCTCCATGAGCCGCCTGCCGCCCGTGGCCACGGAAGGCCGCGCCAAGCTCAGGACTGCGAGCACGAGCACGAACAGAGCATGGTCTCTGAGACGGAAGATGCTGGAAGCAGAGGCCATCGCTAGTGGAGTGGTTCTGACTTCTGAGTGGAGCGCGAGCACTCAGTAGTGGTCGTGTACCGGTGTGGCTCTGAAAAAAATGGCTCGGAGCTGGCAATTTATAGGCCTCGCAGTTGTCATCTCCGTGCGCGGCTCGCCTTCGAGAACATCTTCACACGCTCGCCGAGTGTGCGAGACAGCTGGCCGGGCACGGGCAGAGCGCGGCGACGGCGACCCTGACCGCGAGCGAACGAGCCGCGGCGGATGCTTCCTTCGCGCTACCTGCTTCTCGCGGTCAGGACGCTGTTCACACTCCCATTCCCCTGTTCGATAAGAACCTGCCCCAAATAATTGCTCCGCAGTGTGGCATACAGCTACAGCATCGCTAGGCACTTACAATTTGGCAGTACAGTTTGGATTAAACATCGTGTTGATCTGCTCCTTAAGAATCAATCCCTGACTAGACGTGCTCAAAAGATAGGGAAGAATCTCTCGTCTGATGCGAGCGCTTGCATGGGCAGGACGCGACATGTCTCTATATCATTCATTATCAGTGCAAATTTAAGTGCGAAATCTGATTGACCGACGTGTTTGTTGCCCTGGCTCCATCAGGAGGTGACGTGGTGGTCATCAGATGGTCGTAGTGATCCAAACAGTGGATTCCGGCGACGCTGCCCTGTGAAGCACTGTGCACGCTACTACAGGCGCCTAGTTATATCGCGACAGCTTCGAAGAAGCGACCAGCCTGCGAGGCGAGGAGACGGCCTTCCAAGTTCACTCTAGTTCCAGTGAAATGCTTGTACACAGCTGTCGGTGTGTGAGTATACCTCCAAATGGGGGTTTGTCCAGGCTCCCTTAGGATAGGCTCGGAGAAGAACGGATTTGCTCGCGCGTTAGCGTAGATGATTCAGGTGAGTAAGAACACGGAGAGTTATCCAGGTTCGGGCCGCACCGAGTGCGTAATACCCTACGTCCTGCTGGTGTGTATTTTTAGATGTTCCCTCTTTTGAGGGTGGAGCTTAGGAGAGGCTCCAATGGGGGCTCTATCTAGAGGAAGAAGAAGAGCCCGGCTTCCTCCGTAAGAGAGTCGTCGGCCCCTTGCTTACCCCGGGGCCTCCTCTTTTATATGCTAAGAGGGAATCCCCACATTGGGCGGTACAAGGAAAATAAATGCGGGCGGTTGGAGGTTGGGAGTTACCTTGGGCCTCCCCCTTTCCCTTCTCCCGTAAGCCACCGGGGTGAGAGAGAGAAGATTTCCTTGCATGCATGCAAGGATTTTGTCTTCTAGCTTTTGGCTTTGGCATCTCGCGGATCTTCTACGGCTTGCGCTTAGGTAGTAGGCGGTGTGGGGGCCCTCGATCCCGATACACCGACAGGAGCCCCGAGCTCATTGCCGGACGCCGAGGTGGTTGGCGATGAGGTCAACTTGTCCCCGCCGTAGTCGTCATGTCTTCTTGGCTCGATCATCTATGTGGGAAATACTTAAGCACAATCACAAGAGTTTCGAAGTCGGGGTGTCCCCGAACCACACCGGTGTCACGTGCGCCTTGACTTGACCGAACCGGTAGTCGGCCCGTCGGGTTAGACCGGATACCATAATCTCATTGCACGGGCGCAAGATTTCTGGTCCCCGGGGTCTCGCCCTTTGACAGGCTCGACGCGGTGGCCTCGTCTCGGTGCACGAGACGACCGGGGCGTGCGCAGGGGTCATCCCCACTTCAAGAACCCTTCCAACTGTACCATAGTTTTTCGACATTTATGATCGGTCGGTGAGGTGGCCGGAGGTGAGGCCAAACCGTCTCCGTTGTATCCGGGTAGTCGGAGCCACGCCCGAGTAGCCGCCGTCGTCGCCGGGTCGTCGGAGACGTCGTCCGGGTAGTCGGAGACGTGCTCGCCGGAGTAGTCGCCGGAGACGTCGCCGGGTAGTCGGAGACGCGCTCGCGGAGTAGTCGCCGGAGACGTCGCCCGGGTAGTCGGAGACGTCGTCCGGGTGGTCGGAGACGCGCTCGCCGGAGTAGTAGGAGACGTCGCCCGGGAGTCGGAGACGCCATCCGGGTAGTCGGGGACGCGCTCGCCGGAGTAGTCGGAGACGTCGCCCGGGTAGTCGGAGACGTGCTCGCCGGAGTAGTCGGAGACGTCGCCCGCCGGAGTAGTCGGAGACGTCGCCGAGTAGTCGGAGACGTCGCCCGAGTAGTCGGAGACGTCGTCCGGGTAGTCGGAGACGCGCTCGGCGGAGTAGTCGGAGACGTCGCCCGGGAGTCGGAGACGCCATCCGGGTAGTCGGGGACGCGCTCGCCGGAATAGTCGGAGACGTCGCCCGGTAGTCGGAGACGCGCTCGCCGGAGTAGTCGGAGACGTCGCCCGCCGGAGTAGTCGGAGACGTCGCCCGAGTAGTCGGAGACGTCGTCCGGGTAGTCGGAGACGCGCTCGGCGGAGTAGTCGGAGACGTCGCCGGGTAGTCGGAGACGCGCTCGGGTCTTCCGCATGCTATCCGGGGACCTGCTGCTCGTCCCGGGTAGCCGCAACCGTCGACACGGCGTGCCCGGTGTCGTCGTGGACGCGCTTCCGAGCGCCATCGCCGCTACCACGGGTGATAGGAGCCCCCGAGCGTCGCCGAGTCGCGATCGCCGCACAAGCTCGAGCGAGACGCGCGGGAAGGAGCCGGCTCCACTGCTGCTCGGCTCCCTTGCTGCACAAAGGAGTGGGCGGGGCGTGTCTCGCGGAGTCAAGGATTCCACCCAACGTTCATAGCAAGAACAAACAGAGTGAGGTTAGCTTAATCAAAGGCAAAGCAATACGGGCGAGAAGGGGAAAAACAGAGTTTTCCAAATCGAAGAAAAGCAAGATCTACAACGAAGAAAGGGGAAAACAAAGCCTCTTGCCCCTTCCTGACGCGCCAAATGTCGGTGTGTGAGTACACCTCCAAATGGGGGCCTGTCCGAGGCTCCCTTAGGATAGGCTCGGGGAAGAACGGATTTGCTCGCGCGTTAGCGTAGATGGTTCAAGTGAGTAAGAACACGGAGAGTTATCCGAGGTTCGGGCCGCACCGGGTGCGTAATACCCTACGTCCTGCTGGTGTGTATTTTTAGATGTTCCCCTCTTTTGAGGGTGGAGCTTAGGAGAGGCTCCAATGGGGGCTCTATCTAGAGGAAGAAGAAGAGCCTGTCTTCCTCCGTAAGAGAGTCGCCGGCCCCTTGCTTACCCGGGCCTCCTCTTTTATATGCTAAGAGGGAATCCCACATTGGGCGGTACAAGGAAAATAAATGCGGGCGGTTGGAGGTTGGGAGTTGCCTTGGGCCTCCCCCTTTCCCTTCTCCCGTAAGCCACCGGGGTGAGAGAGAAGATTCCCTACATGCATGTAAGGATTTTGTCTTCAAGCTTTTGGCTTTGGCATCTCGCGGATCTTCGCGCGCTTACGCTGCAGGTAGTAGGCGGTGTGGGAGCCCCGATGACCCTTGATCCAACGGCCACGGGATACGGACACGCGGCGGTGGCCCGGCTCCAGTCACCTCGCCGGCATATGGAAACACGGACAAATGCGCGGTGCACTTGCTCGATCGCTCGGGGAGTTGGAGGCGCCTTTCCGGGTGGTTGGTGTGCAGCATCATTACATTCCAATTACGCCCTGCTACGTGCGCCACGACTAGCTGTTAGCCACTCACTTAGCAAACAAGGAACGACGATTAGCCAGCGTACGTACAAAGACGAAAGATCTCGTGGGCGGACCATTAGTTGGAGCCGAGCTACCCGTGGCATGATGGCACCAGCAGTACCCGTGTCGAGGACGGGATAAGTACACGACGCACAGTCACCGCTACCTCTGGAACGCAATGATCGCGTGGCCCCCTCCCCGGATTCAGTTGCGGCCTGGACCGGGACCGGTCGCAACCGTGGAGCAAGCTACCAGCGCGAGCGTCCGTGCCGCCGACCCGTTCGCGGTGCATGGCCCAGACCTGATGATGATGGTCTGGTTGACGAGTTGACGCGCGGCCGCCGCTAGCTGCTGGTGACCGGTAGCGTGTAGGCGCACGTGACCCATGCGCGCGGCCGGCGACGTCGATGGCCGACGCAAGCACGTCGGCGCGCCGCCCCCACCCCCCGCCCCCTCGGCCGTCGTTGTCCGCTCGCGGGTGGAGGTAGGCGCTCGATGCTGTGCAGCTGCTGCCAAATTGACCGCTCAACCTCCGCCGCTGCATGTCCGTGCAATCGATGCGTTGGGGGCACGCTTGCAGGGGGATGCCGACCAGTGGCCGTGCACCGGCGGGGTTATTGAAGACGCAGACACCTTGTTATCCCTATCAAGCACAGCAGGCATGTCACTGCGTGCCTCACTGGTCGTCTCAGAAGTTTACTATAGTTCTTTTTTTTTTTTGAGGTAATCAGAAGTTTACTATAGTTACAGTGCCATGGTGCAAACTGGTTACCACTTCACCTTTTCAGGGACCAAGTTCATGTTACAGGACACATAACCCTGGTAAATAAGGGAAAAGTTTCCCCGGCAGTGCAGTCACGGACGGGCATGCTTCCTCTCCCCGTGTGCAGCGGCGGCCTGGCAGCAATTGCCTCGACGCACGCCATTTTAATGGCAAATTGGCACCAGGTGCCCTGCATTATTGGTCTGATCATCTGCGAACTGCAGATACATGCCGGGCTCCTTCCGACCTCCCCCTGCTGCCTCTCGTCGACACGTATGCTTATTCGGCCGCTCACGTGCATGGCGGCCAGCTGTCCCGGCCGTGATTACATTACACACGATGATCGATAAGTGCTTGCTTTGCCGATAATATTTGTGTCCATCGACGCCTTTGGTTAGGCTTACTCATGGAGCGGCGCACGCATGGCATGGCGACAGTATATATTGCTACCAACGCTTTTGTAGGAGATGGATGGGTTTGCCAATCAATTGTATACTGCTGGCAAGTACACTCGCACCGCTAATCTCGAGCGGCAGCGGCAGGCCCAGATGCTTTTGGCTAGTGGCTAGCGAAGCTAGTAAGCCAGTAGGATATATAATCTACACAAAGCTTTTGGTTATCTGAACCAACAATTCTATCACCAGTAGGTTCTCTACTACTTTGTCTTGAAAGGCAAATAATCTATCTTGGACTCTGCCATATCCACTCACCCCTGCCTCAATGACTCGGAACTAGTTTCTGATTTTTGAATGAATGAGCAATAAACAACGAGAGATGCAAGCGCGTACGTTATACCCATATTTATCAAGAAGCATATACATTAGTTCTAATTTATATGTCACCGGTCATAATCAAAATCCGGCATTAGAAAAAAGGGTCATTAGAAGCGTCCAGCTGTAGCGTGATAAGGCGAGGATCGTGTACACGCACGCATCGTGACTGATGATCCGGATACCCATGCCAAAGTCCGGCACCAACTTTCCCTACCGATGGAAAGTTCCAAAGACGCTCCCATCCCGGACGATATCATGATGAGGTTCCCCCAATTATGTGCGGTCCGATCAGTGGCACACTTGTTTGACTTCCACGTACACACGGCCAGTGATGATTAGGGTTCGGAAGCGGTTCGCGTCCTAATCCAGTGCACCGGCGTGTTCCGTCAGTTAATCCGGTCGCCGAATTCGGATGGGAGCATTGAAGTTACCTTAGCACTTACAAATTGGAGAGCTCTTATTTGAGAAATGTGCGTGTTTTTCAGGGAGCTGGCTGGTACGTGCGAGTTCGAGGTTGGATTCGAGAAGGAAAAATTTACTTCGTTTCTGGTCTGCATTGTATTGTAGTTCAGTTGATTCCCCAACTCAAGGAGATTGTTGAAAGTGGTGAGTATATCTCGTCCCTTTGTCAATGACTTTTATGTTCCCGTGAAAGTGGTTGGCGCCCGAAACAAATGTAACGGGGTGACTTTGTTTTACACCTGCATTCAGTCAGGACAAGATCCGATCCTCTATATAACCAGTTCACCGCCCTGGGCATAGAACAGGTCTCAGAGTACGAACACCACTCTGTGCCCTGTCCAGATGGCCACCCACGGTAGCGTCCTCCTGCTACTACTGATGTTGCTCGCCACCGCAAACATGGCCGCCGCGGCGTCATCGGGGGCGACGACGACGGGCAGGAAGCTCACGTCCCTGGTCCAGCCGCAGCCGAACCTCCTCACGTACCACAACGGCGCCGTGCTGGGCGGCGACATCCCGGTCTCCGTCCTCTGGTACGGCCGCTTCACGCCGGCGCAGAAGGCCGTCGTCTCCGACTTCCTCCTCTCCCTCTCCGCCGCGCCGCGCGAGGCCGGCCCGGCCCCTTCCGTCGCCCAGTGGTGGAGCACGATCAACCGGCTCTACCTCGCCAAAGCTTCTGCGGTGAACAAGAACAGCGCGCACGGACAGGGTGCCGCGCCGCACAAGAACGCGCGTGTAGTGCTCGCCGGGCAGGTCTCCGACGAGGCGTGCTCGCTCGGGAAGCGGCTGAAGCTGTCGCAGCTCCCCGCGCTGGCGGCTAAGGCGCGGCCGGCGAAGCATTCGGGCGGCGTGGCGCTGGTGCTCACGGCGGCGGATGTGGCGGTGGAGAGCTTCTGCATGAGCCGGTGCGGCACGCACGGGTCGGCGTCCGGCGCGGCGTACGCGTGGGTGGGCAACCCGGCGCAGCAGTGCCCGGGCCAGTGCGCGTGGCCGTTCCACCGGCCGGTGTACGGCCCGCAGACCCCGCCGCTGGTCCCGCCCAGCGGCGACGCGGGCATGGACGGCGTGGTGATGAACGTGGCCAGCGTGCTCGCCGGCGCCGTGACCAACCCGTTCGGCGACGGGTTCTACCAGGGCCACAAGGACGCGCCGCTGGAGGCCGCGTCGGCGTGTCCCGGCGTGTACGGGAAGGGTGCGTACCCGGGCTACGCCGGCGAGCTGCTCGTGGATAAGGTCACCGGGGCCAGCTACAACGCGCACGGCGCGCACGGGAGGAAGTTTCTGCTCCCCGCGCTGTTCGACCCGGACACGTCGGCGTGCTCCACTCTCGTGTAATGTAGCCGGTGGCGGCGAGGGCGGATCCACGCCACCAGCTGGCGCCCGTTATGTGGAGGTGTGAAAGTGTAAATACTGAATAGTACGTGTCGCCGTACGTAACGTGTCGGCCAGATAAACAAAGGAGTTCTGAATTTCTGGTATATTACCGTGTACTACTCCATTACTTAAATTGTTGTCGCCGTTGACTTTTTTTGTTAAGTTTGACTATTTGTCTTATTCAAATAAAGTTTAACAAATATTATATATTTTGTTGGAATATGTTTTATCACTAAAGAAACTTGAAATGTAGCATATTACTTTTTGTATTTGAAGAATTTTTTTGAATAAGACGAATGGTCAAACGCCACAAAAAAGTCAATAACGACAACAATTTAGTAAAGGAGGGAGTACACGTTTTTTGTGGTAGAACACACCGGCACACCGTACGTGCGAGTTGTGAGCGACGAACTCCTAATCGGCCGCGCGAGGCTACTGTGATGGGCCAGGCTCCATTAGTCGACGAGTCGTCTCTGTAGTAATCGATTCCTTTTAGCCCCCTTAGAGCATCTCCAAGCAATCCCCCTAAACAAGCCTCCGATCCTAAATTTCATGAGTTTTGTCAAAAAATCATCTCCAGCAGACCTCCTATATTAGCTCCTAAATTAGCTACCCTCCTAAATCCCCCTCCAACCCCTGAAATGAGATCCTCCCATCCCTCCCCTAAACTCTAGCTGGCATGGGTCCCACGGATTTTCTTTTCTTTTTCTTTTTCTCTTCCCCCTCTCTCTTTCTCTCTCTTTCTCTTTGCCTCTCTTTCTTTCTCTCTCTCCTCTCTATCTTCTTCCTCCTCCCCTTTCTCTCTCTCTACCCGATCGCCTCGCTGACCCGCCGTGCCCGCCGCCGACCAGTCGACTCCGGCTAGCCGCGGTTGCCCGCCACCCGACGTGCCGCCTCCGCGGGCTGCCGCCTTTCTCCCTCCTCCCTTTCCCTTCTTCTTCTCTCTCTACATCCAACGCCGCCGCTCCTCTCGGCCACCATGCCGCCACCGTCGCCACCCTACGGCCGGCCGCGCTGCGCCTCTCCGGGCGAGCTCTAGGCGCCGGCGCGAGCCACGCGGCAGGCGCGCGGCAAGCTCGGGCACCACCGCGGGCAAGCGCGCGGCGAGTTGTCTGGCGCCGCCACTGCCATCCCGAGCGCCGGCACCATCTCCGCTCCCCACGCGCGGCGCCATCCCAGCTGCTTGGTTGCACGAGCTCGGCAAGATCTATCGCGTGGGCTGGTGTTGGAGAGGAAGAAGATGGCTTGGAGGCCGACGTCCGGGACCCACGAGTATAGGAGCTTGAAGAAAAAAATTGTTGCTGGAGTTGAAGCTAATTTTAGACCTTCTAAAACTGTGGGGGCCACTCCGAAAATACAATTACGAGTCTTATTTAGGTAGTGTTGCTAGAGATGCTCATAGAGCATCTCCAAGCAATCCCCTAAATAGACACCCAATCTTAAATTTTAGGAGTTTGATCAAAAAACCAACTCCGACGAGACCTCCTATATGGGCTCCTAAATTAGCAGACCCTCCTAAATCCCCCTCCAACCCCCCGTAAATGGGATCCTCCCATTCTCTCCCCTAAACTCTAGCCGTCGGTGGGTCCCACGCTTTTTTTTTTCCTTTTCTCTCTTTTTCTTCTCTCTTCTCTCTCCCTCTCTATCTTATCTTCTCCGGTGCTTCCTGCAGCGAGCGGCCATCCCCGTCTCGGCCGCCGCACCGTCCGGCAACCGCCTCCTCCCGCCTCGTCGCGCCGCCTCCTCCCACCGCACCGCTAGCCCCGTCTCCCGCCGCCGAACCGCCCGGCATCCGCCTCCTCCCGCCGTGCTACCAGCCCCATCTCCCGGCGCGGCAGCCTCGGCGGAGACGGGGAGCTAGTCTACGCGGCGGCGTCGTAGGCCCACGCGGCAGCCTCGACGGAGTCTCCCTTGCCCAAGCAGGGCGGAGTGGCCGGCGGGGCCGGCGGGCCGGAGCGAGGCGGAGCGGCCGGCGAGGCGGCGCCGGAACTTCTTCGATTCGTCGGCCAAGCTGCTCCAGGTCCTAGCTCTCTTCTTTGGCCATGGATGAGAAGCGGGACCCACATAAGGGGAGAAAACGGGGCTCCTACCGGAGTTGAAGTCATTTTGTTGCCCCCGATAATGTAGGAGCCGGCTCCTATATGGTTGTTTAGGGGGTTTGTTTAGGAGTAATTGCTAGAGATGCTCTTAGCAGATCAAAATGGGTGCTGTTGTAAAACAAAGACATGTGCAACGAACGAGTGTTCCTCCGATTAAGTATTTTTAGATTTTTTTAGAAAAGGAAATATGTATTAATATTCTAGCCTCCGATTGATACATATAGCTGTTACAAAGTCCGGACCAACAAGTCGTCCGAACCAACAAGTCCCACGCAAATCTAAGTTTATCAATACAAGGAAAAGCCAAACAAGGCAGAACCGAAGTAACCACACTACTGAATCGAAAGTCTATTATTAGAGAACCAGCCATTAGAAACAAAAAAATCCATCACCAACACCTCAAGTGCACGACACACCGAGCTGATACGTGATCGATCTTCCTCTTTTTGCAACAGCCCCTAAAACCGGACCCAATGAGTCCCCCGAAACAACACCAGACATTGGAGAGAAGATTCTTGTATTGCTAAAAACAATATCATTTTGACTGATCCAAATCGTCCAACAAAAAGTTGTCGCCCCTGCTAGAGCCTCGATACCTTATTTCCTTGCCTACCCCATTAAGCCAAACCATCAAACATATGTTCTATATTTAACAGACAGGGTAATTAAAAGAGACTTGTATGGTTCTCCAAATACTTTTGAATAGTCTCATCACAATTACAGAAACTACATTTCAAGCTACCTTTTCATTACCTTTTAGCCAAATTATCTATTATTAAGGTGACGCCTTTGATGATTTACCACATAAAATTTTTAATTTTCGGGAACTTAATATTCCGAATGATATGTTCATTAGGTTGTACATTATTATTTGCCAGAGCTCTATACATTGAGCAGAGAGTGAATAACCCATTTTAAATAAACCATTGAGATCAAGAGTCTGAAATGTATCAAAGTTTTCTTAGCGGGTTCTTCCATAACGAGCGCAAATAAAAACAAGTTTAACAGATTAGCAAACGAAGCTTCGGAGCCAGCAATGATTTCACTATTTTCTTGATCATACGCTAAAAAAGTGGTCGAAGTCTTGTAGGGGATGCCAAAATGACAAGTAACCAATCGTGGGTTTTATTTTCGTAGAAAAAATGTTGATTATAATATATCCATTTTTTTTAAAAAAAACGGAAGCAGACATGTCTCCGGCACACGCAAACATGCAGGTAAAAACCGGCAGCTCCATTTGCTGGCACCAAAACCACACGTCGGCAACATCAGTCAACCACTCAATCATTTGAACGTTGACAGAATAATCAGAAAATCTTTTCGGATAGCATTTTCTCTTGGTCCAGAAAACCCACACAAATACAGTATACAAGCGCTGACAATGGGCCGAGACCCGAACCATAACTGAAACCAGACCGTTGTTATTGTGTACATCCAGCCTAGACCGCACCAACCCACAAATGCACATATGAAAACCAAACCAAACCAAACTGAATTAAAAATAGGCCCAACTCGAACCAGCCCAATATCCCACACTTCGGTTGGAAACCGGTTCCAACCCACGGTTCCCACCCAACCCAACAGTGGCCTTGCGCCTAGATCATCAGCACAGCATCATGCGTGGGTTGCAGGCCGTATGCGCGGTTGACTTGCTTTTTCCCCAAAGCATGTCGTACACGAGCTGTAGGCCAGACCGGGCACTTCCAAATTATTGGTTGGCTCGCTAGTCATCTTGAGGCCGAATCCAAGTGTAGCAGCCAAATCCAGAAAAAAAACAACATTGTCCAAAAATGTAACAGCCAAAGCCAAAGCAAACAAACTTCCACATCAGGCAAGTGTAACGTTGGTCAAAATGTAAGCAGCAAGGATCAGCTGCCACGCACAATGACGCAAAGCAACAATGTTGGCGTTTTAGAGACTGCTGCCTCCGTCGGTGTTGGTGGTGAGCTCCAGAGAGTGCTGACTTCATCGCTCGTGGACTGGGCTTCCGAACTGTGGTTTGGAACTGTTTAAACCCGAATTATTTAGATCCAAACCAAACTGGACCCAAACTAGTATCTCATCCCACCAAACCAAACCAGAACCTTTACATCATACAGCCCGTTCTGACCAAACCAAAGGGGCCCAAATCAAAAACCAACCCACTCAAACCGGTTTCAGTCCAAACCGTTGTCAGGTTTATATACAACACTTGCCCGCGGGCCGCGGCTTTCAAACGTGCAGCCTTAGGTGAAAATTGTTGCGCCCACGTTCTATAGTATTCTTCCTCTCCACCTTGGCATTCTTCCCATTCTAAGACAAAATCTTGCATATTATTCCACGGCCAACTTCCTCTTCCATCTCAAGAATAATATATCCATGTCGCTACGTGCGCCGGCGACCGGATGAAATCCAAAACCGCGGAGCTGATGCAGTGCACGCGCGCGTCATGCGTATCTTAACTCCGCGACGCGCCGGCGCCACGCACACCGCCCTCACGTCGTCGTCTTTATGCCCACGCGCTCCCGTCCCGCCCGCTATATAAACCCGGCGCCACCGCGAGCTGGTTCCAAGTGCCCGGACTCATTCGTACACACACATCGCAACAACGTGCAACCCACACTTCATCGATCTCGCACCATGGCCGGTCGCAGGAAGATGATCAAGCCGGCGCTCCTGCCGCTGCTCTGCTCCGTCCTCGCCGTCCTGGCGCTGAGCGAGCAGGCCGCGGCGTTCAACCCGCGCATGCTGTTCCTCGTCAAGCCGGACCCGATCGTGCTCAACGACCACGGCGGGGAGGTCCTGACCGGCAACCTCACCGTGAACCTCCTCTTCTACGGCCGGTTCACCCCGGCGCAGCGCGCGATCGTCGCCGACTTCGTGCGCTCCCTCTCGGCCCCACCGCCGCCGCGCACCAGTACGGGCCCCACCGTGGCGTCGTGGTGGCGCACCACCTCCCTGTATCGCGGCGGCGGCGCGCGGCTCCGTCTCGGCGCGCAGTTCCTCGACGCGCGCATGTCGCTGGGCCGGGGCCCGCTCTCCCCGCCAACGTCACGGCCCTGGCCCACGCCGCGGGCCACCACCGCGGCGCCATCACCGCCGTGCTCACCGCCGCCGACGTCCTCGTCTCGCCCTTCTGCACGTCGCGGTGCGGCACCCACGGACACGCCCGCGGCGGGGCCCACGGGAAGGCGCGCTACACGTACCTGTGGGCGGGCAACCCGGCGCAGCAGTGCCCGGGCCAGTGCGCGTGGCCGTTCCACCAGCCGCTGTACGGCCCTCAGACCCCGCCGCTCGTCCCGCCCAACGGCGACGTCGGCGTGGACGGGATGGTGATCAGCCTCGCCGCGCTGCTCGCCGGCACGGCCACCAACCCGTACGGGGACGGGTATTACCAGGGCGAGGCCGGGGCCGGGCTGGAGGCCGCCACGGCGTGCGCGGGGATCTTCGGGAGCGGGGCGTATCCCGGGTTCCCTGGTAATCTGCCCTCGGACCCGGTCACCGGCGCGAGCTACAACGCCGTTGGGTTGGGAGGGAGGAGGTACCTGTTGCCGGCGTTGTGGGACCCGACGACCTCGCAGTGCAAAATGCTTGTCTAGGCGATTGATGAGCAGCGCATGGCGTGGGGAGAAGGGCAAATGGATGGACTTGGCCTGCTAGATGCCTGCATGAGAGGAGGAAAAATAAATGGCTCATTTATTTTCATTCCTTGTTCAATTGTTCGTGTACTTGATTCTCCGGGGAGGGAGATTGTGTGATCCATTATATTGTACCAGCGCAAGGATGTCTGTGTTATAAATTTTATCATGCCGTTTCCCATGTGTGATCAATACCTCTTACCTCTTTTGTTTGTCCAAGAGATCTTTTTTCTTGTTCTGTATAATGTTCTAACAAGTAACAAACATTTTAAACGAGAATCGTGAATTATGAATACCAGATGAAGTACTGCATAAAAGTATATTACGGATCTGTTATACGAAAGTGATGAATAATAGTACCAGCATCTTCAAATGTGTGAACCTAGAGAACATATCCAGTTTATCCACGCATTTTCTTATGTTTTTCAGTGAAGGACAATCTCTGCATCGAGGATGCACATCCCGAAAGGCATGTGTTACTATGTTAGTGTTGAATTTTATCCTGAAACAGTCACTTATCTAGAGTCAATAATGCGTTGCATAGTCTCAACACACATTACTCTGCCAACCGACTCGAATGGCCTGAAAGATCTTTTCCTCGTGCGCCATGCGTGACTGCAAAGGATCCTTGTGGTGGTGTTTGGCGAAATGTTTACAGTTGCAGGAACAGACCTTGAGCATATTTTCTGAAGAAGTGACGGGAAAAAGTAGGAGCACATAACGACCAGCACAAAGCGCGACAATTTTGCAGTCGCAGTGCAGCCCCGGTGTGCCAATACCAGCGTAGCACGTCAGACACTGAATTTCAGTGGCTCTCAAATGTTTAAACTACGTGCTCAAACTTTTCGACAAAGTTTCAGGCTTTGCGTGTCTCTTCGCGAGAGGAGCCTGCTGCTGCTGCGTGTTGGCGACTTGGCGTGTTGCTATCTCAGAGAGAGAAGGCCCAAGGCGTGGGCCTGTAGCCCAGTAAACCCTCACTCACCCATCAGTTCAGCTTCAGCCCAAAACCCAAGTGTTTGCAGTCGGCCCACTAACCCATCCATTGTTTATTCTAAAAGAAAAACCTAACCCAACCATTTCGGCAATTCGCAGCGCTTCTCTGGCATCACTGCCCCACTCGGCCTCGCCGACCCAAGCGACCAGAAGGCCAGGAACTCATACCTCTCCTCCGATCCCGCACGCCATCGCCGCCGGCAACCATGTCCAACCCCGGCTCGACCTCCGCATCCACGGCCTCCTCCTCGCCCCCGCTGCCACCGCGCACCCCGACCACGAGCACACCCCGCTCTGCCGCTCCTGCGGCGCGCCCACGTTAGCGCCGACGCCGGCGCCCTGGACCGCGACCTCCGACTCCCCGCCGCCGGCTTACCGACCCAGGAACCGCCCGGCCATCAACGCGCCCACCAACACCGCCGCCATCGTCCTCTCCCCCGTCCCGCAGCCGCTCCCGGTGCCCCCGCCGCGCCGCCCCACGCCTTCGAGGTCCCCACCAAGCGGATCACCTGCCCCGAGGACATCGCCCGATTCCACGCGTCCCTCCACGGCCGCCACTTCCTCGGTTTCGTCGCCGCGCTCTCCGCATCCGTCCACGGCCGCAAGCTCTCCGACCCGCTCCCCTCCCCGCCGTCCGCCGCCGTCACCGCGCTCCTCGACGTCATCTCTGCGCTCTCCGGGTTCGTCGCCTCCACCCCGCCGCTCCCGCACAACTCCAGGTACGGCAACCCGGCCTTTCGCCTCTGGCACGAGAAGCTCGCCGACTCCGCCAACGAGCTGATTGCGCGGATCACGGCCACCGCTGCGAACCCCTCGGACCTTGCCGGCGCCGAAGTCGAGCTCGCGCCGTACCTTCTCGATTCCTTCGGCAACGCCACCCGCATCGACTACGGGACTGGGCACGAGACCAACTTCGCGGCCTTCATCTACTGCCTGGCCCGGCTCGGGCTCATCACCGAGCCAGACTACCCGGCCGTCGTGCTACGCGTCTTCGCAGCCTACCTCGACCTTATGCGTACTCTGCAGGACACGTACCAGCTGGAGCCCGCGGGCTCCCATGGTGTATGGGGGCTTGATGATTTCCACTTCCTGCCTTTCATATTTGGGGCTGCACAGCTGATCGATCACAAGTACATGAAGCCGAAATCAATTCACAATCCAGATATCTTGGATAATTTCTCGAAGGAGTACATGTACCTGGCATGTGTCTCGTATGTGAAGAAAATAAAGAAAGGGCCCTTTGCGGAGCACTCACCGATGTTGGATGATATCAGTGGTGTGCCCAATTGGAAGAAGGTCAACAGTGGGCTGCTCAAGATGTACAAGGCTGAGGTGCTTGAGAAGGTGCCAATCATGCAGCATTTCCTGTTTGGCTCACTAATCAAATGGTGAGTCATGGTGCTACTGTTCTCTATTATCCCATTTTATGCATTTTGTGCCCATGAATTGATTTGTTTGTTACAATTTACTTCTAGAGTAGTGGTGAATTGTGCATTGAGTTATTCAGCTTTGCTTCCAAACCAGACTTCGCATAGTATCCATCCACCCATGACTGATAACCACATGAAAGGGGCTATGACTATTTTATTACTTTAACAAATGACTTGGAAGTAGAGAAAAATCTGGTGGTTTCATTGCCTGTCTTTCCCTAACAGTCTCACTATGTAATGATTTGGCAGAACAGGGATAACCCTATTTATTTTGCTTGGACCTTGATTTGTTGTGATATTATCCCAGATCATAATGTTTTTTTCTTTTGCCTTACTCTTCAAAATATTTCTCTTTACCATTCTCATCATGGTATTGCCAATCTATTGTTGTTGAGACCCCATGTTAGAAAGACTCCAACATCAACATGATTGGTATTTGGCATCCAGCTGGAGTCGGGTAGTTGCAAGGGCCAGCTGAGTCCAAGTAAGGGGAACATGCAATTAAACAGACTGTGAATACTTGAAGATAACTGTGTGTGTAAGCAGAAGAGGTGGGATTAAACATAACTCATAAATTTACTGTAGGGTAGCTGTTTTGCCCTTGTATGAGATAAGGGGGAAAATGAGATTGAGCGGAATGCTGGATGCTTTGATTCATGTTCTGGCACATGATTAACAATGTTATGGAGCTAAAACAGCATAGCATTAAATTGATGAGCGGTCGTATGCAATCCATGGTGAGATTGCCCAGGTAGTAGGTAGCCCCATTTCAGCATGTTGCTTGACGTCAACAGTTGTTTCCTCCAGTTTGTTCGCCCAATTTGACATATTCTATGGCTACTTTCTGAATAAAAGGCCTTACATTGAGTACAATAGTTAATGCTAATGTCATTATTTCAATCCTTGGGGTCTATGCCTTTGTGTTACATTTTTCCTTGATATTTTTTTCTTAAGCTGAACTGAAACTTTCTTTTATGAAGATTATTTTTTTGGCCTTCTGTATGACTTTGTGTCCTTTGCACAACTGCACTGTCATTGATTCAACAATGGAACAATGTAATATCTTCTCAATTCTTCATGTTCACATGGTATGGTTGCATATCCAAGTAAAAGTCATATGAACCTTGAGGTTGAGGATGCCAGTTTGTCAACTGATTTCTATGATAAGCACTGTCGTCCCAATGTTGCCAAGTATGATTTGTTGGTCGTATCATAGAAAGAATAATGTACATGTTTAGACTAGCAAGTAGCATGCTAAATTGGGCATTTCTGGGGCTATCTCATATTTGATTCTATGTCCGAAAAGGTTGTTCAAACACCCTAAAGTGTAATAAATCAATTTGTGACATCCCCATGTCTTGTGTTATTTATAATAATAAGCTTTTAATCTTACTCTACATGAGTAGTTTTACATTTCATAGATATCTTGAGTCTATTGATTTGGTGACTCTACACAAATGGTTCTACTGGTGCTGAACACAACCAGTCTATTTTTGCCTACTGTCCTGGAAATTTTTGGTCCACTGATCTGCTGCTAAACATTCATTTCTGCGCTCCATCTTTTCAGGGAGGACTGAAACCATCTTCAAAAGTTACCTTGAGGAAAGCTCCAGAGGATAAACCATGATTTGAGAACTCCGGTGATGCAAGTACTGGTTGTACAGTGAACTGCTCAATGCGTTGGAGTGTTACCTATAGAGGGATATTTTCCATCTAGGGTAGTGAGCTTTCTGTATGTTAGCATAGCATGCTGTGAAACTGCTATTGTGGATCATTCTGGAAACTTGTGACATCCAGTTCAGCTTACATCGCCTGAGGGTTGTGTGAGTTTCTTGAGAAGCTAGAAGTTGAATAACACCTTGTATTGAGGCTTTTTGATGTAGTGGCCAGAGTGAAACATATTTTGTATCGCTGAAGCCTGAAATGCTATGTTGTGATTTGTTCTTGGGGAAGCTGAACGGTTCACCATTTTGCGGTATCTCCATTCTGTCAAATGTGAAAGACGTGAAAACAAACTCTGCTGGTTTTCACCAATTTGATGTAATCTGTAGTTTAAGATTCATCTTAGTTTGTAGTAAAGGCTAACAAAAACGTTTCAGCGCCGTGATAGTTTGCTACTAGAGCGATTAGTTTCAACTCCACCGCGCGCCGGCGACGAGCGCTCGGGCCAAAGGCAATTCGAGAAGTTCGCGAGAGCGCAGCAGCGTTGAGCAGTGTCCACGCCTGTTGGTACTTCCGTACCTGGTGTTCTTGCCCATAGCCGCTGACGCCCGCTGCCTACTGCAAGTTGCGCCGTCGGAGGCAGGCAAACTTACGGGCAAGACAGAAGAGCGCGTGCAACAATGAGCGTTGTCAGCGGCGGGAAGGCCGCCGCCGCGCTCTACTCCTCCCTGCTCCAGAGTTGCATCAGTTCCAACGCCTTCCGGCAGGGCAAGTCCGTGCATCACAGGATCGTCGCGTCAGCCGCTCCCCGGACCTCCACCTCAGCACCAAGCTCGTCATCTTCTATGCCCGCTTCGGCGACGTCGCAGCCGCACGCAAGGTGTTCGACGGGATGCGGCACCGGAGCATCGTGTCCTGGACGGCCATGCTCTCCGGGTACGCCAAGAACCGGTGCCCGCGGGAGGCGCTGGAGCTGTTCGTGCTCATGCTCCGGTCCGGCGCACGGCCTAACCAGTTCACGTTCGGGAGCGCGGCAAACGCGTGTGGCGGTGCCGGCTGTGCGAGGAGCGGGGAGCAGGTGCACGCGTGCGCGGCTAAAGGGAGGTTCGCTGGAGACATGTTCGTGCAGAGCGCGCTCATGGACATGCATCTGAGGTGCGGATCGGTGGCGGATGCCAGGCGGTTGTTTGCGGAGATGGAGAGGAAGGACCTCGTGTCTTGGAATGCGTTGATCAGGGGGTTTGTGGAGCGTGGGCATTACAGTGACGCGCTTGTGTTGTTATCATGGATGCTGAGGGACGGTATGCTTTATCCTGCTATTCTCATTGACATGAAATATTTTTGCCCTTTTGCTTATATTTGGGCACCTCAAATCCACACTTCTCCTTGTACAATCACTTTCACTCTTCATTCAATTTGTGATGCGGTTTTCTTTAAGGAAAACTATTAATCATCTGCATCAACGTTTTGACAGCAATGCTGCCGGACCATTTCACATTTGGAAGTGTTCTAAAGGCCTGTGGGGCGGTTAGTGTGCTTTCCAATGTGGAGCTTATTCACACTTGTCTCATCAAGCTGGGTTATCAGGATGAGAAGGTTGTTGCTGCATCGCTTATTGATTCTTATGCAAAATGTCAGAGCTTAAGCAGTGCAAGAGTGATATATGACTCCATGTCTGAACCAGACCTCGTGTCATCTACTGCCCTGATCAGTGGGTACTCCATGGATAGAAATCACAGTGAAGACGCATTGAAGCTCTTCTGTAATATTCATCACAAGGGTTTAAGTATCGATGGTTTTCTGTTAAGTTCCTTGCTAGGAATTTGTGCCAATATAGCATCGGTAAAATTTGGGACACAAATTCATGCTTATGTGTGCAAGAATCGATCAATGGTTGATGTGGCATTGGACAATGCTCTAGTTGACATGTATGCAAAAGCAGGGGAGTTTTCAGATGCCAGACTTGCCTTTGATGAAATGCCCTACCGAAATGTGATTTCATGGACTTCACTTATTACTGCCTGTGCGCAGAATGGATTTGGCGAAGATGCTGTGACCCTTTTTGATAGGATGGAAGAGGATGGCGTAAAGCCAAATGATGTGACATTCCTTTGTCTTCTATCGGCATGCAGCCATTCTGGAATGATGAACAGGGGAATGGAGTATTTCGAATCCATGATGAGTAAGTATGGTATTGATCCAAGAGCCAAGCATTATAGCTCTGCCATTGACCTCCTTGCTCGTGGAGGTCGTTTAGAAGAGGCATGGAGGCTTGTGCAGAAGATGAATGCTGAATCCAGCTCATCAATGTACGGAGCAGTGCTTGGAGCTTGTAAAACACATGGAAACATGCCTCTTGGAGAAGCTGTGGCCAAGAATAGTTTCAGTATAGATCCTGAGAATTCGGCAAACTATGCGGTGCTTGCCAACATGTATGCAGAATCATGTTTATGGGAGGATGCTCAGAGGACAAGAAAACTGTTGATGGAAACATCAAAATCAAAAGAAGTTGGTTGCAGCGTTATCTAAAGATTAGTTGTCTCTATGGAAACAAATTTTCCCCTGCACAAAAATCCTTCTGAAATTAGTTTACGGTAGGTAAATACAAAATTCCCTCTTCAGAAAACTCAGGTGATAGTAATTTACCTTCTTTAAATGCATCAGATGAGAATGAAATTTGAATCACTCTTGTTGGGGAGAACACAAATGAATACTTTCCTATATGAGAACAGTGATCATTAATTTGCTGGTTAACACATCCAAAGGAAAAGAAGGTGATTGCAGCGTCAATCTGAAGATAGGTTGTGTCTGAAGACAATTTTTCCTCTGCCAAAATTCCTTCGGAAGATAGTTTATGGTATGTAAAGACAAAAATTCCCTCTTCACAAAATTCATGTCATGGTAATTTACCTCTTTAAATGCATCAGATGAGACTGAAATCTGAATCACTCTTCATCGGGAGATCACACATGAATACTTCCCGTATGTATCTCATGGTAAGTGTATTTTGTGTTTCATGCTGGAATTGCTGTGTAGTTTATTTGAATGTGACGTCATAATTCCTTTTTATGCATATCTTAAATTAAGAATATTGCATGAAAACATGTGCTGCAGAAAGTAACCGTTGTTACTAAACTGGTTATGATGTGTAGGGATGTGATGGTTACATTGCGATGAATGGCTCACAAAGCTCAGATGGAGCCACCCTGCTCTGAATTACTGTCCAGCGCTGACTTCCAAGATTTAATGTAGTTTTCCTGATAATTGTATCAATCATGGTTCACTGTACAAGAGAGGTTAACATAGTTTGGAGAACTGATAATTAAGATTATGCTCTTCGTCTACCAATTCCGTGGGCAAAGCTGGTTTCAGTCGCACTATGAATGGTTCGATAACTGGGATTGGGGCGCCCTCGCCGTCTGGTCAGCCTTACTTGAGCTCCTGCCTTTGTTGTAAACACGCAATGCCGCGTGAGTAAATGCTGGTCGGCACACCTCTTTCTCGGTAGAGAACTGGACTGGGCCAGTGTCACTGACTCACTGTCCCGGCTTGTGCATGCTCTGTGATTTGGTACAACTCGCCTGCTGCAATTGCTTCTCCTACTGGAGCTTTGTGCTCTTTGTGTCCCCGCTCCGATCCTTAGACCTGGAGACAACATTGCTGTATATGGAACGAGATCGTCTGACTTCTGTATTTTAACGTCAGATGGACATTGCCCAGGAATCCACCGTTGATGCTAATCCGACGGCAGCACCATTCAGCCACGGAGAGCACGGTTGCGTCAAACAAGTCTGAAAACTCCTTCTTTCCCTGTTTCAAAATTCCAAAACGTATTCTTGCAAAGCTAAAAAAATTAGAAAGATTTGAGAGATTAAATAATGGATACCAAAACAACCATTTTGATAGTAAATAATTAGATAACTTCTTTGGATATTTAAATATTTCTTTCTCAAAGTTGGCTTATGGGTCAACTAATTGCTGGACTCCAAACTAGCCAATTAGCTGATCGATTACCCAACTTTGAGAAAAATTATTTAAATTTCCAAAGCAGAAATTTGAGTTTTTGCAATCAAAATGGTTGTTTTGATATCTCTTATTTAAGTTCGCAAATCTTCCTGATTCTTTTTAGTTTTGCAAAGTTATTTTTTGGATTTTTGAAAAGAGAAAAGACAAATAAGTTTTCAGACTTAGATGCCTGCATGTGTACTCCTCGCTCATTCCGCACTGTCGTTCGATTAGAGTTTGACGGTGGATTCCCGGGTAATGTCGATCTGACGTTAAGATGCCGAAGGCTTCCGCTGTGTATACCTTTTATTGTTTGAAAAACTTCCTTGTATACCATCAAACATAAAATTTCTATGCACGGAGTATTGAAGATGTAACTAACTGGATCTGTTAATTTCTTATTGTTCTGATCCACCCTAAAAGAACAAGATATAGGGATGTAGTTAAGGGAGTTTTTGTCATAAGAGAAAAGACTGCTTATGTTAGCTGTTCAGCAGGATAAGTTGGAACTAACGTATGCCTGACCCAAACCACAGTAGAAGATGTGATACGATCGTGACAAGATCGTATTATGGCTTCATGGCGCAGGAGGCTCTGGCCCTGTTTGTTTCCTAAGCAGATTGGATTATTGGTTTTAGATTATATAAGTTAGATTAAATAATCTAGAGGGAGTGTTTGTTTATCCAGATTATTGTTATCTGGATTATTGCTTATAGGTGCGAGAAGACAATAATACCCTTTTGCTACTATAGCTAAATAAAATTTGTTTCAACGATTTAAGGCTTGGGAGAGAGATTCTTCAGAATCATCGCGATTAGGAGGTTCCATTGCGACCGTTTGTTCGACGGATCTGACGAGAAAGTGAAAAGAAAATGAAGGATCGGTTGGATTTAGAGAGGAGATAAAAGAGGAAAGAGAAGAATAGAAGAATAGGAGGAAGAACTTATACGCGGGTGGCGGTGTGTGTGAGGTAGGTGGGGTCCACACTAATGGTAAGGTGGATAATTTCTTTCAATTATACAAGGAGGCTCTGTCCTCCACGACCACGGTCACAACGGCGAGAGACATGCGGATGGTGGCGTGCCGCCGCGCTCTCGCAGAGATCATGATGTTCCCCGGCATAAGCACGACGTATATATCATCTCCAATATTTTTTTTGAGTTTCGGTTCGACCAGTTTGGTCGTGTTCAACACCGATGGAGCCGATTTCATAGTTTCGCAAAAAACATATGATCAGTTTACCGGATAAATTTCAAAATACGAATTCAAATGAATTTTGCCAAAGTTTGGCCAAGTAGCTGATCGATTTCGACGATAAGATGAACACTAGTGACTAAAAACCAACAGGTTTATTAATCAAAATCGACAAAATGGAATGTGAGGACAATTGGAAATGCAATATTAATTGTTTTCTTCTTCAACAGAGATGAAATGAAAAGATGAACCGACAACCAAAGTAGAAAGAATCTATCTTTAGAGGAACCTGCACATAATCTCGAAATCCTTCTAGTTCTAAACGTCAAGATGAAATCAAAAGAAAAGGAAGAGAGCAATCATATCAATTAATCTAATCAACTGCTAGGAAAAAGAAGAGAGGAGAAAAGGATCTTGGAGAAGAGAAAGGGTCATTGTCAGCTTTTTTGAAAATTTCATACCATTTTTTAAAAAAGTAAATTTCATTTAATCAAAAACCGGAGAACCGATGATACAACCGACACAGTTTTCCGGTTACCCGTTGGTTTTGTCAACCCTGCCGCAAAAGCTTTGCTCGTGAATAGGTTATTTCATCTTCCTCGTGCTGAAGCCTGGAGGACTCGAGTATGAAGTCCAAGCGTTCATAGAAAAACTGAACAAAATTTTTAAGCATTTTCGGTTCCAACCATTAATGAGAAAACTATAGTTGGTATTTCATTCCACAAATAAAAAAAATAAAAATAAAGCAAAGCAACTCGGATCCAATTCTCAGTCAAGGACCCTAATATATTTCTATTTTCTTTGGACTATGTAAACCATCAATACAACAGTAACCAACATGAAACAAAATCAATAAATAGTATTCACAGTCACGATTATAAACAGCTAGAGAGCACGAACATAGAGTAAGGGTGTGTTCGTTTCCTAGGGTCTACACTTTATAGCTGTCATATCAAAAAGAATCTTAATATTTATGAGTACTAAATAAAATTTAATTATAAAATAAATTACAGACCCCTAGACTAATTCACGAGACGAATCTAATGAGGTTAAGTAAGTCGTGATTAGAAGACGGTTACTGTAGCAACACTTTAGCAAAACATAAATTAATTAAGCTCATTAGATTCATCTCGAAAATTAGCATCAATCTCTAAAAGGGTTTTGACATTAAATTGATCGAAATATTCATAAATAGTAAGATTCTCTTTGATGTGATAGTGCAAAATTTTAGAGGGAGGAAAACGAACAGGGCCTAAATTGTTGGGTCAATTCACTCTCCACATTAGTAATATAACTGAAAGACAGCTGCACATAGCCAACTTTAACATTTGAAAAGTGAAAGAAACACGATACTACATCGATGGGTTCTTTGTTAACACTATTAAGAGGAACTTGGTTAATGAAAACTGTTAAATGACTAACCACACATTCCGTAATCAGTAAATTAACCATATTAAACAATGTATTGAAAATATCAAATTTCTTCCCATGATGAAATTATTATAGTGATGATAAATACCATTAATTTGGTAAATCAACCATAAAATTATGTTAATTCAATTAATTAACTGCTTATGGGTTTATGGGAGTGAAAATTTATGATTATTGTTTGGGTCAAATTTTGGTTAATGTATTTAGTTTGGTTAACTAGACTAATGACCCTAATTTTTTTGGTTAACCTTAGTTGTCACTTGTCATAATCATAACCGCACATTGCAGATTCCACGCTGTGTGACTGTACCAATGTGTAACCTACGTACATGTATGCTTCTTCCTATCGAAGGAATGCAAATGAGCTAATACTGAAGGCGAGGTGGAGTTGAGTCATAAAGTTTTTTCCTTTCAGGAAAAAGAAGCAGTCCAATTGAAACATTATGTAATCTGACCGACTATCCACATGGAGTAAAAAGAAAACCAACGTCAAGTAAACTGAACCAAGTTTGAGCATTTTTAGTTCCAAAAGCAGATGAAAAAAGCTCCAGCTACTAGCCTGTCCAGAAATAAGTAATCAACCTGAGTACTCAAATTCATTTTTCAGCCAACAGTAAGATCCATGGCTGACCATATGGTAGCTTACACTTGCATGGCAGCAAGATGACTAATGATCCATAGCTCAACTTGATGAGTCTGTAGATTTGTCAGGTACCACCAGGCTCAGTAGTGATTAATGTGTCCTTCTCGGTGATGGTAACTTCCCGCTGATACGCCCTCAAAAAATGAAAAGAAGAAACTTCCCACTGATACAATCTGAAAATATCAAACATACAGCTTACACATCACAGCACACATTTGTAGTCCTTTGAAATGAAGTAGAAGAGCACCAGTAATATAGCATTTGCATAGAAAGTAAAATAAAGTGATGAAAAAACAATATAAAGCTTCAGATTTCTCTATGCAGTGCAAAGTTTCGCCTTATTGGGATTTTGTTGTCTGAGCCATAGTAGATATTGAAATGACATAACAACTTCTTCTGGATTGTTTCGGTCAAAAAAACTTCTTCTGGATTGTGAATGGATCTAACAAGAAGGCAGTGTTTAATAATTCTAAAGCAATAAAACTCAGGTGATGTCTTCCTACAGTTCCATATATTCAATTTGCACCGAATGGACCAATGTCACTACTGATTAACTTATGTATGTCAATTGATAAATATTAGTTGCATTGCAATGATAAGTACTACAAACCAAATAACCTGTATAGTGCATGATTGATTACATCTAATCGAAGCAATGGCATAGCACCGTACCTGGAGTGTAGAAGCTCATGAAGGGGTAGATAGCAGTTTTAGCAGAGTAAATCCCAGGATCGCCTACCTTCCTCTGCTGGCCGGATTTGAGGTCGATCGTGAAGAGACCAACCTCTGGGGCACCATAGATGATACCCAAGCCCTCTGCAAAAACAATGACATGTGCTTCACCGTCGGACGGTATCCCTGTAATAAGCACAATGTCCCTGCACCGCACCCATCCTGCAATTCCCTCTGGATTGACATTCGTCGACCACAGGCAAAGCGTTGAACGGTTGACACAAGCAAGGCCAAGCGAACCATCCTCCATTGGCATGACAACGATACGCCCTTCATTGGCATGTGCGGCTGGGAGTTGGATGCTGGACAAGCGATTCCTTTCCATGTCGTACCTCAGAATTACGCTATCGCTCATAAGTGGGAAGTAAATGTCATCACCAACAAGCGTAGGCCTCTTCGTGACAGGTAGTAATAATAAATCAGCATCTAGATGAGCAGAGGCGATCCAGGAACCAGACTCTGATGAGTAGTGGCGCGCCCGCACAGCAGTCTCCAGATCGAGGTTCAAGCCCACCAAGACCACGCGGAACGGGCCACCGTTGCAGTCGAGGTGGTCGCAGCTGCGGACGGCACAGAGCACCGCCGCAGTGTAGAAGGCCCCAACCCCAGGCAACCCAGGGTCCGGAAGCCCCTGATGGTAGCCGGTGATGGGGTCCCACACAACGAGGTCCACCCGATCCGCAAACCGGCCGAAGAGGACGCGGCCGTGACGGCAGTCTAGGACCCGCCATTCGATGCGGTCGAACGCCCGGCGGCGGAAGGGAGAGGCTGCTTCCGTGGCGGGGGAGAACCGAGAGATGTTGCGGTCGTCGCGCATGAGAAGGTTGTCGAGGAAGCCCAGCATAGGGGGAGCTCGGTGGAGCGTGCGGTAGCGGCGGAGGAAGTCCCTGCCGGTGAGGATCTGGCGCCAGGACCTGCAGACGAGGGCGGCGCGGACGAGGTGCACCGGCTCTTCGGGCGGGAGGCGGAGGAAAATCTCGGTGATGGCATCGGAGATCAGCTCTGGCGGCGTCGCCATGGCGTGAGGGGAAAAGCGAGAGGCCGAGATCTGAGGGCAAGTGAAAATAAGGACGGGTGACGGAATGGAACCGGCTTTCTGCTGGTTGGGTTCCACCTCCGGCTTGGCACGGCCCGCCCGGCCCGGTCTATCAAGTGAGCAGAAAAACTAATAAAAAACTAATGGCACATTTTCTGATTGAAGAGAGCAAAAACTAATAAAAATAAACGCCGTTGCCGGGGATCGAACCCGGGTCACCCGCGTGACAGGCGGGAATACTCACCACTATACTACAACGACTTGGATGTTAGCTTCATGAATGTTGTTTTACTAATTTGGGGGTGGAGCAAATCCTAACAATCTTGCCTAGATTCCTACTCACGCATCGACACGTGCACCAGATTGTCGGTGCCATGGTCAACCGTGTTGTGATACCGTAAACCGTCGTGCTTCCATGTCAATGTCATCCCTGGTTCCAAGTCAAACACAGATCGGATGACTGGGCATGCGTGCAGAGGTGAGCGGCGACATGGCTAGCATGACAACAACCATCCTCCTCAACTCCCATCACCCTCCACAGGGCACTTCACGTCCACTGGAAGAACAATCACGGACGCAACCTCCCTGATGACGGACAATAAAACCAGGCTACCAGATGAAGAGTAGAAAGGAGCCAACAGAAGTACATTCTGAGTTTCAGAAAAAAAAACAGAAGTACATTCTGCAGGAAAGCAGGAGTATTGGAGTCAACGCATGCATGGGGCAGACTCTGATGAAACTGTTCTTCGATAACTCTTTCCGGAAAGAAGTGAAGGTAACAACCATCAACCGGTCACCGTTGCTTCAGACAGTGATCTTATCATGCTCACCTTCTCCTTTGTCCTGGAAAATGTAGGTTGTGATGCTTGGGCTGGACGCCGCCGGTAAGACAACGATCCTGTACAGGCTGCACATCGGCGAGGTCCTGTCTTCGGTGCCAACGATCGGTAGATCTCTTGGCAAATTTCGAAACCAAATTGTTTTACAGTTATAAGGTTATGCAAAACAGTTACCGGGCCAGCCGTTTGAGGCTTAGCACATTTTGTTGTTGCTTGGTGCAGGCTTCAATGTGGAGAAGGTCGAGTATAAGAACGTGGCCTTCACGGTGTGGGACGTCGGAGGACAGGACAAGCTACGGCCGCTCTGGAGGCAGTATTTGAGCAACTCCGATGCTCTGGTATTTTTTTAAAAAAAAAGATCCATCATCCTCGCGATAGAGAGTCTATCAGAATTGTGAAGGAGAATCGTTGATGAGCCATGCTAAATTGTTACCGTATCATTTTGCAGATATATGTCGTAGATTCCATGGACAGGGATAGGACCGGTGTCGCCAGGGAAGAGTTCCAGGGCATAATCAAGGATCCGCTCATGCTCAACAGCGTGATACTGGTACTCGCCAACAAGCAGGATCAGGTACCCAACGGCACGGAGTAATAAAATCTCAAATGAGCAACAAAACTTCCCATGTGGCCATGTGCGACAGTGTCTTTGTTCACATATCCTCCTGCTCTGATCTCTGAATTTGTGTTGCGCAGAAAGGGGCGATGAGTCCGTCCGAAGTGGGGCAACGCCTGGGGCTGTACGAGCTCAAGAACAGGACGTCGCGCGTCGTCGGAGCGTGCGCGCTCACCGGCGATGGCCTGCGAGAGGGTATGGGCTGGCTAGCGGAGAAGCTCAAGGACGTGCACACTTGGGGAAGTTCCGTTCGCTTCTAGGCTACACCTTGTACAGGCTTGAGTGATGATAAGACGGATGTAAATCGATTTTGCAGTGTTTAATCGTTCAGTTTGTATTTACTAAAAGTTCGAAAAAAAAGGAGTGTACACCTTTCTCGTTCAGGTACGTCGAGAGACAACCTCGACAAGGTCTCATCGTCACTTCGGATAGTTGCAAAATCACAGCCGAAGGCCACCCCAACCACCACCAGATAACGACATTCTTCCATACCGATAATGGAATTCAAACCATCAAACTCAAAAGCAAGTCAAATACTCTATTGCCTCACGCTAAAAGCATGTGAAAAATGAAACCAAATAGTACATGTAACCTTTTGTAACTGTCACTGAAAATCAATTAGGTACGCCAACGTGTAAAGGCACCAACATTTAACACGAAAGCAAACACGATTGAGCACAAAAAGAACCAGTACAATGTTTGTCTATGAAATAGCCAAACTACTGTAGCAAAGGCCAGTTTCCTCTGAAATCTAGACCGACTGTAGTGCAAAAGTTGTGCTCACAAGTCACAACTCCAGAGGCCCGAGCTTCAGAAGTAAGGTCTTCGTGGACGACGGAATCTGGGAAATCTCCTACATTTAGAAAAAAAAAGTTTAGAGAGGAGAAAAAAATGTCATCTTTCAGCAACTCAAGATGCAATGGGCTCAGTCCCCCAAACATGTCCAACTCACCCATAGCCACCATAAGGACTATAAAAGGGTCCTCCATATGGCCTCATGTAGGGGTGGCCATGGAATGGATTGTATCCTCGACCCCGGTGTTGCTTCATTCCAGGAACATTAGTCCTCTTCGGTGCCACCTGAAGAGAAAACAAGATAGGAATGTTAGTATGCCACTACGCCATGTAAATTCTTTATAAGCAAGGAAGCCTTTCACACCTTGATTTGGCGACCATGCAACTCTGTCTCATTCAACTTAACAGCTTCCTGAACCGCTTCAACTTCAACAAATTCCACATAGGCAAAGCCTTTTGGCTGCCCAAACTTGTCAGTCAGGATTGTCACTCTGTTGACAGTGCCACAAGAATTAAAATGCTGCTGCACTTCTTCTGGAGTGCATGCATAGTCAACCTGCAGTGGTAATCACACAAATGTGAGCAGACTTACAACCTCAAGAATTTCAATCTGCAATTGACCTGAGGCGAACATATACAAGCATAAATGACAACAAAAGGAAGTTTGCATCTTATTTTTTTTAAAAAAATTTGTGTCGCCTTCATTTTAAAACAGGGCTCTTAATTTGTTACGCCCCAAATATAAAAGTTCTAAACCGTCCCATGTCTACTTGCAGTTTGCTGACAAAACATGGGTACGAAATTACTTCAACTCTCCCTATTAAATCCATAATTTCATAAACGAGGTCAAATACTACAAGCACTTGTCTCTTGAACAGCAATATAAATAAAATAGTACTCTTGCTCTATTCTGCTAACTGCAACTTACTAAATACCCTTTTACCCACATGGAAGTTTATCTCCTCTAGTACAGAAAAATGTCACAAACAGGGGTAAATCATATTACGAAACACTACAGCCCCAAAAGTTTTATGACGCGGCATAGCTCTCTACTAAGTTTAATCTTTTATATACCATCAGTCATACAGACATTTGAATAATAGCAATGATTATGAGGTCTTGAAAGGTCAAGAAGGCTAACTAGATATTTTCATTAAAAAACCAAAGGGAAACCGAAAAATTTATCTCCTCTAGTACAGAAAAATGTCACAAACAGGGGTAAATCATATTACGAAACACTACAGCCCCAAAAGTTTTATGACGCGGCATAGCTCTCTACTAAGTTTAATCTTTTATATACCATCAGTCATACAGACATTTGAATAATAGCAATGATTATGAGGTCTTGAAAGGTCAAGAAGGCTAACTAGATATTTTCATTAAAAAACCAAAGGGAAACCGAAAAAGCTTGATCTATAGGTGAGAAACCTTAAAACGGCAAAACAAATCTAAAGAGTAAATCCCCCAAGAGGCAAACATTAACAGAAACTAAAAATTCTTTCAATGCACTCAGCATAAATGTGAGATCACACTTACATGTCTATGAACCCTGCCAGTAAATGGCTACTGATATTGTGCCACATCAGTCCAATGTACGTGCCTGACGTATTCTCTGCTGGCTATACTTGGGGGATAATTCTTAGCCTATAAGATTCATTTTTTCACTCTTTTTTTAATATACTCTTTTTTTTACTTTTTCCAAAGATTTTTCTATATTCAATTTTTCTTTTTTGCATATTCAATTTTTTTCTTTTTTGCAACTCACTGGGATTTTTCCTCTCTTTTTTTCACTACCCCAATGATATAACACTAAAACTTGCTTTGATATTCAAGCAGATGCCAAAACTTTGATTCAAAGGCTTGATGACAGCACACTACCCTGCGACCATTGCCATTGCTCAATCAATGCAACAGAAAGTAAAATAGAAAAATAAAATAGATAAAGATAGAAGAGATGACTAGTGTTTTTCATGATTCAGATTGTGCGATGAAATGAACTTGTCAGCAGGAATGATCAAACAATACAATTTAAGAATAGGACAGCCCGCACAATGATCTGGCATAGTTAAACCAATTGTCGACTTGTGTGGTTGTGCCATACATATTAAGATAAGAAGCTTATTATTCCTTAAACTAAGCACTCAACCATTTTGATAGTCAATTATTAGCTAACGCAATTATCTTTTTTGGATCAAAAGCCTGGGCTAGGTAACAAGATCATAAATTGGAGATGTATGGAGTAGGTACAGCATATGACATACTAAACTGCATGACAGTTTTCTCACAAAATTATTTATATAAAGATAGAGAGAAAACTTACATTGCCAACAAACACTGACCGAGCATCCATCTCCTCTTTATTTTCAGATGTGCCGGCATTAGGATCTACGCCTGCAGAAGAAAATGAATTAACTGTGTTAGGAAAAACTTTTAACACAACGGTTATATTGAAATCAAAGCAAACAATACAACAAAGTAAGCCCTGTCTAGAAGAAATAGGATCCAAACTCACAGTAAATCCAAAAAAGGTCATAGAACCATTGTTTTCCAGACAGGCATAAATGTACAATTGTTCATGCAAAGTCAATAGTTCAACAAAAACTGAAAGCTGAAACTGTTGCATCGGAGCAAGCATTGCCAAGCAAAGAGAATATAATTCTTTTTCTATCGGTAAGGTTTTTGACACCACGAGAAGGAGATAACAATAATAGAGTTAAATTTGCATTTGTTGTAATTGAACAGAAGGAAGCTAGATAACGATAATATGAAGCATAAAGGGGATATAACTTTGACAAGCAACTATCTGTTGATCCGTAATAGGGAGCAGGCATAATAAAACACCACTATCCCCAACCTTTTAACCAGGTGTGAAGTAATATCACGTGTCGTACACTCACATCTAAGGCAGCTACGGGAACAAAGAAAAGTAAACAACCACCGGACGCAATCAACTATTAATTGTGAACTACTCATAAGCAGCTGCAAGAAAGCAGAAAATTGCCCATCCACCCTACTCTAGATGCAAATTTTTAATACAGTTGGACTGGAAAAGGCAGAACACTCGGGGAGGATTTCCAACCTTGCATCTCCTTGGCGACCTTGGCCTGCATCTCGCGGAGCGCGGCGGCCTCCTCCTCCATCTCCTTGAGCCGGCGCTTCATCTCGTCGAGCTCCTGGAGCTGCACAGGCACGAAGGGGTCAGTACCGCCGCTAGGGTTTGGGCGACGAGGAAGCGGCGGCGACAAAATAGAGGGGCGCGAGACAGAACCTTGGCGGCTTCGTCGCCGGCGGCGAGACATGTCGACGTCTTCGCCGTCGACGGGGATCTCCTGGCCGTACACCTCGTGCTCCTCGTCCTCCATGGCCGGCGCGCCGCGTGGGGAGACGGAGCCTTAGCTTAGATAGAGGTTTCGACCTAATGCGGTCGGCGAATCTGGTTTGGAGAGTGGAGCCGGGGGGATTAACCGACCAGGGAAGGGTGAACGGGAGTTAATATAGACAGCAAGGAACCGGGCCACGATGGGCCAGGTGGGGATGTTTTCGGTGGACCTGAGACCTGACCTGTCATGCCGTCCCACGTTAGGGCCTGTTCGTTTTGGGCTGGAACGCCATGGAATGAAACCCAGATCACATGGAACGCCACATGTGGAGTCAGTCCATGCCTAACTGAAAAAGCCCGTTCGATTAGGCCTGGAATGGCTACAAACACAGCCTACCTTGGCCCGTTCCATGTCCCAGTGGCCCAGTTTCGTTCCATACCCTTACGCTCATGGAACGTAGCCAAAGGCAACTCGACGCTCAACCCTACCGCGAGGTGACCACGCCACGGCGGCTCGAGGCGACCGCGTGGCGGCAGAAGCGGGCGGCGGGCGAACTGAATCGGCGGCTCAAGCGAGTCGCGCATGGTCGGCACAAGCCGAGCGGCGCTCGGACGGCGGAGTCCTCCCCACCGCGACGGCCGACGTCCTCCCCACCGCGACGGCCGACGTCCTCCCCACCGTGACGGCGTCACCTCCTCCGGCGTCCGCCTTCTCCCGAGTAAGCCGCCTCATCCTTCCCCTCTCTCGTCATCTCTCTCTCGCGCTCGATGGCCGGCTAGAGGTCTTGATAAGTTACGATGTGGGCAGCAGTGATCGATGTGGGGGTTCTTGCCTCTTGGATCTTGATTCCGACGGCTGTGGCGTGCCATTCTTGTTGTTTTCATGTTTTTCTCCTCGCTTTACTGCTTGCGCGGTGGCTGGTCATCGCCGGATTTAGGCCGATTTGGTGGTAGTATTTTCTCCATCCGATAGCCTCGAATGCGTGCATAATGTACCCCTATCTATCATGACTTTGACACTGATTTTGAATAGTGTTTAAGTGTTACAGAAAAGAGCTCACCTATATTTTCGAAGGCCATTGACCATGATCATGAACATGGCAGCGTAGTATTGTTTATCTCTGCAAGCTAAGTCGTCCCCAAGAACTAGCTTCCATACATGAATTTTCCATATATCCTAGCTATTGATTCAGAACTGAGGATGCTGTTTCGCTTAAGTAGCACTCGCTTTTATCTAATTATAGTTGAATGAATGATGGATAAATCTCAGTTCATTGATACTAACTACATTTTAGAGCACCTGACATTTGTAATGTTTATCCTTTTTTTGTCACTTAAACATTGTGTTGTTTGATTAGTCGTCTAATAAAAGTAGAACGCATAAGTGTGTGATCTTTGTTGTACCATGTATCCTTTGCCTCATAAATGAAGGCATCAGTTTTGTCCAACCTGAATCTGATGTAATAAAAGGAGTGTTAACATAATGATAAAAAATGCTACTAGTATTGCATTGCTAATATATGAATGTGTGTGTGTTCAGATCAGTCGTCCTGTTTAGAGCAAAGCATACAATCATTGACTTAATCTAAGCATTCATGGGAAACGAATTTGTACAACTTGGTCACACTTTCCTAATAGGTAAAGCAGCCCCCATGTGGGGATATTTTGAGAATTTATTTGAAATGAACAATGCTTATTGGCCATTCACTTAGATCACCAAGTAGCTATTGTTTAGATATTTAAACCAACTATCTTGTCCTGCTCATCAGTTTTTTAATCTGCTGTGTCATCTAAATTTTGATTGTTTGTTCAGCAATGCAGCTTGGGTTCAATAACGACTGTACTTCAGTGAAACTAGTAAAAGGTGGCTCACACAGCTACTGGACTGGCACCATGCAAGTTTCAGTGGGCTTATCAGTTTAACTTGT
Organism: Chloris gayana; assembly: GCA_031894775.1. Lineage (NCBI taxonomy): Eukaryota > Viridiplantae > Streptophyta > Magnoliopsida > Poales > Poaceae > Chloris > Chloris gayana. Next base: position 155,413 of record JAUNZO010000438.1, read on the forward strand.
AGTTTAACTTGTCAGCTACTTGCTCGTCAGTTTAACATTGTGAAACAAGGTTGTACAGTGAACATTAGGAAAGTATAAACCTTGTGCTGCAGTATTTCCTTCTAGGGTGACAGTTCTGTCATTCATAATCACACTGCTACTCATCAAAAGAGACTTTGGTGTTTCAGTTTGAAATGATACAGCACAAACACTGGCATCTCCATTTCCTGAATCTCACAAAAAAAGAAGAAAAATGATTGCTTAAGTACCTTGCATACTAAAGGAATAAACAAAGGCCTGCATGAGTGATTTTACCACTTTTTAAAAAAATTTATTTGCCTTTTGAAGTGAGCTCTGTTTCACAGCAACTGGCCTCCCTAGTCCTGTTTGGGAAATTGGTGGATGGCAGCCAGTATCCCGTTGTCCTTCACAAAGGATTAGTCACTTAAACATCCTGATCAAATTTACAAAATCCGAAAGGTAGATAGTCCAATTAATCTTACCATTATTCTAGATTATCCCTGTGGTCGCTCGGATCGGAGAGGACGAACTGCCGCCGTCGTGGGATCCGGTGATAAGTCCCAAAGGTATGCTCCTTGCATCTAAACCTTTATGCAAACATGTACTTGCTTCTGAACTCTCTGAACTATTTGGAGTACTTATCTGATTTTGCACATTTTGCTTGCTCTGTTGCCCATTTATCTGTTCGGAATCATATATACTATCTTTTTCTCCATTGTTCTCTAATGTCTTCCCATTACAGAGAATATAACAACAGTTTCAACTAGTTTCAGTTAACTTCTATGTATCAACTAGTCTCGGGTTAATTGTGTTTTTAGGGGTATTGTCGGTGTGTGAGTACACCTCCAAATGGGGGCTGTCAAGGCTCCCTCGGGATAGGTTCGGGGAAGAACGGATTTGCTCGCGCGTTAGCGTAGGTGATTGAAGTGAGTAAGAACACGGAGAATTATCCGAGGTTCGGGCCGCACCGGGTGCGTAATACCCTACGTCCCGCTAGTGTGTGTGTTTTCGGATGTCCTCTTTTCTACACTGGAGTCTCTCCTCTTTTTATAGGATAAGGAGAAGAGCACTTGTACAAGTACCGGGGGTACCCGGACATCCGGTGGGGGTCCGGTCCTCCCCGAGATATCCCGACATGATCCCGACTAAATCCGTTGCGGTCTCTTCTCCTTGGTTCGTGTTCCGAATCTCTTCCACCCTATTGGTCGAGAGCACTCCCGGCACCGTAGCCGCGCGGCTTCCCGAGACGCGGCGCACGGGGAAGACGCGCGCACGTCCTGTCGGGCTGCGGCGTCGCCACGAGCACTCGAGTGCCGCATTAACTCCGGGTGGTTGGAGCGTCGGAGGAAACTCCCGCGAAGCTTCGTTCTTCCCCGACGCTCCCGCTCCTCCGACTTTCGCGGGCCTCGTGGACTTCATGGCTTCGTGGGCTTCCCCGCCCTGCGGCCTCCGTCTTCGTTCGTGGGCCGGAAGCAGCCCACGCGCGGTTAGGGGGACCCCGATCCCCTACACCGACAGGAGCCCCGGCCCCGATCGGCCGACCCGCGGGGTCGGAGCGGGGATTGGGGCCACCCGTCGGTGCCTAGTGCCGTTTGGGTTGCTTAGGAGTGTGGCTCTCAAGGAACAGAGCCGCTTGGGCTGCCGGGGCACGACTGCCCCGAGGCGTCGTGTCGCTTCGGTTCGCGTGCGGCGGGCCCGCTCGGCGTCCGCGCTCAAGTAGGGGGTGGCCGGTTGCCCACGGCACGTCTTCCACTTCGCCCTTCGCCTTCCGTCTTCTCAACTTCCTTCTTGCTGCCGCGCTCCCCTTCGCCTTCTTCTCCGCCGATCCGCGCCGCCGCTTTCGTCGCCGTCGTCGCCTGCCGTCAAGATGGCCCGCGGAAGGTCCTCCCCCGCCGCAGCGGTTCGCGCGCGCACTCGCCGTCGGCGGATGCCCCGCCCACGGCGCGGTTGCCCGAAGCTAGGGTCGACATGTCGCGGCTTTCGCCCTTCTCGCCGGCGGACGGTGATAGGGCCGTTCGCGTTGGGGGGCCTTTGCCGTCGCCGACCGGAGGGCTGGAGATCCTCCACTTCGTATCCTTCGTCGTCGCCGGCGCCGTTCCCCCGCCTTCTCCGATTTCTTCCTGGAGGTGCTCCGGGCGTATGGGATCCGCATGGCGCACCTCACGCCGAATGCGGTCGCGGCGCCGGCCGTGTTCACCCATTTATGCGAAGGATTTGTGGGGGTGCAGCCGTGCTTCCCCATATTCCAACGCTACTTCAAGATGACGCTTACCAACGCCTCGGAGGTGATCGGATGCGTCCGGCCGACCGCCGGCCCGACGGCGGGTACATAGAGTACTCGCCTAGCGGCAAGGTGGAGGCGTGGAAGAGGGCCTGGTTCGTGGTGCCGTACGAGAAGGACCTCCGTCGCCTCCGCGTCCCGCCGGTCCCGGCCCAACATTTGGCCGTCCGGGACGCCGTGCCCCGCCTTCCCGAGGGCATGGTGCCGGTGGTCGACCGGATCGCGGCGCTCGCCGCGGCCGGCCTGACTTCGCGCGGGGTGGTGCACGACTTCCTCGAGCGCAACATCGCGCCCCTTCGCCGGAGATCGGTCCCGTCGTGGATGTACCGGGACTTCAACTCGCCGGCCGCACTCGCACGGGGCGGGCTCGGACCTGCCCGAGGCCGCGAGCGGTTCGCCTACTCCACGCCGACCGGGAAGAAGTGGGCCGCCTCCTTCGCGTACCGGAAGGTGCAGAGCCCCTTCATCGGTCGGCGAACAAGCGCGCCGTCCTCGACGGCATGCCCCGGCCGGGGCCGCTCGGGTTTCTTGACCCGGTCCCGGCTCCCACTCCTGGTCTCCGGGTACCGGAGTCACGCCTTCCTCCGACCCGGGTGCGACGGCCGCCCCTAGGGGTGCCTCCGGAGCTCCGGGTGGTAGCCCCGGCGGCTGCGAGGCCTGCTCCGGCGCGCGGGACAAAGGCAAGGGAAAAGATCTCCGTCGCCCCCTCCTCCGACTCCTCCGGGCCCGCCCGCCTTCCACGGAAGCGGGTCCGGCAGGCCTCGCCGGCGCCGGTGACGGGGGCCGCTCCACCGGAGAAGTCCCCTGCAGCCGCACCGGCGCAGCGGCCGGGTGGACGCGCGACGGGTAGGAAGCTTTCCTCTCTTTTTACTTAAGCTGCGTGCACGGTGTGCTGCGCTTCGACTCACCGTAGGCTGATGGTTGCGAAACGTGTTCCGATTTGCTTTGTTTGCGGGATCGTCCGGATCGAACCGGACCGGACCTGGTCCCTTTGAATCCCAAGGCGGCCGGTGCGGCTCCGGCGGCCGGAGCGGAGGACGGCGCGGGAGGGGCAACGGGTGCCCCCGAAGAGGTGGCCGCGGGTGCCCCCGAGGAAGAGGTCGCGAGACGGTCCCGCGGAGGTGGCCGCAGGTGCCGCCGGAGAGGGGCCGCGGGCACTCCCGAGGAGGTGGGCTGCGGGTGTCACCGAAGAGGAGGCCGCGGGTGCCCTCGCCGGCGAGGAGGCTGCGGGCGCCCTGCCGGAGAGGAGGCCGCGGGTGCCTCTGCCGGAGCCGACCTTGGCCGGGTGTCACCTCCTCCGGCTGGGGACGTGCCGGGTGCTTTCCCAATCGGCGCCGCCGGCGTCCACCACGGTCTTCCACTCCACGGCCGGGTGCCGGCGCCGCCGGCCCTATAGTGCTTGGAGGGAATGACTCCCCTCCGCGCGTTCGGTCGGAGCCGGGAACGGTGGGCGGCGGAGACACTTCGTCGACCGCTGCCGCCGGTAGGGGCCGTGGGCGCGCTGGACGCGGCCGGAGCGGGTCACCTTCGGGTCGCTCGGGCGGCATGGGTCGCCACAAAATTGGCGATGTGCTCGGGGAGGCCACCCGGTCGCTTCTTGCCATGAAGGCGGCCGTGGAGGAGGCGGATGCGTCCCTGGAGGACCGGGAGGCCGCGGCGGCCGAGCGCGAGGCGGAGGTGGCGGAGGCCCGGCGGGCCCCGGAGACGGCCGTGAAGCGGCCCGGCAGCGATATCGGCGCCGCATGGAGGAAGTCCGGCATGAGCTGGACCAAGCTGTCGGGATTGGCGATCGGGCCGCGAAAAGCTGCGTGACGCAAAGGCCCGCGAGGCTGAAAGCGTGAACCGCCTCCATGGCGTCCTGGAGCGGGAGCGTGCTTGTGCGGCTTCGTGGCGCGCGAGTTGGAGGAGGCGGAGGCCCACATGGACCTCCGCGAGGCGGCCGTGACCCGTCGCGAGGTGACCGCGGCGGCTCGCGAGGAGGAGCCGAAGGAGCGTGCCGGCGCGCTTGCCCTTCGGGAGGCTGCGCCGGGCGAGCGGGAGCGGGCCGTCGGAGCGGCCGAGGCGAGGGTGCAGCACGTCGGTGACTCCTTGGCCTCCCGGGAGGCGGCGCTTAGGGGACGCGAGGGCGCCCTTGCTACCGGGAGGAGCAGGTCCGGCCGCGAGAACGAAGCCGCCGTTCGGAGGGAAGCCTTTGAGACGGAGGCGGCCCGTCTCGCTCGGGCCGAGGAGCAGGTCCGCGGCATCGCCGACGGGTTGGCGCACCGCGTCCGCGAGGAGACTCTCGCGAGGGCCCAGAAGGCCTTCGCCGTCGAGCTTAAAGCGATGGAGAAGAGCCGGGACGAGTACCGCCGGCGAGTCGAGCGGTTGGAGGCCCGGTTGAAGAAGTCGGGTCGCGGCTCTTCCGCCGCGGCCGATGGCGATGACCTCCGGCGGCAGCTCGCGGAGGCGCGGTCCCGGCTGAGGAATCCGAGCTTCGGCGCGTTGAGCTGAGCGAGCGGGCGACGAGCCGGCCTCGGCGGCGCGGACGCGAGCGGAGATCGCCGCCGAGGTGCACGGGCGGTTTCGTCGGCATTGTTCGAGGCGGGTCCGCCTCGTCTTCCTGAGCCCCTTGACCGCGGCGCGACTGGGTACGCCTTCGCCATGCGGGGGTGGTTGACTCTCCGAGCAGCCTGAACACCGGGTGGCGGAGGTCCTGGAGGAGGAGGGGCGGCAAACCATAGCCGCGGCCCTGGAGGAGGTCGTTGGCGAACGCGCCGGTGCTGGTGCCCGGGTTCCCGCTCGCTAGCCGTGGTGAACGGCGACGTCCCTGCGGGTGAGCACGCCGCGGCCAAGGCGCGAGCACGCGCCGTCGCCCGTGCCTTTGCCGAAAGCTTCAAGCGGGGCTAAGTGCCCGCTTCCTCCACCTGCGCGTGGCTTGCTCGGCGCTCGTGCCTTTTTGTTTGTAATGAATCTGTTCTCCTGTGTAAGTTAGAAACTTAAGTTCAAACTTATCGGTGTCAATGAAAAGCTTAAAGCTGGTTGTTCCTTCGTTACGTGCGATTGTCCGCGTGCGTCGTGTAGTCGTAGGCCGTTTGGTGATTCGTAGCTGCGCTTAGAGCGCGAGTCGCGGCGCTCGAGCCTCAACCGGACAAAGCGCCTTCCGGCTTCCGACTAAGTCACGGACCTTCCTTGCCCGTCGGAGGAAAGCAAGGTCTTAAACATGCACGACGGCGATCCTGCGAGAAGTAGGAAAAGGAGCGGCTGAGCACTGTTTTTCATTTAAACCATGTCGGTACAAGTGCCGTGGCGAGCGTGGCCGTGGCGATGAGACTTCGGGTACTACCGGGATCATTGGCTACGAGAATATTCTAAGGGTAGAATTTCTTTAGGTGCTCAATGTTCCAAGCGCTTGGTTCGGGTACCCGTCCTCCGATTCCGGACGAACGGATCCTGGGCGGGTGACGGCGGTGACGAGGAAGGGCCCTTCCCACATGGGAGTTAGCTTATCCTTGCCTTCACGCGTCCGAGCCCGTCGGAGGACAAGGTCTCCCGTTTGCAACTCCCGGGGACGCACGCGCCGCCGGTGGTAGCGGCGCAAGCCCTGGAGGTACCTCGCGCTCCGCGATAGTACTCGCCGTCTTGCCTCCTCGAGGAGGTCAACGTCGTCGTGCCGCCGGGTGCTTTGGTCGGCTTCGTCAAACGCGGCGACTCGGGGGCTATTGAACCGGATCTCCGTGGGTAGCACCGCCTCCGCACCGTATACGAGGAAAAAAGGCGTTTCGCCCGTGGCTCGACTCGTCGTGGTGCGCGGGGACCGGAGCACGGATTGGATCTCGGTTACCCACTTGGAGCCTTTCTTCTTCAACGGGTCAAATGATCTTGTTTTCAAACCCTTGAGGATTTCTCCGTTGGCGCGTTCGACTTGGCCGTTGCTTTGTGGGTGGGCTCTTGAGGCAAAGCAGATCCGGGTGCCGAGGGAGTCGCGAGTATGCTGCGAATGCGTGGCTCGTGAACCGGGTCCCGTTGTCCGTGATAATCCGCTGCGGCACCCCGAATCTTGCAATGACATTCTTCATGAATTTGACCGCTGAGTTTTGGTCTATCTTTGTCACGGCCTCCGCTTCTACCCACTTCGTGAATTTGTCGATGGCCACATATAGCCACCTGTACCCACCGGGGCGATCGGAAATGGCCCTACAATGTCCGGACCCCAAACCGCGAACGGCCGGGATAAGGGGATTGTTTGAAGGGCTTGAGCGGGCAGGTGCGTACGCTGGCGTGAAGCGGCATGCCTTGCATTGTTGCACTAGCCTGGTGGCGTCCTGGAGGGCTGTCGGCCGGTAGTAACCCTGCCGAAAGGCTTTCCCGACCAGCGTGCGGGGAGCGTGGTGGCTGCCGCACTCGCCCTCGTGGATCTCAACGAGTATGTCGTTGCCTTCTTCCGTCTTTACGCACTTCGGCAGAACGCCATTGGCACTGCGCTTGTACGGCCTCGCCATCGACGATGGCGTATCGCTTGGCTTGGCGGGCTAGGCGTTCCGCGTCCGTGTCGTCTTCCGGAAGGATGTCGTCACGCGGTACCCGAGGATGTCGTCCATCCGAGCGGGCGTCCTGCGGCTCGCCGGCAAGCGCTTCTTCGCTATTCTGCGTATGCTGCAGATCCTGCGGGTGCGCTCGCGCTTTGTTGTTGTCTGTCCGGAGCTCGGTCGGCGTCGGAGGCCGAAGGGGATGTCAAGATCTCCATGAACGTCCCGGGTGGGATTGGAGCTCGAGTGGAGGCCACCCGGGATAGCTCGTCGGCAATGTGATTGTCGCCCCGAGGTACGTGAAGCACCTCGAGGCCGTTGAACTTCTTTTCCATCCGCCCGACCGCGGCGAGGTATGTAGCCATCTCGCGGGTCGTTGCATCGGTACTCCTTGGATACCTGGTTGACGACAAGTTGCGAGTCTCCCTTGGCGAGGAGGCGCGTGACCCGAGGTCGGCCGCGATCCGCAACCCCGCCGGGAGAGCTTCGTATTCTGCCATGTTGTTGGTGCACCGGAAGTGTAGGCTGGACCGCGTAGCGCAACTCGTCGCCGGTTGGTGACGGTAGCAGCACCCCTGCTCCCGCACCGTTGAGGGTGAGGGAACCGTCGAAGAACATCGTCCGGTGGTCGCCGGGCGCGTCGTCTTGCTGCACTCGGGTGCTAAGCTCTTCCCGCTCGATCTCCGGGGTGGGCGTCCACTCGGTGATGAACTCGGCTAGAGCCCGGCTCTTGATGATGTGTGTGCTCGAGGAAGGACAAGTCGAACTCCCCGGCTCCACGGCCCACTTGGCCACTCGCCCGGTCGCTTCCCCGTTGCGCGATATGGTTTCCAGCGGTGCCGTAGTTACCACCCGGACGGGATGGCCTTGGAAGTAGTGCCGTAACTTCCGGGATGCGATAAGTATTGTGTAGAGCATCTTCCAGTACTGTGGGTACCGTGTCTTGGCATCCCGCGAACTTCACCGATGAAATACACCGGGCGTTGAATGCGTCGGGTGCGAGATTCGGACTCTAGAAGCTCGTTCTCGCTCGTCGTGGGAGACGGGGCCGGAGCCCCCGGGTGGTGCGGTGGTGACGCAGTGCTTGTTGTCGAGGGTAGTTGTAGCGGATCCCGCCCCGCCCATAATGCGAGACGTGGTCGGAGCCGGAGCCCCGGGTGGGGTGGGATCAACGCGTCCATCCTTGTCTTTCCGGTCGTGGTCCCCGCTCGCCCAAATCATGCGACGAGGTCGGAGCCGGAGCCCCGGGTGAAGCCGGGGAGCCACACCGTCCGCAGGAGTCGTTGCACTAGGGACCGCCCGGGTGCCCCACCCGGCAGGCCGGAGCGGCTGCGTCGTGCGCCATGTCGTGAGTGAGAGCGTCTATAACCCCGGGTGCTCCGGCGCACGCGAGCTGGTTGCGGGCGGAGCCCCGGGTCCGTTTGGCCCGCCGCCTCCGAGCCGCCAAGGCACCCGCGCTTGCTGGTTCGCCGAGAACCGCGAGGCGCTCGCTCCGACCGCTCGACCACCGAGCCGCACCGACCACTTGCGGGTTGGCCGCTATGTACGGGAGCGGTGGTTCACCCGGTTCCGGGCGACTAGAACGGGCGCGAGAGGATAAATAGCGCTTGAGGTCTTGCAAGGCTTCATTGGCTTTCCGAGTCCACTCGAATTTGTCCGTCCTCTTCATCGGCTTGAACGGCGGGAGAGCACGTTCGCCTAGGCGTGAAATGAATCGGCCAAGGGCCGCCATGCTCCCGGCTAGGCGTTGCACGTCCTTGAGCCGCTTTGGGGGCGGATTTCTTCGATGGCCCGGATTTTCTCGGGGTTTGCTTCGATCCCGCGGTGCGAGACCGGGAAGCCGAGTAGCTTCCCTGCCGGTACGCCGAAGACGCACTCCTCCGGGTTGAGCTTCACCCGGTTGCGGCGCAGATTGGAGAAGGTCTCCTCTAAGTCGAACGGGAGAGACGGTGCTTTGCGGCTCTTGACGACCAAGTCGTCGACATACGCCTCCACGTTCCTCCCGATTTGCGAGTCCGGGGTTAGGCGCATGGCTCGTTGGAACGTGGGGCCTGCGTTTTGAGACCGAAGGGCATGCTCACGTAGCAAAAGCTCCCTGCGGGAGTCATAAAGCGAGTCTTCTCCTCATCCTCCTTAGCCATACGGATTTGGTGGTACCGGAGTACGCATCCAACATGCAAAGCAGGTCGCAGCCTGCGGTGGAGTCTACTACGGAATCTATCCGAGGCAACGGAAACGGGTCGTTCGGGCAAGCCTTGTTCGGGTCGGTGTAGTCCACGCACATCCGCATCTTGCCGTTGTTCTTGGGCACGACCACCGGGTTGGCGAGCCACGTCGGGTGCGTGACTTCCCGGATGAACTTGGCCTCCGGTAGCCTCTTGACTTCGGCCGGATGAAGTCCTCGCGCTCGGGGCTTGGCGCCTCGCCCGCTGCTTCACGGGTCTTGCGGCGGGGTCGACCTTGAGTTGGTGCTCAATCACCCTCCCGGGTATGCCCGGCATGTCCGAAGGATGCCGGGCAAAGATGTCGCTGTTTGCTTGGAGGAAGGTGATGAGCGCGAGTTCCTATTTCGGGTCGAGGTCACCACCGATGATGGTGGTCTTGTCCTCCGAGCCCCCGAGTGAGATCTTCTTGGTAGACACCTCTCCAGGAGCCGAAAGTTTTGCCCGCTTGGGGCCGGATTGCGCCGCGGGCTTCTCCGGGGTGTCGCGAGCTCTCTTCATGCCGGTGTCCTCCTCTCGCTGCCATTTCGGCCGCCAAGATGTCTTCGAGACAAGCCATCGCCTTGACGAGCATCCGCCCTCTCCACGATGACACCCTTCGGGCCCGGCATCTTCGGCGTGAGGAATGCGTGATGCGGGATAGCCATGAAGCTGGTTGATGCCGGGTCTCCCAATGATGGCGTTGTAGGGGAGACCGATGTCTGCGACGTCGAAGAGGAGCTTCTCCGTGCGGAAATTGTCCCGGTGCCGAAGGTGACCGGGAGCTCAATCCTACCCAAGGGGCGGGAGCTACCGGGAGCACGCCGACGAACGGACGCGAGGGCTGCAGCTCGGCACACGCCCACCGCGGAGAGTCGTAGACTTTCGGGGTGATGAGGTTGAGGCTCGCGCCTCCGTCGATGAGGGTGCGCCCCACCTTCTTGTTGCGGATGGTGGGCGACACGACCAGGGGGATCTTCCCCTTGGTGTTGTCCGGGCCCACCATGTCGCTCTTGTCGAAGGTGATGGGAACGTCCGCCCACTTCGAGCGGGGAGCCGCGGCCTTGCCCTCGGTGATTGCGAGGACCTCGCGGCGGAAACGCTTGGCCTCGCCTTTGGACGCGAAGCTCGATGAGCCCCGCCGATCACGGCGATGGAGTCGTCCGCGCGTTGGTACGCCTCGACTTCCTCTTTCTCCTCCTCCTTCTCCTTCTCGGCCTTCTCGGCCGCCCGCCGCTCGTCGCGCCGTTTGACGCTCGCCTCGGATGTAGCGGCACTCCGACTGGTCGTGGTCGTTGGTGCGGTGGAAGTAGCACGCGAAGGTCCCCGGGGATTTAGCCGGCGACTTGCCGGCACCCGCGGGAGGTGGGCGTCGCGCCCCCGGGGGACGGGCCTCCGGCCGCGGCCACTTCTTCCGCTTTACGCTTGCGCGCGAGGTTCTTCTTCCGCTTCTTGGAGAGGGTGCCCCCGGACTTGGGAGAGGAGGTACCCGGGTTGGACTTTGCCGGCGGGTCGTGCCACGCTTGGGCTTCCGGCGACGGGCGCATCCGTCGACCAACCGGAAGAGGTCCGTGACCGTCTCCGGTTGGTGTACGCCCGGTTCGCCCGGGATATCCTTGTCTCGGACGCCGTGGCGAAGGCGGAGAGCACCGGGACCGGTCGATGCGCGGGATGGTGTTGCGGACTTGACCGAAGCGCTGCATGAACGCTCGCGGCGTCTCGCCCGGCTCACGGACGATGCGGTCCAGGTCGATCCGGCTTCCGGACGCTTCGCCGTTCCTTGAAAGTTGGCCATGAACTCCGGCACGGGCTCTTCCAGGAGCCGATAGACTCCGGCGCCGGGTTCATGAACCATGACCGAGCCGAGTCCTTGAGTGCCAGGTGGAAGTAGTTGGCCATGATGTCCTCCGAGCCGCCGGCGGCTTTGACGGCGGTGGAGTAGATCCGTAAGAACTCGTCGGGGAGCGGTGCCGTCGTACCTTTCCGGAAGGTCCGGGCGGAACTTGCCGGGCCACGTGACGTCGCGCGAGCGCTTTGAGAGGGCCGCGCAGCCCCGAGGAACGAGGGGTCGAGCTCCTTTCTCTTGCGCTTGGGGTGGCGCTCCGGGGACGTCTCCGCTTCCCGGCCGTCGAGGTTGTGGGCGGAGGTGCGCTCACGCTCGCGTCCCGCTCGCGCGAGCGCTCGATGCCGACGCGTGCGTCCTCCCCTCGCGGCGGCGCTCGTTGAGGTCGTTGCGCAGGTCGCGGTGCCCCGCGCTCGCGGGGAGTGGACGGAGAGCGAAGCCGCCGGCGGGCGCGCGTCCTTGGCGCGGTTGGCGCGGCGGTTGTTGTCGATCGGTGGCTGCTGCGGCTGGCGTGACGGTCCCGCCTGGCGCCCGGCTCGCGCCGTGTCCGGGAGCTTGCCTACTCCGGTGAGCCACTCCCTTGCTTGCTCTCCCCGCCGATCCCGCCGGCGGGTTGTTGAGCATGGTCTTTACGGCGGTCGGGGGTCGTCCCCTCTTCTTCCTGGAAGAGGCGACGCGCGATGGCACGCTCGGACGCGAGCGGCGTGACGGCTTGGGCGTGGCGGTCGGCGCCGCGCCGGTCCTCTCGCTGCATGTCCGGCAGCCGAGGCGCCGGGACGATTGTCGTGGGCGAGCGGCCCGCGCGATGACGGTCGCGGCGACGGCGCCTCGCGGACGCTCTGGCTGGAGACGCTATCCTCCGTCCGCGGCGTGCCCGAAGATCTCTGCATGGTTGCAAAGCGAGGTTTCGCAGCGCAAAGCGAAATCTACGCGTCTTCCCCTACTCAGCGCGCCAAATGTCGGTGTGTGAGTACACCTCCAAATGGGGGCCTGTCAAGGCTCCCTCGGGATAGGTTCGGGGAAGAACGGATTTGCTCGCGCGTTAGCGTAGGTGATTGAAGTGAGTAAGAACACGGAGAATTATCCAGGTTCGGGCCGCACCGGGTGCGTAATACCCTACGTCCCGCTAGTGTGTGTGTTTTCGGATGTCCTCTTTTCTACACTGGAGTCTCTCCTCCTTTTATAGGATAAGGAGAAGAGCATCGTACAAGTACCGGGGGTACCCGGACACCCGGTGGGGGTCCGGTCCTCCCCGAGATATCCCGACATGATCCCGACTAAATCCGTTGCGGTCTCTTCTCCTTGGTTCGTGTTCCGAATCTCTTCCACCCTATTGGTCGAGAGCACTCCCGGCACCGTAGCCGCGCGGCTTCCCGAGACGCGGCGCACGGGGAAGACGCGCGCACGTCCTGTCGGGCTGCGGCGTCGCCACGGGCACTCGAGTGCCGCATTAACTCCGGGTGGTTGGAGCGTCGGAGGAAACTCCCGCGAAGCTTCGTTCTTCCCCGACGCTCCCGCTCCTCCGACTTTCGCGGGCCTCGTGGACTTCACGGCTTCGTGGGCTTCCCCGCCCTGCGGCCTCCGTCTTCGTTCGTGGGCCGGAAGCAGCCCACGCACGGTTAGGGGGACCCCCGATCCCCCTACACCGACAGGTATCAACCGATATCCTTGTTTATTGTGATGAGTTTTTTCCTCGTGGTGCTGCTAGTATTGAACTGGAAGTGATATGACTTCCATGAGTATTTGCTTAATAGCCCACACTTCGGATACTCTCTTGGTTGTCCTATTATGAAACATGTAAGAAGAAATTTTCAATAATATTTGGGTCCTCAATGAGATGCATTTGTTACGCTTGGCTTCGAGCTATTTCACATACCTGTCAATCTGTTGGTACTAGTTACTTATGTGGCCTAGTGGTTTACTCTGTAACATGATTTTGCCCTTTACTCGCTTATAGTCCTTTTGAATGGAAAAATGTTGTCTTAGTGTGTTGGAGTATTATCTGTTTCATAGTCATAATGGTGTTCTTGATTTGACAGTTCAGCGACAACATCTACAGGCATGATATTAACAATTCTGCTCTCCCAAAGTTGAGTGCAGTGTACCACGACCTCCAGGTTGCCAAGTCCGGTGTCAAGAAGAACATGCGGGTGTAAAAGACAGTCTGGTGTTGTGTTTTGTTTGTCGCTTTTTGGATTTGTGGAAGTATGATGGACGATGTGTTCACCGAGGCTGCTACAAATTTTAGTAGTATTTGCACTCGAGATGATGTGTTCTCAAATCTTCCCGGTGATTATTGTCTTTTGGTGTGAATGTGTGGTGCATGTATTCGACTTATAATTGGTCAATCTGTCATCGAAATTATATTTGTGCTCATGCCGAAAAGTGTTGTTGCTTTGATCTCATCACATGGTAGTTTGATTGCTGTGTGTTAATGTTGACCTGGTTTTAGTCCGGCATGGATTGAATAATCAACTGCCGAACAGTATTTTAGATGTATGGGCATGGAACCGGACATTTCAGAAAGCTAGAATGAAAAATGTATGGAATGAGTGAAGGGCCTGGTTTCACTCAATCCATGCATGGTGCTATTCCGGTTCGGGAATGGCTCCTAGGAAACCGAACAAGCCCTTATGGACTTCGAGTCTTTCAGGCCTTGGTGCTTATTATACCCGGCCAAACGGGCCGCCGGCACGGCCCGGTCCGGACACGCCAAGGCACGACCCGTTTCTTTTCGGGCCGGCACGGCACGGATTACGTAGGTCGTGCCGGGTCGGCCCGTTAGGCACGCCGGCACGGTGGCCCGTTAGGCACGACGGCCCGTCAACGCTTAAATAGAGCAAAAATAGTGGTGAATTGTGGAGTTTTAGTGGGATTTGAACTTGGGTCTTCTAGTTTCTAGATAAGAGACTTACCACCAAGCCACCGATGAGTGGATGTTTATATAGAAACCATATATATTTTAAATAAGTTCTTTTCGGGTCATGCCTAAATGGGTCATTTTCATGCTTTACCGGGCCTAAGCATAAACGGGTCGTGCCCGTGCCGCCCGTCGGGCCACCCCTCGGCCCAAGCACGGCATGAAACCTCGAGCCATGCCGGCCCGACACGAAATTAATTCGGATCGTGCCGTGCTTTTTTTCGGGCGACCCAAAAGCACGCCCTAGATGGGCCAGCACTAGTGCTTACGGTGGCGAAGCTAGACCGGGGCACGGGGTGGTGCCCATATGGAATTTCTGCTTAATTTTGAAGAAAATTAGCTTGTTCTATCTGTTTTTAAGTGCAAAATATTGTGCTTAACCTGGTGCCCGTGCACCAGGGTAGGATAACCTAGCTTCGCCAGTGAGTGCTTATCTACTTATATCTTTTAAAAGTGCAACCCAGTAACAATACTTAATAGTTATTTCTCTCAACCCACAGCAAGCCACGTCATCTAAAAAAATTGATCAGTCAGATTTTCTCATTGGCATAAATCCTAACTGTCCACTATTGCTTTCAAGGTTCTCTCATTGTTGATTGCAATTGGCACCCTGGTTTTACTTTGAGCAAGAATATAGTAGCTGTAACGTTGGCTACCTGAGCCGCCGTGATGCCTATACCCTATCATCTTTTAAAAGTGCAACCCACTAACAATACTTAATAGCTATTTCTCTCAACCCACAACAAGCCACGTCATCTAAAAAATTTGATCAGTCAGATTTTCTCATTGGCATAAATCCTAACTGTCCACTATTGCTTTCAAGGTTCTCTCATTGTTGATTGCAACTGGCACCCTGGTTTTACTTTGAGCAAGAATATAGTAGCAGTAACGTTGGCCAGCTGAGCCGCCATGATGCCTATACACTATCAAACAAGTTACATGCGTGCAGAAACCGTCGCCAATACTTGCAGCATATGCAGGTGGAAACTGAAGCTCGTACTGCAATTTTATGCTCGTCCAATTATTTACACATATCCCGAGTCTACCTTTAAAATTCAATGAAGGCCACGACATTTTTCATGATCCCATACATCCAGTGAGAGAGAAATCAGACTTGCATTCAGAGGACACCACCACGCATTGAGAGAACGCAATCAGGCATGCATTCAGAGGCCACCACCACATTTTGCATGACCAGAGCATACATGCAGGTAAAGCACGAGAAAATACTATGGAACACCAATGGAACATTCAAACAAGCGGCAGTCGGCTCCATCAATAGTTGAGTGTCACCACTTTTGACCTGCTAGATGCATGGCTACATCCTTTGCACAAGAGAGTGGTGATCGACAATACTGGGACAACGTTTGAGCTAACAGCCATGGTGATCTTTCTACTGCTAGCTAGCTGCCTACGTCCCAGTTTCATTTGTTCTGTCACATTAATCACTAATTTGCTGCTTCTTTATCAGTATTTTTATTCATTTCTTTCAGTATTTTGAAAAGTAATACAGGAAAACCATATGTTGAGATTGCAAAGGGAATAGTAAACCACTGCCTCTTCTACATAGGCTTCTTGGGTTCTTGATGGTGTATAATGGCTCATGGGATTTATCGGTAAACTTAGTTACCAATACTTAGTGGAACAAATGCTCAATCAATTATTCCTACAATTGTCTTTCCGTAGTTTGAAGCAAAACCAATTCTTCTCAAACGTGTCCTAGAGGGAAGATGTTCCTGAAAGCCATTACTGCTCAGCATGTGTGACCGATAATCCTGACTTTAGCAAACTATGACTGGTACTCAAATATGTAGCAAGGGAAGATGTTCCATTGAAAGCCACAACTGCCTGGCCACTGGCATGTGTGATCGATATCCTGATTTCAGCAAGCTATAACTGGTAGAATGATGGAATGCATCCGTTTCAGAACCTACCTAAACATTCATTCCTGATGTTATAATTTCTGGCCATTTTAGGCATAGTCATGGTCTTATTTAATTTTGGTTGGAATGAGTAACCAATATGTATAAATTTCTAAAAACTGTAAACACATTTCTGAAAAGTTTTCAAAAATATTAAACGACATAATTTCCCACACCACCGTAATTTTCATGACTTCTTTTTTTTGGGGATAACAAAGCTTATATACTAATAATCAAAGCTATCTCTCTAGACTTCACGAGCAATACTGTCAACAACTCTCACTCTGGCAAAAAGTTCTTTTTTTTGTGATCACCGCATCAACGCGCGGGGTATCTCCTAGTTTAGATTTATTTCCTTTCCATATTTTATTGAGGATATCTTTTTCCAAAAAAAGAAAGATAAAATATAATGGTTATAGACCGTATCCAGGTGGTTTCTCTTCCTCACCACTCTCCTTAGCTATGGTCAAGGTTTGTAGGTTTGAGGTCTCAAAGATTCAAGATGACTAGTTCTTCTGTCTCACCTATAAAACAATAAAAGCAAATGAAGCACCAGTGTCTTGGTCACTCCGACCTTGCTCACCCTTCCACTATCACGGTCCCTATGTCTAAGAGGGGTGGGGTGAGAGTACCGGTGTCACGGCCGTGTGAGCGTGAGAGAGAGCGCAAGAGGTAAAAGCATACGGTAGCCTTGAGTGCTTTTCCAATTGGAGCTCTTGCCACTCGTCGTGACCAAACCCAAGTAGAGGCCCATTCAGGTTCACAATCCCGTTTCTCCCGATAAAATCGATCAAGACTGGGACCTAGAATCCGCGAAAATCGGAAATCTTGATCAAAATCCTAGCCAAAATTCGTTTTGGCCGGCGGACCGGGAAACACCGGGATTCCGACCAAGATTCTAACCAGGATTACTGGGATCCCGGTAGTCCGAGTGGAAAACCCTACCGGAGGAAAAATAGAAAAAATAACATCGAAAAAATTAAAATATTGGCAAGATTTTTTTCTCTAATATTTCGACAATATTCATGACACATATACTAAAAAATCACAATATTCATGACACATATACTAAAAAATCACAAATTCATGAGAAAGACATGAAACATTCATTCATCACACATATTTCTAATACACTACTTACAAGTTACAAGTAGTCAATGACAAATACAAAATATGACAATGAACATGAATTTTACTTTTTTCATATTTCTTTCTTCACTTTTATCTTAACCATTCATTGTTTTTCGTGTAGTTTTTTTAACATATTTTCATATCACATTTTCATGATTTGATTTCATCATTTTTCATGTAGTTTTTTTTACATATTTTCATATCACATTCTTTTAAAAATTCAAAAATTTCAAATTTCAAATCTGAAAACTTGTATCCCTGTGAAAATGGTCCAGACCGGGATTCCCGGAATCCGGTCGGAAATCGGTTGGGATTTCAATCCATGCGCCCATCCATTTGAGCTCGTACTGCAATTTTATGCTCGTCCGATCAAGCAAGCTTATCGTTGAAGATGACGTGGAGATGCTCCTGCGAGTGGCTCCTTTGCTTGAGCCGATCGATGGGGTCTTTAGCCCAAAACAATTGCTAGCGCGAATATTGACTAATACGAATCTATAAGCATGGTAGCTCGTTAGGAATGGATAATCTTGAAACATGAGGGGAGCTCGTCGATTGACTGAAAAAGATGAGTCATGACTCGGTCATATCGAGATGCATGGTAAGCCTACCAACGTGTGTAGTCTACCAAACAAAATCTCTACCAAACAAAATCTCTACTTGACCTAGCCTGTGATGCACGACTATCAAACAAGTCGCTTTTGTTTCTATATGACTTTAATGTGACCCAGTTCGTCTTGTCCCGGCTTGTACATGCATCCATAAAGGCCTTCAGCCTACCCAACGCACCCTTTGATTTCTAGTGGAACTAGAAACTGCACTGAAAAACAGTTTTTTTGCAAGATTTATTTTGTTACACAACTTGCGATGACAATCTGTGTAAACTAAATTTATCTGAAATGAAAATAGTTGATAACCTCGTAGGGACTCATCGAATGGGACTCCCGAGAGAGGCTCCGAAGTGGGCTCCTCGAAATAAGAACGCTTCGGAGAGCCTAAGTGGGAAAGAAACTCAGAATACACTGAGGCATCATCCCTTTGCCTTCCTTCGAAGGAACAAAAGTGTTTTCGAAATTTCAGGGACATGTTGTTCTATATAAGTTTGATTGAAATTTGTATTGAAACATGCGGGTACGGGGTCTTAATTTGCTGTGTGACAAACTATATTGGTTGTATTCAGTTCGTACCAATACCAGGTGACTTAACTAAAATATGGGAAACTAATTCATCTTATTACCCGCTCGCTAAAACCCTTGTGTTGAGAATGTGAGATCAATGAGTGGGGAAATAAATTCCCTACAGAGCGGTTCACGAGAGAGCTACCGTGCAGTCATGCGATGCATGGATGATGTGGGTAAATCGAAGGAGGGCAACGATCGGCTTGGCTTAAGGATGATTTGTCGCAATGGCAAACACATGACTGGCTTAGCTCACAACGACGGACACAACTCGGCTAGGTGTGTTGCGCTCGGCTTCAGCGAAACAAGGACAGAGTTTGGTTCAGCACTACCATTACAAGATTTGCTAGTTTGATTCGCTAGGAGCTATGTGAGCTCAATCCAGGACATCGTCCCTTCCACATCTATGTTTCCCGGCGATGAGGTGCTCTGCGTTTGCCCTCGGGCAATCACCTACTATGTATGTTGCTATATCCGTAACTACGATGAGTATTTATGTGTATGTCAACTTTCTCGTATTTGTTCTTGTTGTATGTGAAAAAGGCTCTGTCCCGATGCCCAATGGCTCTATCGTTCGTGACATCATAATCAAATTTATTATTAGTAAGGGGGCTTAAGCCCCCTCTCTCCGAGGAAATAGGAGAAAAATAATGTATATGAATTATTCAGTAAATTTAAAAAAAACTACATTTGGGAATAGTAAATTCAAAACACTCGTGACTTACACTAACTAAATAACAAACAAGAACGTCCTTTGAACAAATTTTCTGGTGAGTAAAAGTGTGCGATTCCCATAATCGTGCGATACATACACAGCTCATGTAAACTTTAATTTGAAGATATTTTCTCCTCTTTCCTCGAATTCACTTATCTCAAGTAAAACCCAAAAAGAGATCCCTCTTAACAAAATTAATCCAAGAAGAGATCACTCTTAACAAAAATGTTGATGTGTGAAACTGAGTTGCATGAATTAACTTCATGAATACAAATCTGAGTTTAATATCATGTGGCACATGAGACCACGCTGAGGTAACCTCTCAATGGGATCAACAAGTTGATTAGGTAGGAAAGGCAGCGTCACCCGGTCACCCACAGCAGAGAGAGCGTGCTTTGAGGCCGTGTTCGTGTGGCCAGCGACGACGCAGCGGCTGCCGCCCATTCTGTCCCTCTGCTCTTGCTTGCATTTGAATTAGGTAAGGCTAATGGTACTTCCTGCCCGCCCTGACATTCTGAGCCATCAACCATGGATCGTGCTAGGAGTAATTTATCCTTTGATAATGAGTTAACTATTGACTTAGATTAACTCGACCCCCCTGCCCCACAGAGCGAGTGCTGCTGCAGCAGCCTATAAGAACGTAGCCAGC